>CM077784.1:1919652-2218962 GCA_039737535.1 Lagodon rhomboides | reverse complement strand
GGAAACAAGAACCTCATAATATGACAAAAGAAAAGAAAGAAAAGAAAAGAAAAGAAAAGAAAAGAAAAGAAAAAAGATCTATGAGATTTTTTTGTAAATGTGATAGTTCCCCTCATTTCTAAGTATCATCACATAACCTTGCCAGACATAATTAATGCAGTCAGTAAGAGCAGGTTTGCTTTGGTCTCGATGAAAATGATGGTAATAGGGGCTGCTGTGGGGTCTCATTACATTTACACTGGCAGGATTAAAATTAGAAACTTTGTCGGAGCTCACGGTTCGTTGAACTGACGCTCCTGGGATGCGGAGGAGAAGCCGCGCCCACAGAGCGCCTGACGCACGCAGCGGACAGAGCACAAAATGCGTCTGACAAAACTCCAGAGGGGACACTGAAATACAACTGCGAGGCGAGACCAGAGACTCTCCAGACTCACAGACAGATACTCAGTCTTGATCATATGGAGTCCAGCAGGGAGATGGAGCCGTGGCTGGGGACTCCATAAAGAGGATTCCACTTTGTTTTGTCACCATCTGATATGGGAAATACATCACTCCCCACCCACACGGACACAGAGGTGAGTTTGTTGCACCTATTTCTTTTAAGGAGAGCCAATGCAGACATGCACTAAAAGTCTTGAGAATAATATATAAACACAATTCGTGTGAGTATTTCATGTCCATTCATAAGTCCATTCATGTCCAACGTGATTGCGATTCACGTTATTATCCTGATAATTGTCAAAATAGTCCCTAATACTTTAAAATAAAAAATAAAATTTTATTCAAACATACTAAAATCACTTTCACCTTACATTTTGCAGGAAGCGTATTTTTATCGAATCACAGATGGGACACTCGCCTTCTTTGGGAAAAACAATCGATCATCTTACATAATTAATCATCAATCATAATGTCTTCCTGCAAAAGTGAAGGATTAAAAACATGGTGGTTACCTCATCTCCCTGTCGTTTTATAGTCTGTTATCAGGAGTATTTACACACATCCGATCTAACTTGCTTTAGTGGGGAGTATGATGTGCGTGCCAAGCCTTCAGCCATGGTGACAGGTTCAGAGATTAGAAATAAATCAGGAAACCAATATGACTGTATGTCAGTGTGCAAGTTTTTTCAAGTCATTCATGTGAAGATATGCACAATTATCCTGATAATGAAAATTCCCCACAATCAACTTATTGTAAGTGTATTGAAGTGGCCCCCATCTGGGTGAGTCTCACCACAGAAAAGAAACTTGAGCATAATCTGTTTAAAGCATTTCCATCTTGTTTCATCAGATAAGAGAATATTGTCATCAGAGTGCAGTCACCATGGTTGTTGTCAGGTGTTGCTGTTGGGGCTGTACCTTCATTACTCTGGAGACCTCCTGCCATAATGTGGTTTGATAGAGGAAATCATCCCTTTCCACATCAGTGAGCATCAGAGAGATGTCCTCCTCTGTCAGACTCTCATAACTCATTGTTTCCTCTTATGCAAATCCATAAAATGCTGCAAATTTTGCGACAGCTGCATTCATAAGGTTTATGTTTGTTTTCTTTGCCTTATCTCCCCTTGGCACCACCAGCCTCCATGTAGCTGAACAAAATGCTGACTCCTCGGTGAGGGTCAGAAAATGAACGCCTCCTCCTGCTGTGATCCTCCGGTCAGCATGTATCAGCAGAGCTCAGGATTTGACCTCAACGCCAGCTGTGACTGGCCGGCTCCTCACTGTAACTGGACATCAGCGGACGGAGCGCCGCAGCTGCCTACCTTTTCCACAGCAGCCAAAGTCAGAGTGATCATCACCTTCATCCTGTGTGGCATCTCCACTTTCTGCAACCTGGCTGTGCTGTGGGCAGCCAATGGCCACAAACGCAAATCCCACGTCCGAGTGCTGATCATCAACCTGACTGCGGCCGATCTCTTGGTGACCTTCATCGTGATGCCCGTGGACGCAGTGTGGAACATCACAGTTCAGTGGCTGGCCGGCGACCTGGCCTGCAGGTTCCTGATGTTCCTCAAGCTACAGGCCATGTACTCGTGTGCCTTTGTCACGGTGGTGATCAGTTTGGACAGACAGTCAGCTATTCTCGACCCTCTGGCCATCAGCATGGCTCGCACAAGGAACAGGATTATGCTGATGGTGGCGTGGACCATGAGCGTCTTGTTCTCAATCCCTCAGGTAAGGCCGGGTGACACTGGTTGGACTGGTTCGTTGGGTTCAATAAAACACAGAGAGGGAAGTGATTCAGAGAGAAGTGCTGGGTTATATGGTGTGAACTGATCTCTCACTTGTGTGAGGCTTTCCCTCATACAACTAAAACCTCTCTTCCATGAGCCATACAGTATTAATGTGAGCAGGCCTTAATATCTGGCAACAGACGATTGGAAATATCCACACACATTATATCCATCTCACAAAGCTGTTAGTCTGGAGAACTGCAGATGCAAGAGGAAATTCAAATCTGGCTTTACACTGACTTGAATTAAATTCTCATACATGATTCATAATTATCTCTAGCCACAGGTCTCTGTGTATTTACATAGAATGTGGCAATTTATTAAAGCTTTGATGCAAGAAAACCTGCTACGTGATTTGGGGGGGGGGCACAGGATCTCAGTATTTGGATTAGTGGCTCTATCATTATGTAACACATGGATGGGAATTTTTAATCCTGGCACTATAGATGCTTCACCATAACCATTGAGCAGGGGCGAATATAGAGAAATATTAATAGGGTGATAAGAGGGGTGCATGGAGACTTTAAGATGTGGCAGAAATGTGGGTAACTCTTTAGTTTAGGGTCCTTGTAATAAGCATTAATTAATAGGTATCAAGGCACTTAAACGTCATTATAATATGCTTATTAGAGACAATAAGACTATAAGTATTTAATAACAAGGCCATGAACATGTTTATTTGTAGCTCACCTGATTCAGAGCACATCCCATGTACAAAGGCTGATTCCTTACTGCAGAAGCTTGGAGAGGCATTGTTCTCACTTGAGATCCGGTAGTGGCAAAAATCATATTTAACTGTTAATAACTGCCTGGAAATGTATGCGAAATGATCCTATACCGTCTATCCCAGTGCAACCCACAGTAAATTCAAAGCTGTTGTTGAACCATTTGGAGAACACGTATGGATTTGGGCTCTTTTGTGAGGTTATAAGCTGAATTTTTCCCCCTATGTTGTCAGATGCAGTGTGAGCGCTTCTGACATTAATCTGTCGGAGTTTTAACACACTAAATTATTTGTTAGTTATTTTCTCACCTATATTTTTTAGTGAATTAATAAGCCTGCAGATGACCTGTAACTGCCCCTATTCTCTGAAAAAAGGCAATGGGACCATATCATGTAGTCTAACATGATCCAAGTTCAAATAGATAACAATGTCACTGAAAATGAACACATGACATTGTATGACATCAAAATACCCCTGGGCAAAAACTCATTGTATTTCCTTATTTACACTAATTTTATTCATATAAAAGCAGTGCTAAGGTGGAAGAACAATCTATTCAAATACCAATACATATGGAACTATATAAACTTGCATTCATTTCCAAGTTCAGGGCTTTTAAAATTGATATAAATCATATATCGCTGGATTTGAAATCTCACTGGTTAGATGATGCAACAATCATCTAGAGGCTGGTGTTTAAGTGGCTCAGGAGGGAGGAGGAGAAATGGAGAGTGGGTCAGTAGTTTACATGATCACTATTTGGCTGTTGTAGGCTCTAGGGTGGGCATAGAAGATCATATGAGCTGTCAATCAAATGGCTTCCATCTCAGGATCTCTGGCTAAGAGGCATAATGGCCTCTGCTTTTTACAGATATAAACATACATTTTGTCACCATTTCTGCATGGAATACTGTGTTTTGGACTAAATATTTATTGCTTAACCCCAAAACAGGCTATAACAGACCATTAAATTATATACCATATACACATTATAATATACCATATCACTTATATTTTGTGAAGCGTGCACAGTTGGTGTTGCCAACGATCCAACATAGCCAGTGTTCATCCAGTGATGCAGACTGAACGGCAAAAATCCTTCTTTTGAGCTTCAATTTGAAAATGTGGTGAAATTGCAAACCCTGAAGTACGAAGCTTCGAATGAACTGTCAGTGCTGACTAAAGTGGCTTTTTGTTTTGGGTCTTGGGCAGTTTTTGTGATTTTTAAAGTGGGTGCTGTTGTATGTTGCTCTTGAATGACGTATCTTGTGTCATGTCGCGATCAATATCAGACAAGATGATAACACACCCCACAGAACAACTACATCCCTATCTGTCCTCAGCAAATCTGTGTTTCAACTAGTGGATGTTGGCAACCCTCCACACACATTTAGCAGTAGTTGTGTGCAGTCAGGACTGGACGAGGCAGCACAGACAGCTGCCAGGGCCAGGAGAGAAGAAACCTGCCGCCTGCTGCAGGGACAGCTAACAGCAGCTGGCTTGGTTGGTCTGTTTGTGTCCACTTATTACTTGTGGAGCTTGGAGTGCCATCCCTTCTTGCATTCACTTGTTCATGGACATTCAAGTTTTCCCTTGTAAATTTACAACCAGCATATATATATAACTATAAAGCCCAGAAACTGTGGCTGTCAGTCTGTCCGTCTGTATTTCCTTTCAATATCTTGACAACTGTTAATCCGATTGACACCTGGCTGGTTCATTGCTGAGGAACCAAAGTGTTACTGTTGCTAACCTATGTTTTGACACTCACTGTTCCGTGTCATGGTTTAGTAAACTGTTCTCAGGTCAGAACTGTCCTGACCTTTACACCTTTACTCTCTTCTGGAAAGGATACATCACTCATTACCATTAAACACTGACATTTGGGAGTAAATGATATGAACAACAGGAATGTAATTCCCAGGGATATCTGCTGGCAATAAAATGCTATCCTAATGCTATTTTATTATTCATTATTTTTGTTTTTGATTCCACAGATTTTCATTTTCCACAATGTGACCATCACCTATCCAGCGAACTTTACTCAGTGCACCACTAGGGGGAGCTTCGTCACTCACTGGCAGGAAACAGCATACAACATGTTCACGTTCTCCTGCCTCTTCCTCCTGCCGCTGGTTATAATGATTATCTGCTACACCAGGATCTTCATCCAGATCTCCAAACGGATGACAAAAAAGAACTGTAAGTTCTCCGCTGAGCCTGTTTTTTGTTTGTCAGAACATACAGTAGATGTGTGGATCAGACAATGATCTCAATTTAGTGCATGTTGTAAAGGTCCCATTGTGTAGAAAGTGTAAAAATGTACTTCTTTGTCTTTTTGATTATAAAGCAAGTCTAAGTGGTACAGAAATATGAAATGGTATTAATACGCTCAATCCACTGAGACATTCATGCGACCTGTTTTCAGAATACTATGCCTACAAATGAGCCGTCGGGACTTTTGTGAGCTTGTGATGTCACAACTATACAGTCCCCGACCTCAGCCGTGCCTCCAGCATGGGTGTGGTAGCAAAAACACCAGTGGAGCTGACTTGGTAACACAGTGGATTATGTCTTTTCAGAAACAGGCACTAAAACAGAGTGTTCAGACAGAGGGTGAATAGAGGTGCTGCAGGAATTGACAGTATTGGAAAATACTTGAGACAACCTTAAAAACAATTATGAACCTGAAAATGAGCATAATATGGGACCTTAACATAAGGTAAAACACTGTTCAGTAATTACTTTTCACGCTCATGTCTTTCTTTCCTCAGTGTCCTCAAATGAGCCACATCTCCGTTGCTCAAAGAACAACATCCCCAAAGCCAGAATGAGAACTCTGAAAATGAGCATCGTCATAGTGATCTGCTTCATAGTCTGCTGGACTCCGTACTACCTGTTGGGTTTGTGGTACTGGTTCTTCCCAGATGACCTTGAGGGTAAAGTCTCTCACTCCCTCACCCACATCCTGTTCATCTTTGGACTTTTCAACGCCTGCTTGGATCCCATAATCTACGGCCTGTTCACCATTCGCTTCGGCAAGGGACGTAGGAGTTGCTACCACAAAGCCAAAGTGATGTCAGACCAGGAAACTAACAACACAGTGATAACACAGTCTCTGAAATGTACTGTCACTGCTTTGCCCTCTAAAAGAGGGATGACCACTGGTGATAAGGACAACAACTGTGGACAGGCTGAGCCAAAATCCTCTGACAGCAGGTGTATGACTGTGTTCAGTCGAGGAGAAGGAGGACAGACTTTCCATTTCAGCGCTGAGAGCACAATATGATGAGAAAACAGAGTAGAAACTGGCAGTTAAAGCAGTTAACTGGTTGAACCATTTTACCTTTGTTCAGTGTTATCTGTATACTGGACATGTTTATTTCACAATCCCGCCAAATGTGCATGCATTGAGAGAAAAAGATAATGAAAACAGAACATATTCATCACCTAGCCGTATAAATGTGTGTGTAGTGCTTGAGGCTGTTCGTCTTACTTCAGAGTTATATAACAGTGTTCTGAACACAGTAAACATGTTTGGAGCTGTTTAATGGTTTCTGTGTTGTGTAACTGGTTCCCAAGTCTGCCATATACAACATACATTAACCAGGGTCTGGAAAAAGCTTCAGGACTAAATGAAAAGATGAATGATTGTCAGGTTACACAACAGTACTTGACCACACTGCCTACAGGTCTATTAGAAAGACTCAAATGACTGTTACCGTCTTTTCAACAGCTTTACTGCGAAACAAATTGCATTTGTGGAAAGACTGAAGAACCACATATCCATCATGTCTTTCAGAAACCAATCATGTATGAAATGCTCTTGTGGTAAAAAAGATTAAAACAGAATAATGAAAGAATTCAGTATCAGTGCACAAACTTTATCATGAAATGATCAATGTCATGCTACCAATCTGAATTATATAAGAAATCCCAGATTAAATCTAATCCAGTGTCACTCCAACGTTTTAGATGTGATCTGCGACTTGTCATGGTTGGGAAAGGACAGATGTTATTAATAGCACTGAAGGAGCAATTTATAAGACAAGGCTACATATTTTTCCAAACCACTGCCCCGCCAGTGGCTCGTTCACCAACCAATACCAACACAGCAAAGCAAATAGCCTCAGTTTAAGTTGTGTCATGTCATACATCGTTGGAAAGCTTCGATTCTTGTGATTCAATTCAAGCAAACCATTTCGAGATCAAACAACATCAGTGAGGTACAATCAATAAACAACAAACAAACATGTATTCTGGACGTTTTGCCATCTCACCAATAAAGTGTCTGGGTGTTTCGCTTATCCCCAAATGTGCAATAGATCTATTTAGTAAAAAAATTAAGTCCCAAACACAGTAGTCAATAATTAAATGGTCAAAAATTGGCAATTTTCTCTCAGAAAACACCTCTCATTACAGAGCAGATGCCATTATCACACTACAACAGCCCATGAGTGACCCACTCTCTGTTCTTTTTCCTCTCTTCTGAAACACTTACATGCCAGTTTCTGGATGATTGATGCATCATGTAGCCAATGAGATCTCAAATCCAGTAATGCATAGTTTATACCAGTCTTTAAAGCCAAAAAAATGGAAATTATGCATGTTTATGTAGTTTAATGTGTTTTGTTCTTTCTATAGGCTGTTTTTTCCACCTAAGCATTTGTTTCTGACTATTTTATATGCATTTAGTTAGTGTAAATAATGAAATAAAGGATAATAATATGTGTTTACCCTGTTACCAATTGTTTTTTCAAGCTAACAGGGGCAGTTACAGATCAACTGCAGGCTTATTATTACATTAAAAAAATGAGGCGAGTTAATAATTCAGTGTTTTCAATCTCTTATAGTGTAATCTCAGAAGCACTGACAGAGAACCTAACACCTTGGGAAAAAAAATCAGCTTTTTACTTTTCAAAAGAGCCTAAAACCATGTCGCTATTCCAAATGGTTCAACAAGAAGTAAAGAAAGAACAGTGTTAAGAATATATCAAAGATTTGATGCTCGTGTCTGCAGTTTATTTCTGCGGATAAGTTATAATCCAATTGATGGCTCCAGCTAGCATTAAGTGGCTCAGACAGCTTAATCTCTTACAATTCAGTTAAAAGAGCTCTGAACAGACACACTGGAGATGAAATGCTGTGACGATGCAAGAGATCAAAGCATGTTAGGCTACCCCTACTCCACAAAAAGGATGACTCAAAAGCACAAAGAGGACACAACTTTTACACAGAGTGTGATGCTAAAAATCAAGAAGAGAGAATAATGTTTTGGTCAGATTATCATAATGCAAAAAAAAACAACAACAACAAAAAAAAAACCCTAAAAAATTTGACAACTTAGCTTTTTGGTGTGTTTTCATAAAGGGGGAATGAACACATGTCAAAGTTGTCCATCTCTTCTCCTTGCTGCTTTCTGATGGCAGGAGACCAAACAGTTACCATGCTTTGGTGTTTCGACTCACCTCTGGGACTCACTGACTGGGTGATGATCTCATGCCACACTCTCAGAAAATAAGGCACAGAATTGTTCCTTTAGGGGTACAATGGCTTGTCACTGGGGCAGTACCCTCTGAAGGTACAATTTTGTACCCTTGACACTGGGTACTTGTTTGTACCCTTGTGGTTTGTACCTTATAAAGACCAATCTTGTACCTCTGGTGGCAATTTTGTACCCTTGTACCCAGAATGTATTTTTTATTTTCACATTTCAATTTCATTTAACTTTAAACAATGTAAAATTGTCCATTGCAGGCAAGTCCATTCTCCACCAACCTTAAAACTGCATACATGAAAATACCACTCATGACAGAAGATCTTCACATGTCAGTTTTGTACATCTTTAAATACTATGTGGAAGTGTGACATATAAACTGTTATCCACAGAATAAGTGTCAGATACTTGGAACTTGGTATAGACGAGGCATGGTGGAGTCAATAGTGGTTTACCTGCCTAGTGACAGTTATTGGCAGAGGCGTATCACGTATCACCAAGGATCTAAATAGGTACTTTCTCGCATAAAAAAATATTAAAACTTAAGAAAGTGATGTATTAACAGCGCTAAAGTGAGAATTAAAACAGCTTTTAGCAGCTCTACCGCTGCCGGTTGCCGCGAAATGCATTCTGGGAAACTTGCATACTGTATACTGCGGTGTGGACGGGCTCTTTGTCTGCCAGGCTGTAGGTAGCTGATTTTACTGTGCATCCATGGTTGGCCGTTTGTGAATATCATAACATACAATATTGACTGGATGATTAGTAATTTTTCATACCTGCAAATCTGCTAAAAAAAAAAATATTTCAAGGCTACTCAAAAATGGCTTAGAAGTTAAAATCTTCATTGAATACTTAAGGAAACAGTGAAACCTTCACATTTAAAAAGTATAACTACTACTGAAGAAAGACTAAATAATTATTTAAACATATTAATATTTAGGCTACTGCCATTTGTAGAGCCTAATACAATTGTACCCCAGCATGTAGAAGAAAAGGTACATATATGTACCTTTTACCACTGGGGTACATATATGTACCTTTTGGGCCCTCAAAAGGGTACAAATAGTTACCTTAAGGTCCAATAATGAGCCCTAGGAGGTACATTAGTGTAGATTGTACCTAGGGGTACAAAAAAGGACTCGTACTGTACCCCTATTTCTGAGAGTGCATCAGAAATAGGGGTAGAGTACGAGTCCTTAAATAAATAATTATTTAGTCTTTCTTCAGTAGTAGTACTTTTTAAATGTGAAGGTTTCACTGTTTCCTTAAGTATTCAATGAAGATTTTAACTTCTAAGCCACTTTTGAGTAGCCTTGAAATATATATATTTTTTTTAGCAGATTTGCAGGTATGAAAAGTTACTAATCATCCAGTCAATATTGTATGTTATGATATTCACAAATGGTCAACCATGGATGCACAGTAAAATCAGCTACCTACAGCCTGGCAGACAAAGAGCCCGTCCACACCGCAGTATACAGTATGCAAGTTTCCCAGAATGCATTTCGCAGCAACCGGCAGCGGTAGAACTGCTAAAAGCTGTTTTAATTCTCACTTTAGCGCTGTTAATACATCACTTTCTTAAGTTTTAATATTTTTTTATGCGAGAAAGTTCCTATTTAGATCCTTGGTGATACGTGATACGCCTCTGCCAATAACTGTCACTAGGCAAGTAAACCACTATTGACTCCACCAGTCAACTTATATGTCACACTTCCACATAGTATTTAAAGATGTACAAAACTGACATGTGAAGATCTTCTGTCACGAGTGTTATTTTCATGTATGCAGTTTTAAGGTTGGTGGAGAATGGACTTGCCTGCAATGGACAATTTTACATTGTTTAAAGTTAAATGAAATTGAAATGTGAAAATAAAAAATACATTCTGGGTACAAGGGTACAAAATTGCCACCAGAGGTACAAGATTGGTCTTTATAAGGTACAAACCACAAGGGTACAAATAAGTACCCAGTGTCAAGGGTACAAAATTGTACCTTCAGAGGGTACTGCCCCAGTGACAAGCCATTGTACCCCTAAAGGAACAATTCTGTGCCTTATTTTCTGAGAGTGCATGCCATCAGTGGCAAAGAACCAGAGCTGATCAAACCTATGCACAGAGAAACTTTTTGAAATATCTCAATGGATAGAGCAGGGATTAGGGAAAGGTAAAGCATCCATCAAATGGATATTATAGCAAAAGATCAGAGTACAGAAGATATGTAAGGGATTATGCATTATCCCTGTGCTACAGATGGTTCTGGCATCCATTGATTTCTGATAATGGACACCTCAAAGGGCACTATCCCACTTATACCATGGTCACTTGCCAAAAAAAACCCCATTTAGACCATTAATCTATATTTCTATGACTTTTGTGATCAAAATATATATTTTTTCACAATCAATAACTCAATTTTTCTGGCAACACCTGAATGTATGGCTAATGGCTGGAACAATCGTCACAATCCCATAATGCTCTTATGTAATGGGAACATTGTACACTACTCCAATAATGCGACGGACATAAGGTACGACTTAGCATCTAGATAAACTGGTCCATCAGCTTACTGAACCCTTCAGCTCAGCCTTAAACCAGGAAGCTAACGTTATGCTAGCAAGATTCAAGATTATATCCATTTTGTTTAATCCTTACAAAACAGAGATACAAGAATTAAAATGTTTCACTTAAGATGGGGCAGTTAGTGTAACTAACCAATCCAGTATGGAGCAGTGAGGTTATTCTACATTGTTGTTAGTGTACAGACTGAATAACTGGTGAGCTTTACGGGGGTAACAACAGGCTGTTATGATCTCAAGTGTATTTTTTCAAAAGTGTCAACTACTCCTTTTACTTAATTGAGCATTTATGATAATAAATAATAGTCATTACATACAGTAGTATAAGCAGCGGCAATGTCATTAATCCACGAGATATTATAGATCTTAATCCCATTACGGTATATTAGAGTTGATTTTGTTGTTTGTAACCCTCTGTATGAAGACCTCTGTTTGTGCGTGTCTAACTGGATTTGTAAGCTCAAAAAGTTTTTGCGTGTTTGCATCTTGAAACCGTGCCTTGTGAATCGTCTGGAGACCCTGAAGCTACTGTAGTTTGTTGTTCCATTACCAGAATAGTCATCACATCTGGTCAAGGGCAATGATGCTCCTCTGGTCTGACAAGCCAAATAACTGAACATTCATCGGGGTAATGAACAAACAAAACCTCACACACAGCTGTAGGCACCCATGACAAAACCGTTGTCACAAAGCTGAGGTTAGTAATATTATAGAAACCAGCAAGAGCAAGCTAAATATTGAAAGTATCCAACCACAAAAAAATCCCAACTGCTCCCTCCAGAGCCACTTCTCTTAAACACATGACTGCACGCTGCCTGACTACGCCGACGCCAACGACACTGTAGCTCTCGCTCACCAGCCGGTAGATGTGTTAGTGGCTAGTTCGATCAGTTCAACAGGCTCTCTTAGCTTTTTTAGTCTAATAAATACCTAAATAAACAACTCTGTTAAAATGCCACAATCATAAAAACACTAGCAAAAAAGCCATCCTGAACGTACCTTAGTCTGAAAAGGCTACCTGGTGCAACAGTTACTCCTAACTGCTATGAGGGTGTGTTTTATGCTGACTGGGCTAGCTTGGCTAAAGGGCTGTGTGATTTGTGCTACTCGGTTAGCATCTGAATGACACTGTCACTGCGTCTCGGTAGTTCTTTGGTTCAGGGGCCGTGTGCTTTGTGCTACTCGGTTACCGGCTGAATGCCAGTCTGTCATTGCCACTGCGCTGTAGTAGTTCATTGGCTCCGGGGCTGTATGCTCAGTGCTAATGAGTTAGAAAGATGCTGAATGACAGACTCAAAGGCTTTGTTATTATTGTCATCGCTTACCATATTGCACTACTTCATGTGTCACATGTAACAAAACACCTTACATTATCATATGTATGTTAGTATCGGGAAATTTTGGCTTCACTTTGTTGCAACTCTTGTGCCACTAACTTGCTAATAGCTTTAGCAATATGTTCACCTTGCCCTGTGGAAGACTCCGGTCAGAGGGAGACAGGTAGCTTGTCCAATGTTTTCAAATTTAATTTTTTTTCTTTTATATAAAAAATGCTTCTAGAATAACTTACCAAGCCTTGATCTAATCGGTCACCTGTCGGGATCCATGTCTGTGATGCTGCAGCTGTGTTCAGTAAAATCACATTTTCAGCCAAGACTTGAAGAGAAGTGTGTGTTTGGTGATTGTTTATTGTTGCAGTAGAACAAGTTATTGCTCACATTGTTTTGGACTTGCCCCATATAATTTTCTCATCTCTTCTCAGCTGGAGAAGGCCAACTCATTCACTGCTCACTGATGCTCCATAGGCCTGTCCGCTCCTATTATGTCTCCTCAACTAAGAGGGGAAAGCATCATCTGATGAGCGCTTCATCACACAGGCCTCCTTTCAACATTTATTCCGGTGGTATACCTCTCACAAAACAGATGTACGTACCTGCAGCTTGCTACAGGGCAGCTGCTCAAACCAGGAAAAATGCATGTTTTGCCTCACTGAAGCCGCCAAATCAACGCACTGATCAACATGAAATCCATACAGATGTACTGGGTCTGTACAGTGCAGCCACGTGAGGACAGTTCAGTGTATATGACTGGTGCGTTCCTTTCACAATTCATTTAAAATCATGCTGCTTTCAGCCGTGCTGGTCTGGGTCTTTCAGCCTCCGGTGAAGTCATCACTGCTCATTCACTTTTCTCACATTATGTCGGCAGGGTCACGTGATGTTTGAGTTGGGCCTATTATTAGCATGAATACATTCTCTTGCCTACAGAAGCTCAGCTGGGGTAGAGCCAGAGTCTTGTTATTGGAAGGTTGCTGGCTCGATTCCCCTGGTCTGCATGTCGAAGTGTCCTTGGGCAAGATTCTGAACCCCAAACTGCTCCTGATGTGCTGGTCGGCACCTTGCACCGCCATCAGTGTATGAATGTATGTATGAAT
This sequence comes from Lagodon rhomboides, assembly GCA_039737535.1. Taxonomy (NCBI): domain Eukaryota; kingdom Metazoa; phylum Chordata; class Actinopteri; order Spariformes; family Sparidae; genus Lagodon; species Lagodon rhomboides. Next base: position 2,205,491 of record CM077784.1, on the reverse strand, counting down.
TACTGTAAGACAAAAAGCATCTGTGGACAAAAAGCATCTGCTAAATGTAAATCGCTTTCTTTAAAGTTCGTTAGCGACTGTGACTTTGTTGATACAAATCTTGTCTGTCACTGCTAGTTGATGGTCCAGTTGTTCACATAGCTCAATAGGAGCACCTGGATCTGTAACACGATACAGTGATGACGTGAATTCTCTGTGCCTACGATCTGATTTGGGCAGACCTGTTGTTGAAAGTATTTTACGCTGACTGTTCAGTCTGTCAGGCTGAAGGTAATTTGTTCTTTGTGCAGTAGCCCTCTGAGGCCAGTGGGGTTATTTGGAGTTATTTTTAGCAGCAGACAAATGCGTGCACTGCACATTATATTCTGGGATTTTATGTTATAATATGTTTTTATATAGTCTTATGACTCCATTGTGGACAAGAAAACATCACCTTAAATCACCTGTCATAGCTTTAAATTCAGAGGAAGGAGTCAACAAAATCTTTTCTGACTTGTGCCAGTACCACCTCACTTTGGAACCAAATCCCTTTGCTTTTTAAAGGTCAGTTTTAGATAATGGCAGATTTGAGGTTGGTGCTTGCTGCAATTCAACCAATTTACTCCACAGACTAACATAATTTTCTCTGTCAAACATCGGTGCTGATAAAGTGCAGAGATAGCTGATAGTCAGTAAGGTCACAGTAGAAGCCCAGGCCTGCTTTTCCTGATGCAGGGAGCTACAATCATTCCTAACGGGTTTTGTCACGTCAAAGTGGCATTTAACACATCTATTGTGACCTTTTATAATATGTCAACACGATCGGGAAACTCGGCTGCACTTCTGCTGCTCTGCTGCAGAGTCAACATGGAGATTGTCAAAGTAAAGTCACACTACAGTTATGTTATACTAAAATTAATATTGGCAGTGTTGCAAAATGTGCATTCAGAAAAGTTTCATTTTATTTTGGAAGCAACACAACTTTATTTAATTTCTGAGCTGTCATTTCTTGCAGCTCCTCCTCACACAGATACAGGGAGATGTGGTTCTCCAGGATCAGCTTTATAGTTTGAAAACTTTCCTTCTATAGAGATCATTTTTTGTCCAAAAACTATTAAACCAACCAAACCAACTATTTGACCAATGACCCACAAGTGGCCCTAACTACTCTGAAACTCAGAGCTCACACGTGTCCTCAATCTGTAAGGACACTCACACACAGAGTTTTTATCCTGTAACCCTCCAGTTAGTTAGAGCCAAAGAAGCTTCTTGGACGAGAGGTGAAATGTCTTCAAGCAACTGAAACAAGTCCAGCTGCCTACTGATGGTGTTTGATGCAAGATGGTGATGATAATAGGGTCCTCATCTTCATATTATGGTCAATGATGTGAACACCGCTCCTCATCCAGCTGCAGTCCTGTGCCCTGTCGCCTCGGAAACTCGGTCCACCTGTCTGTGTTGTGCAACAGCCAGGTCTGGGATCAATCCAATTTGTGCATTTAATTTTCCTGCGACCAGACATTAGCCAAGAGCAGCCAAAAATCCAAGCTAGATTAGCATAGTTCTCATCCTGGATCTGTCTCCTCTCCTCCCTGCGGCGGTCCAGCTGGTCAGGCAGGATGGTTGAAAGGCGCCGTGGGCAGTGATCATGTCAAAGTCCACTGCTTTTAAGTCCAAACCATGCTTTCTTCTTCAGTGCTGATGAACTTATTTCTGCCATAGGTACAACAAAATACCAGTTAAAAAACAGAAATGTAGCAAAATTTAAAGGCAATACCTGCTGCTGCATCTGCAGGTGCAGCTGTTGCCATCAAACCAGTTTAAAAAAGTCCAACAAATGCACCAGTTAGTTTCTATTTACATAACATTTGCAAAGAAAAAACTAACCCTAACCCTATCCCCCTGTTTTTAGAAACTGTTTTGCATGTAAATGACAAGTATTCATTTGTAATTCCTTTTTAGAGATTTATGTCTTCAGTAGGAATGAGAGTTGAATTGTAAGATATAATTACTCCTGATTGATCGCTGTTATAGGAAAACAGATATGAAGGTTAAATACACTGCAATGAAACATCCATCTTAACTAGACATTTAGTCTGAGACTCAAAATAAAACACAATTCTGCCAAATGGTTTGCTGCAGGAATTCAAAATGAAAGGATGCAGTGACTGTGACTATTTGTTATCCCAATCTCTCCTCTGCAGAACACAAGAACTGTTTTCCATAATCCTTCAACTCGAAAAAACAGAAAAGTAATCATTGCACCTGATTAGGCTATGCATTGTTATCTGACTGAAGCTGGGGTCCCCGCCCTTAGCATTTTATTTGAGTGATTGCAGAATATCACAAGAGTGCTTTGAATTTATTTAATCTTGTGTCTCTTCTGTGAGGACTTAAGTCTTGTTCTGTCGGGACAATGTCGGATACATTTTGTGTAGAAGCTAGAAAGGAGAATGTACTTTAAGAACAACATTTCTGACTCTAAAGTCTATTCATTTTCAGTGCCATACATGTAAAATACAAGTATTTAGACACAGGATAAACTGTGCTTGGTACCTCCCTGTTTGAGGGTTTAGTACATGAAGCCCAATTAAGACCTTTAACCTCTCAGTATCTGAACAGCTTTAACATAATAATAACCCTGGCATAACCAAGTCCCATAAGAAGTGGAATGGAATCACTGAATGCTTTGACTTAAATAAATATCTGCAATGTGTATAATTAGGATGTTGAACACATATTCGCTGAACATAAAGATAATTGGATTACTAAAGGCCTTACAGCTAACTACACACCCATTGCCAGAAAACAAGTTTGAGTTTCCAGGAGCCTCAAGAGAAAGTCTTTACTTCCTGTCTGCTGCCTGGTCAATATAGCTGATTCTGAGAGAAGACAGAGTGGAAGCAATGGCAGTACACAATGCTTCAAACACAGATGTTTATGCAAAGGAGCTACAAGCTGCGTCGCTCACATCTTTAAGCTGCTGCACAGAGCTGCCCACAGTGAGGCCCATTGGCTGAACAGGTCCTGCCATAAGGTTCAGTTTGGAGTATCAGGTGTTTGGAGTGAAGGAATGTAAAAAATGCTCTTTAATAAATCTGTACAATCCTGATTTATGTATTATTTTTCATAAGCATGGCAGGCAGAATGTCTCAGAAAGTCAGTCGCTTAGGGAAACTTGAGATTCTGGAGCTATGTTCCATCTTAAAACAGTACAATGCAACAGGTGTTAACTTTTGGCCCCTGGCCTCCTGTTAAGTTTCAGTGTTGGCCCTCTACGGGAAAAAGTTTGGGCACCATGAATAAGCACAGTGTCGAGGTCTAGTGTCTCATACTCAGTTACTGACCGAAAGTGAAATCTGATCCTATTCATCCTTCTGTTCCCGAGTTATGGCTTCAAACAATGGCTGGAAAAGTGTTTTTGCAGAAAATCATGATGTCACAGTGAAGCTGACCTTGAACTTTAAAATAATAAAATGTCATAACTTCCTCAGTTTTTCCTTTTACACTTATGTGTGACATTTTGTCATGAAGTGTATAATATTAATTTTAAAATTGTGGTTGAAAATTATTAAACATTTTGTCTGAGGTCACAGTGACTTGAGACCTTTGATGTAGACTGGTGTTAGGATAAAGCATGATTAGCATAATGCCCTCAGCAATCACTCATTTAATAAACGAGGTAATAAATGCTTCTGCTTATTTTGATTAACTAGCATTTGGTGAGCCAGCTCGTAGGTACATTACTGCCTCCTACTGGACTGGATGAGGAACAGTATGTTGGCAGTAAGAGAAAAATGAAGTCTTTGCTAAATCTGAACGAATTTTAAGATTACGTGTGAAGAATGCAGAACAATTGTCTACGGGACACAACGTAAGAACCTATGATAAGGATATTTCACTGCCTTTTCTGTCTGAATCTGTGTCCATGTAAAATTTTGCAGTACCCTAAATAATGGTCAGAGTAGAAAAAAAAATAAACCTCAAGTCCACATCAGGACACAGTGCAACACTTTTATATGTGTGTAAAATACATATATAAAACTCTACAATTGTGTAATGAATAAATGGTTTTTAACCTTTTCATTGTAAGCAGCAAAATAACTGCTGAGTTTAATTACCAATTATTGATGATGGATATCATAAAGCGTTACCATGATTCACTGTGATAATCATACAAAATATTGAATGTCAACTACATTTTTATAATAGAGCTAAGTATAATATAATATAAGTCACTCAGTGGATGACCGGATTGTTTTTTTTTTGTTTTTTTGATAAATTCATATTCATGATTTTTTCATTTAATATGGGGCATATAATTCACACACAGCGACTTCGCTGGAAACATTGGCAGGGTGGCGAGCCGGCAATACAGAGTTCCGTCAATGCGTCTAACCCAAACCCAGTCGCTGAGCTAAAGCCGGTCGTCCTGGAACATCGAGGACGGTTCTTTGGTGATAATGTCTAAAGTCCACATCGTTGTCTCTCTGGCCAATGCAGGTGACACCAACGTGCTGGTCATCTGCTGAGGTACATAGGCTGTTTTTTTTTTGTGTATAGGTGTTTGTCTTCTGTTCATTTACTGTTTGAGTGGAAGCATTTAGCCTTATTTCAGTCAGTTTGTGTCTGTGCTGGATCTAACAAATATCTGTCTGTCTGTTTGTGTGTCTGTTTGTGTGCCAGGGTGATCAGGCGAGCCCTGAAACTGAAGCTGGCTGTGGAGGCTCTGATTGCCTCAGTTAAACTCATCAGGCACATCATTCTCATTTGCTTGTGCCTTCCTCTTTTTTGTTGGCATCCTTGGGGTGCAGGTAACACACACACACAGATAACATGACCTCTGGCCAGTTTATAGTCAATGCATCCTTGGCCGGTAAAAACCTCAGTTGAGGATGGACTCCTTTAATCCTCAGCATTAATAGTGTAACAGCCTCCCAGCTTTGATGCAGTTGAGATGTTGTCAGGACAATGGTTAAACGACACTACAGAGCCTGTCTCTCGCTGTCTTTGACTCACACAAACACTATCTGTTCAAAGGGAAGTTCTACTACTGTGTGGGTGAGGACTTAGGAAACATCACCAACAAGTCTGACTGTATGCCAGCCATCTACAGCTGGGTAAACAAAACAAAAAGTACAGCTTTGACAACATGCTTCAGGTATGGACCAACACACACAGGAAGAGAAGGAGTTGGATGTAGGGTGGAAGAGAAAATATCAGCATTCATGCCAGCACAACTTTCAAACAAAAAAATGAACTAATCTAATCTAAACTAAATCTGATAACTGGTCCAAATAATCCAACAATAATCATTAGTCAGGGTCGCTGACCAAGGTATAGGAGCGGTAGTCGGCCGGGCTGCCAAGTTGTGACCAGAATGTGATGTCAGCTGGGCTGCCGACTGAAGAACAGAACCAGGAGTCGGCCAGTCGCCAACGTAGGATCAGGAACAGGAGTCGGTCGGGCCCTTGACCGGGAACCAGATACAGATGTCAGCTGGGCCGCTGACCTTAGGAACAGGAGGCACGAAGTCGGTGGGAGCCACACTTTCTCATGGGAGCCTGATTGTAGGCCAGGCGGGTCCAGAAAGGAGACTTCTGGGAGCAAGGTCTGAAGTAGTTTTCTGCTGGAAGCTAGCCAGCCAGTGGCTAGCTGATAAAGTAGCTGTAGAGAGGCTAGCAGGCTGGTGGCTAGCAGATGCAGGAGCTGGCTGGAGGCTGAAGCTTGGGCTGAGAGATGGGGGCCCGGGACTGAGGGTTGGCAGACTCCATGCTAAGCCCAGTGTGGGAGCTCGGACGCTGGAGAGTAGTGGGCCGAGGATCAGCAGGATTTTCCAGGGATATTTAAAAATTCTTTAGCCCACTCAGACAGAAAATTCTGCAGCCACGGCTTAGATGACAGCTCCCTGCAGGCAATATTGAGGGCTTCCTGTCTAAATTCCTTGGCCGGGGCCCTTCTCCAATAACCTTGGATGCACTGGCGGGTATAAGACAGATCATACAGTTCCTCTTCAAACAAGGCATCTGCTGGGTCCATGACTGGTTGGTTCATACTGTCACATATGCAAAAACAGGACCCAAATGCAGACACAGGAGCAGGCAGATTCCACACAAAATGAAAGCTGATAACTGGTTGAAAACAAAAAAAACCCACGAAGTGCAAAGTACAAATCAGAACAAAACACGAGGAACAAAAAAAAGAATGAACTCAACAGATAGACCAACTAAGAGTGAAGGAACATCACAGGCTTAAATACAAACAGACTTACGTGGAAGGAGGGAAATGGTAATGCGGCAGGTGCAGTGGAGGTGTAGAACTCAGGTAACAAGGCTGGGCCAATTAATCAGATTCAAGACAGGTGTGGAGGGAAAATCAGGAGAAGAAAAGAGGAGGGAGGAACGAAAACTGGAGAAGGACAAAAGACAACACAAAACCAGACAACACATAAAACACACACACAATAAACCAAAATGACAGGACCGTAACAATGAACAAAATAAAACTCACCAACACAGTCATTGTTTGTCTTTCCACAATCACAACTGGTTGGATCGAAATAAATCTAAACTTCACAGAGTAAGATATAAAATATTGCGGCTCTACACGATGTTTTTGCTCGTTCTCAGTTCTCTCTCCCTCCTCTGCTGCTTCATGCCTCTCGTATCCCCGCCTGATTTGTCTTCTTGTCCCTGGAGTCGTAGTCCTGGTCAGAGCCGCTGTAAATCACCTCCATACTCTATCCCCTGTCTTCAAACTGACATCTGTTGGTCTCAGAGGCTGTGTTCAGTCCAAGTCTTTGTCCAGCCATGACGGAGCCCCACTGTCCTTTGTGACTCCCCCGTCATCTGAGGTTGCTGTGCGGGCAGACTTCTTTCAGCCGATAGGGCCACTTAGCTCCACGACAACCTAAGCTAATTGCTAACGGCAGGTAGCAGCGTGTTCAGCATAGTGAGCAGCAGTAAGCAGTTTTTCTGCCCCCTGTAGTTTTGGAGCTAACTTCGAGTTCTGGCCCTTTTCAAGGGTCATCTGTTTGGCAAGCTCGGTCAGTCACGCTACCAGCAGAACATACACATACACAAAGCCTTACTGCAAAGGATCATGGTCCCAGAGCCGATTCCATATTTGCCCACTGTCCAAATTATTACCAAGGAAAGCAGAAAACCATTAGCTAAAACTCAAGGGGGCAGTCTACCTCAGAATTCCCCAGAAAACCACAGGCATAATTTAGTCAACATCATTTTAGCGTATCTTTTTATAAACTATAGTGGACTACAACATAATGGAATACTATCAACTAAAAATGTCTAAATAATTAAATTATTTATTCATTATTTTGTTGCTGTAAGCAGTGATATAACCTCTCTCTTATGCAGTATAACAGGGGAACCGTGTGGTGTAGTGTGCATCAACAGATGACACTAAGAGTTTTCACACACCTCTGGAAAGTGCCTTAGCTATAATGTAAGACAGCAGATACTGTAGGTGGTACACAGAAGAATAAAAAACACGTTAAGAATAAGTTTTGTCAAGAAGTCATTTCTTTTAATACAGAATTCTAAAACATAAATATCTAAATGATGAAGTTTAGGACTGAGAATCACTTCCTGTAATGGGCCGGGGGTGTTGCTGGAATACATACATGATACACTTTTAAAGAATGTGAATGCTCGATCATTGAAGACAGCAGGTTGTCTTCGTCGGGGGAACCAGGAGTCCCAATTTCATACTACATAGTACTTGGTCGAAGTATGCTGTTAACTTACAATAAAAAATATACTTGATTTGTTTGTGCCAGAAATGATACATTTGTGTACCAAAGCCCACCAATCGCACTGCCAACGTGGAATGCTGCTACCAAGAAAAAGTTAGTTTTTTTATATATATATACACATATATACTGTAGTACATACTGTGGTACATACTGTACTGTATACTGTAAGTACACTCAATGCTGTTAACACATGTACAGTATGTTGTATGAAATGTAGTTTGGAACTGGAATGACCTCAGACACCTTAAGTTTAAACAGACAGAGCTGACCTGTGTAAGGCACCCAAAATGATTTCAATAAGCAAGAGAGGGATTTTATTTTGTCTTGTGAAGTCTCATGTACCTTAGTATTCAGAGCTTTTGCAACCTTTGTTACAGTGGCAGGAAATTATCCAACTTTTGTTCCAGTTGACTGATAAGTGAAAATATAGGGACAGAACCAAATAAACATGGGTGAAATGATTGTTTCCAAGTGTTAGTGATAAGGGATAATACATTTATAAATGATATGCACAGACTTTATATTAAACCACTGTGGTATTTAGGGCTATGTGGCTCACTTCTGCATGTTGCAGCCACATAGTTTATCTAGTTGTGCTCGACACAATTGTGTTATAAATATGTAAATCCTCAGTTACACCAAAGCGACACACTCTCTACATATCCAGATGTATAGTACATATAACTTAACAGATTCTCATCCACACTGGTCAGAAGGTTTGTGTCTTCTATAATAGCCAGAAATGTGGGTGCTGGTTCACCACAGAGGGGCTCTGGACAGCACGCCCTTCCAGCTGCGAGAATCTGCCACCTGCAGCAGAGGGGAGGAGGACAGAGAGAGAACTCAGATCACTCTACATGCAAATTAACACATATATCACTGGAACAAACAGACACAAAGAAAGCAATATCTTGTAAAGAAAAATAATTATCATGTGAAACATTTGCCAAATTTACACGAAGACCTAAATAGTTAAGAATGTGTTTTACACAGTGTTTCACAAAGGTTTTAAAGTTTATTTTCTTGACTCAACAAATCAGAAAATTCAGCTATTCTTTAAGGGAGTCTGGGATTTTCTCCAAGGGTGACAAGACAGTCTACTGGATTTTTTACATGTTTACTGTCCATAACATGTCTTCTTTCATAATTTTTTTTGTTGAAGTTGTTCAAACAGCTGCTAAATGTTGGCAGGTTAGACAGACTTTAGACACCCAAGTAGACAGGCTTGTCTGTCTGCTGCTGCAACAAACTCGTTTTAAAAGGAAACAAACAACTTAATGTTCTGTATTTAATCTGCTTCTAAAATTGGGACCCAAACACATAGAATGCATTACAGTGAGTTACATGAAATTCAGACAGCTGTAATCAGTTCTGCCTGTTGTTGTGGCATTAAACTGAAAAATCACATCAGGCAGTAAAAAGCATTAAGAGTGCTGAAACAAAGCAGAGACTTGGAGAATTTGTGAAAACATTCAGTAACTTGAGAGTGTTGTTCTTGAGACTGTGTCATTTTAACTATATCTTCTGGTATTAAGATTAAAAATCAAAATTTCTGTTTACAGACCTCAGTTTTATAAGTAAAATCATAAGCAAGACTGCAGTGTGGTAGGAGGGTATGCTTGTTAGTCAAAGCACAATGAACCATAGTCACAAAATGCCTTGAACTTTGAAGTAACTTAAATCGAAATCGTGCATCCATCTAAAATAATCTGAGCTGATCAGAATGACTCACCTGCATCCTTTTATGAAGAAAACTCAACTTCTGGTTGAGACATTCGATTTCCTGGGACAACACAGAGAGGCCATGTTCAGTTTCAACAAATAAATAAATAAAATAAAATAAAATAACATTCATCAGAGTTACAGTCACATGCACGTCTGTGTTGTGGTTAGCATTGTGTTCCCTGTTACAGAAGGCCCAGAGGAAAGGTTAAATACCTGGCTTAGTTTTTCAGTGCGCCTGAGTTTGATCTGAGGCAGGAGCTCCTCCAGTCTCTGAATCTGTAAGAAAACACACAATCTAAATTAATTTCTGGTTGGTGGTAAAACATTACAATGACCTGAAGAGAAAGTGACTTTACTTAAAATAATCGAGGATACCCAGAATTACCAAGCACAGTAGACTGATACTTTGAAGCTATGAAATCTTTTTAGCTAATTTCATAGTCTGCTTTACTTGGTTTTTCTGAGGTAATTGGTGTCCTGACCTTTTGAAGGTAAAGTCAGCTTTTAAAATTTACTGAGAGGAAGAGTCTCGACCTTCCTCGAGAAAAGCCCTCCTTATTGCATCTCATTGTTTTCAGCTGTGTTTTTCTGTTTTTAATCATCTGCTCAGCGACACATTGAAATGTACTAAATTCCTGATTAAAAGCACTTATTTCCCAGGTTTAAGATAATTACTAGATTTCTTCCTTCAAATGTATACCTTTATACACATGCAGCAGTGCTGCTGTATTAGTACCACAACCCAGCCACTAGTTATTGTGTCTTACCCTCCTGTCAATAGTCTGCAGCCTGGTCTTCATGCTCTTATTGATCACAGTCATGGGGATGGTTCTGGGCTTAGGACGAACTGAGAACAACAACAAAAAACAAAAAAAGTATCCATTTTAAGAGATAGAGCCAACCTCAACATGACCTGTGGATAGTTTAAAGGAACAGTTTGACATTTTGGCAAATACTCTCATCTGCTTTTCTTGCCAAGAGTTCAATGCAGAGACTGATATCACTCTCACATCTGTACAATAAATATCAAACCACATTCAGAGGCCAGTTAGCCTAGCTTAGCACTCATTTATTAACATTTTCATATATGTTTGGTTAATCTGAACAACAGATTTAACAAACAATATATAATGATATTCATGAGTTTTAGAGCTGCAAAGTTAAACAGCTGTTGGCTGGATCTTCATTTTTAACAACATGGTATCAGTCTCATCAAACTTTTGTTAAAAAAAGCCAATATGTGTACTTACTACCTGCAACCCAAAAGATTACACTACTGGCTACTCGATTATAGAGTAATAAAGTATGTCTGCAGATCTGGGGGAGTACTACTGCATATGTAAAAAAGTAGTATAAAAGATTTTGTGACTCCAGAGGAAGCTCCATGTAACCTGATAAATTACCTCCAGTGATGTCGCTCAGTTGCTAAATTGCATTGTGGGTAATGTAGGCTCTGAGTGACATCACTGGAGGTCATATATCAGATTACATGCAGCGTCCCTGTGAGTCACAAAAGGCTTTATACTTTTTTTCCCACATATGCAGTAGTACAGTAGTCTCCAGACCTGTAAACACACTTTAATAGTGTTGTGTAATGTAGATGCCTGATTGAACGGCACCTGTCTAGATCTGTACCCACAGTTTAAGAAACAGGAGAAAAGCTGAGTCAGCTCTTACCATGCTGAAAGATCTTGGCGACCTCAAGCACATAAGGCCTGTAGTGAAAAAAACATGCCACAGTTGATATAAAAAGTGCTTAATACATGTGATGATGCGGTGGATGGATGTGTAGAAATATAGAATGAATATGTCTCCTCACATGTGCTTGCTGTTAGCAGGGATCAAGCTGTTCAGAGGGATCAGACAGCCACGGTGGTTCCTAATCTGTAAACGGACCAAAGCAGAAGTCATCCAGCTCACTGTGTTTTTCAGAGTTCTTATGAAGTGTTGATTTTGTGCAGCTACAACAAACTGTTATTTCTCCTTTTGTTTAACTATATTCTGTGGACCACAGCATATCCTGAGTCACTGTACCTTTAATATGGCATCAGGAGAGTTCAGACCAAAGGTAGAGGTGATGATCTGAAGAGAGAATATCAAAAGATATAATATTGCACACCATCGCCGGAAAGACTCAGTTGTTATTTTTTGTGTGAATTCTCTTTGTGAATATATTCCATTTTTCAATATATGAACAACAGAACACGTTAAGTTTCATGTTGTGTGTGTGTGTGAGGCAGACTAAAACATAGGACATATAAAGAGGCAAAACAATCACAGTAACTGTCAGTAATGATGAAGAAGGGTCCTAAAAACTGGCACATAAGTAGTAAAAATTACAACAAACACAATACTCTTCATCCAACTAAATGTCAATAAACCCTGCTGCACGTTTAATAGCTGGAAGGATGAAGAAAATATTACTACAAGTACTCAGATGAGGTTTGTGTCTGCTCAGAACTTTTTTATCTGTTCATACCCTGATAATGTATTTGTATTTGTTTGCATCCCAACTATTTAATTATACACACAAATAAATGGCATGGAACAACTGCAAGATGAGCTTTCAAAGAGACAATGACACATATTATTCTGTTTGAATTAAGGTTAGTTTGACAGAGATGATGTGACGTCTTGTTGGCTGAAGACCTTGTAATGTGTTTATCTTGACAGAAGCTGTGTTCATCCATCTAATGACCAGAGATAACAAACACTGTTTAAAAAGTAGGTTTGTCTGTGGAGTCCTCCCCTCAGAGGTTTATTTAGGCCTAGCAGTGAGGACCCCAACCCATAATCCTCCTGCAGACACACCTGTAGAGGAGAGTATAAAGAGCCTGGACTGAACTGAGTCACACATCAAGCTTCACAGAGTCTCTCCACAGCAGCTCTCCACTGAAGCTCCACAGCCTCCAGACCGACCCTGAAGATGACTCCCTCTGCCAGCCTGCTGCTGCTGCTCCTGCTCGGCCTCTGTCAGGCACATCCTCTCCAGGAGGAAGGAGGCCAAGAAGAAGAAGAAGAAGTCCCAGACACCATGGACATCACCACCAGGATTCTGACCTCCAACAACGCCACCGACTGAGATGCTGCTGGAAGGAGACCTGCTGGTTCCCAAAACCAGAAACGCCATGACGTGCTGGTCCCAGACCTGCCAGTGGAAGAAAGCTACCAACGGCTTTGTGATGATCCCCTACATCATGAGCGGTGAGTTCAGCAGCTGGGAGATCCAGAAGATCGTCAACGGCATGAATTCCTTCCACAGCAGCACCTGCCTCCGCTTCGTCCCCCGTACCAACGAGTACGACTACATCAGCGTGGAGAACCAAGCCGGATGTTTCTCCGCTCTGGGCAGAACTGGAGGCAGACAGGTGCTCTCTCTCAACAGGCAGGGCTGCCTCTACCACGGCATCATCCAGCACGAGATCAACCACGCTCTGGGCTTCCAGCACGAACAGACCAGGAGCGACCGCGACTACTACGTCAGGATCAACTGGGAGAACATCGACCCCAACATGGCCTACAACTTCTACAGGAAGAACACCAACAACCTGAACACCCCCTACGACTACTCCTCCATCATGCACTATGGAAGAACAGCCTTCTCCATCCAGTACGGCAGGGACTCCATCACCCCCATCCCTGACGCCAACGTGCAGATCGGCCAGAGGCAGGGCATGTCCTACTGGGACATCATGAGGATCAACCTGCTCTACGGCTGCTGACAATAATGCTGATGCTTTTCTAAAGCTGCTGTCACCTGTGACATCACTGCTAAAGATTGTTGTTTCCTTCACCATGTGTGTTCAAATGTTCAGACAACAGAAAATGATCTGTAATAAAGCTAATGCAAAATAACTGATTGCTATCCTGTTATTTTTCTCTGTAGTTGTGATAGATAGATAGATAGATAGATAGATAGATAGATAGATAGATAGATAGATAGATAGATAGATAGATAGATAGATAGATAGATAGATAGATAGATAGATAGATAGATACCTGTACGATCACGGTGACCTCAGCCGCTGGAGGAATGGATACTTCTCGCAGAGCCACCACTCTGTCATCTGCAGCAGATACAACATGATTCTAACACTTTCTTATGTGTCATTTTTAGAATGTGTTGATAAGTTGTAACCTGTGGCTTTATAGATGATTAATCAATATATATTCTAATCATGTGTTTAATTCTTTATTCTTTAATCAATTCTTTAAGAACAGACCCGTTGATTGAACGACTTCACACCTGACTGAGTAAACTACTCATTTATTAAAGTCTACAACTGCTCAAAAAATCTGCTCAAGCCAATCATTGTCAGTGAAGATACAGTGAGAGAGAGAAAGGACAGTGAAGCAGATGGCATTTTGTCTTCAGTATTCAAACTTTTCAAATCAAAAATGTCTGCAATTATTTTACATTTTTGAATGAGGGAGAAGATTTTCATGTAATTTTAATGACTTTTAAAAAGATAAGCTTTTGAAAATCATTGAAGACACAAAATATGACTCAAAGCTGAGTATTCTATATGTCTGCAAACCACACATGTCTGCAAGAGATTTAAAAATGTACACCTTCAGGTTTGATGCATTATCATCTGTTTTTCTGTTTTTGATTTTCATTAGTTTACACACAAATAATACAAATTAATATTCACATGAGCAACACATGAAGTGATGAAGATGTGCAAAAAACCCTCAGAGGGGCTTGAGCTGGGCACTCTGCACTGCAAAGTCTACATTAGTCTATTAATAAAAGAGAGAAAGGGAAATATACAATTATTAAAAGTATGGAAAACAGAGAAAATAAAACAAAAAATAAGATTTCACACACTGGCAGAAATATTCAAGAGCACAAAGTAAAATAAATAAATAAAAAACAAAACAATTAGTGGATGGTGTAATCCGTGAGGATAACAGTGCAGAGACAAAAGCAAACATTTAACAGCTTTCTTAAATTGTGCAGGTGCTAAATGTAAAATATGAGATGGTTATCATAAAACCCCTTCTATTAATGCTTGATGAAGATTTGCCTGCTGGTGACTGGATACGTTTTTATTTTATTAATAACTTTAGTTACATTTATATCTGCAGACTTGAGCATTTATTATGGACGTGACTATCAACATCTCATGAGCCAGCTCAACGTGGGAACCCAGAAGTCGTTCTTATTAAAGGTTTGAAGCTGATATATTTAAAAAAGTAAAGTAAATTATTTATGAAGTATTAGAAGTAAGTCAAAAAAAGCCATTAGCTGCATTCAGGAACATTTTGTGTGACAGTAGTCTCATATTGGGATTAACTGGGCTCTTTGGATCACTGTCAATCGGAGCTGTGGAGGTGTCACACTCAGCCGTCACACACAGCTGCGCTCCTCTCTACCGTTCATGGAGACAAGCTCGAGCAGCTTCACCTGAGCATCTGCTGAGGTGAGAAGAAAAAGAAAAACTGAACAGAAATAAAGTGTGTAGGTTGGATTTGCACGATAATCTCTGAGAAGAAGGTGAGCGTATATATAATCTCCATTTAGTGTTGCACGGGCTGAGGAGGCTGGCTGCCATGGACACAGGCGCACACTGAGAGTCAGCGCGCATCACTGTCTGTAAAACCAAACCAAAGATCGTAAAGTCGAGAAGAACTCACAGAAAATCTACCAACCGTGTTTGTCAAACCGCCTCAGAGCGATCCAGGCCTTGGAGACGCGTGGAGGTTTGTCAAAACTGACGTTAGGCATTTTAATGTGACAGCAGCAGCGACCAGACCCGACACCAGAGCACCTGCCACATCCGGTCAAGGACTTTCACAGTAAAAGTAAAAGGAAGTCTACAGCTTTACTCCAACGATTCCCACACAGCAGCCCACAGCAGAATAATACTGCATTAAATAATGTGCAGCGAGCAAAATCACATTTACTCATCTAGTCTCCACTTCTGACGTACTTTAATTTGCTTGAGTATTTTTCTTCTGTTCTGCTGGGCTACATTGTGGAAACAGAAATATTTAAAGGTGCAATGTGTAAGAATTTCAGTTTAAAACATTCAAAAATGAACTACACTTACCAACAGAATGTGATTTTTATTTTTATTTTTACCTTTTTCTATTCATGTCAAAGACGTATATGTCTTTTGTTGCATATTTCTTCAGTTTTTCCCTTAAGAGCTGACAGTAGTGAAAGACACCAACACTTCCAGGTGCTCTGAGCTTCCAGTGTGGGCAGACTCAGCTAACACGACCCCTTGCTGCTGGTTAATGGAACTGACTAGCTAACAGCAGCTACAGTTAGCCGCAGTTAGCTGTTACTCTGGTGATATGCTGCCTCCTATTTGTTTGGAGTACAAATTCTTACAGATTTCTCCTTTCCCATTATAGGCAAATTCTACATTTTATTTGATTTTTATTCAGATTACAATCATTCATTTTGTCACTTGTCTTCAATTCCAAACAGGGAACAAAGTGGCACAAAGCGGAATAGATTCTCAAACAGTACAATGTATGATGTATGATAATGTTGCTAAAAGGCCTTTTACAGCTGATAGCTAAATATCTATTTAATGTGCTCAGAATTATATTGTCTTCCAGAAACCATACCTTCTTGTTTGATCAGTTGGAATAAACAGTATACTTATGCTATACAGCATATTAACAAGTCACAACTATCCATTTGTTCTGTGATACATGAGTCTAATCAGGGAACATATACAGACATTGAAGTATGAACTAATGCATAATGGTTTCATGATTTTGATCCTATCACTCTGATGTTACCTGTGAAGTTTCTGTAACCAATGGAAATAAAAACATTTAGTATTTGGATTGCTGATGATCACAGATAATTGTTGTTAATTGGACTCTTCACATTACATTGTAATAAAGTTCTTCTTGTAGAAATATGCGTCCTTGCATGATGACTCGTTTCTCCACACATGAAAATGGTAACTTGGGCTATTTATGATATGATTGATGATTCAAACTTACAACCAACAACATACATATCAGAAAGCTTATATCAGTGGGTTAAGTGTTTGAAAAAAGAGCACTGAATACAAACATATAAATACACCTGCAAAGTGACCCAAAATGCCTCAACATTAGAGATACAGAAAGAAAGTCAACATGGCGCTTTGCTGGTTGGATGACTTCCTTATTCAACATATTGTTTGAGTGCTTTCAGAGTGGATGGTTTGTCTCACAAATGACAAGACCAGGCTTAACACACTTGTTTTTTGAAATGAAAGTGCCTCTGTGTGTGTGCTGTTGTTGCCAGGTCTGTACGGTACGTAAGTTCATGAGGCAGGAGCTACATACAGCATGGCTGCCGGTGAGTCCTGCTCCTTGATTCTCCTTATCAGAGGTTCATTTCTGGATGGATGAAAGGGCTACGTTGGATCAAAGGAAGCTTTGAGGAAGCCTCAGTAAGGAGATTCCACGCATTGCTAACACAAAATGTCAACCTTAAAAAACACAAAGAAGAGTGAAGGAGGGAAATTGGTTTTCCACGGCTGTTTTTTTTTGTCCCCGTCAGATGTGGAGATTTGGACATTTACTGTAGATAGAGGTTTGTATGATAAAGGTCAGAGAGGAAGTCTGGAATTCTGGACAGAGAATGTGAATGCTTAAAGGATGAGTTCAGCCAAAAATGAAAGAAAAAAATCATCATTCACTCACCTTCAAGCTGATGGAAAGTCAGGTGAAGTTTTGTCGTTCAATAAACATTTCTAGAGCTTCACAGCAAGACAGCTTCTCTCTACAATAACTAAAGAAGAGGGGGACTTGTTTCAAATCATGACATGAATAAATTAATAATTAGCTGAAAGAAAACACAAGATGTCTCTGTACAGCTCACCTCCGGAAGCTGAAAATGATTTGAACAGACAGCCCTTTTTCGAGATGAAATTTCCTTGAGAAAAGGCGTCAGATCTTTGCATTTTGGGCAACAAGCTGTCCACAAAACAGCCTCATTTGTTCAATAGTCTTGTCTCCAGAGAGAGTTTACAGAGTGACATCTGGTTGATGCTCAGTAAAGCCAGTCTGCTGTCCCTGTGAAAACACTGTACCTTATATAATACTGCAGTATGATATAGTACAGTATATGTTGAGGGCTAAGAGGGATGAGTTTCTCATTTCCTTGCCCAGTCTTTCAGGGGAGTTGAATCTGTGACCTCCTGTCATCTCTGAAACTTGATGAAAGATGAAACTTTAATGATTGTGCCAAAGCAGCAGGAAACAGTGGGATTCTAGATGCAGGAGAAAAAAGAACAGTAAAACCAGTGCAGACACTGTGCATGAATGACAAATACAGCGCAGAGATTTGAAGGATGTTGCTGTTGTTTGAGATTGTCCATGCCGTTAGGATATATTAGACAGTAATTATTAGGTACTTTGCTTCCATCTAGTGGTACATACATACAGTACAACACTTACAAAAAGGCTAGAATACATGAATAAAGTAGAATAACCCTTTATGTCATAATAGCCTCAAGGCTAAACACAATAGGCGGTTTTCACAGACGATGTTGTAATTTGTTGTTACATTAACGATGGCTCTGCTCTATTAAAATGTCCCAGTAAGTCAGTGAAAGTGTGATATTAAATTCATTATTTAGTCTATATCTGTGCTTTTCCTATTGTGACATACAATGTCTTGTGTAAGGAAGGCCTTTTGTATTTTACACTGACACTAATATCTAATATATGGCAAAAATTTACTCAAGCCTTCTTGTTATGGATGGATGAATGGAATCCCTTCTAACGTTAATTTCAATCACCTCTAGGGGGCACCACAGAACTCTCTATGAAATGTAAATGACCATGTCTCCTTACATTCAAAGCACTTGGCTTAACAGATACAACAGATTAAAGTAAAAGCACTAATACCAAACTGTGAATATACTCCATTACAAGTAGAGGTCCTGCATTTAAAATGTTACTAAAATGATCAGTATGTAATCATAATCAGGGAAGTGTACTGATTCAAAGTAAAAGTACTCATAGCAGAGAGGCGTCTTCTGTGACTGCTATAATATGTCATATCATTAGATTATTATTATTTGTGTGTTAATGTGAAAAAATATATATAAAAATAAATCTGGATTAACTTTTACTAATGATTATTTTTTATAATGGATTAATCTGCCAATTATTTTATTCTCTTAATCGATATGATCATTTGTTTCACAGCTACCCAGAGCTTAAAGAGAAACCTTCACAGCGTCTATTTTTTCCAAATAATAAATAATCTTTAGATGCTGAAATAAAAAAACAAAACGCAATAAATAATTTAAATGATCCACAAAATGTTCTGTCAATCGACTAATTGATTTATTGACTAATGGCAAGTGAAAATCCTACGGAAGAGGATTAGAGCCACATGTGAAATTTTACTTTTGAGTTCTGACTTTAAAGTCAGAATTCTGAGATTAAAGTCAGAATTCTGACGTGTGTGGACAGTAACAATGAAAAGGCTACATCACCCTACATCATTATCAGCCTTATAATGAATGGAGACTTTTGTTCTGCTTCCTATGCTGTTTTTAGTGCTTGAATACATCAGAGAAAATAGTATACAATTTTGAATTTAGGGTAGGTCATGACAATTAGTCACACACATCACCTTCTGATTGGATCTCTCTCTTGAAATTTTCCTTGATTAGAAATATGATGACGTGATGGCTGAATTTCACAAACAAACCTTTTTTGCTCATGGTATTTAATTGCGGCACGTGGTTTACTGGGCTGACGGCAGTGCCACAAACGACTGCTGGTGTACAATTCTTTTCTGTGAGGGACATTGAGGGACAGTTTTAGAAGCGGTTTCCTGTCTGTCTGTGTGTCTTGGAGGAGGGTCGTCCATATGCAATGCAGAGCCTGTAGGGAATGTCCTCACTTCATGGCAGAGATAGTTGGCAGGCATGCAGCCGAGGTGAGAGATACCACAGGAAGATGGAAACAGATGGGATGAACACACAACGCCTGCCTCTCACTGGGGTAAAGGGTAAAAAAATGTGTTACAACCCCATAGTTCATCGAAGGTGCACAAACCAAAGGAAACCCAAAGTAAGCAGCATCTCAACCATCATTTGAAACAATAGGCCACATTATGATAAGCCTGATATCTATCATCACTTGTGTTAAAACAGCAGATGAAGCCCCCCACCTTCACCCACCCACACACATCACACCCCCACTGGGCTATAGGATCTGAACACCTGTTTCATTGTGGAGCTAAAAAAAGGAACAGCTCTTCAGATGTCACTCTGAGAGGCTGTTAACTACAGTTACTGTACAGGAGTTTACACCTTAAGAGATGGTCTACGCAGCCAGCTCTGTTTTCTTGGGGTCTGTGAAAGAAATGCTAGTTTGGGGTTTGTACTAATGTGTGTTAATGCACACACAAATACATAAAAATAACAAGACAATGGTGTTTTGCACTGACTTTATTACAGATTTTTTTTAGAAGATAGCTCAGTTGTCTCCTCAATAACCTCGACAACTTTGATCAGAATCACGATTGTGAACAGCCGTAGAGCAGGTTGATCCTCATGATCCAACAAATGTTCTCTGTTTTAGGGAAAATAAAGTTGAGCTATCTATCAAAGAAAAGAGAAAAATAACACGATAGAAATCAGTCATTTTGCTTTACCTTTATTACAGATCATTTAGGCACTTGGGGAGTCATAATCTGTTGTCTGAACATTTGAACACACATGGTGAAGGAAACAACAATCTTTAGCAGTGATGTCACAGGTGACAGCAGCTTTAGAAAAGCATCAGCATTATTGTCAGCAGCCGTAGAGCAGGTTGATCCTCATGATGTCCCAGTAGGACATGCCCTGCCTCTGGCCGATCTGCACGTTGGCGTCAGGGATGGGGGTGATGGAGTCCCTGCCGTACTGGATGGAGAAGGCTGTTCTTCCATAGTGCATGATGGAGGAGTAGTCGTAGGGGGTGTTCAGGTTGTTGGTGTTCTTCCTGTAGAAGTTGTAGGCCATGTTGGGGTCGATGTTCTCCCAGTTGATCCTGACGTAGTAGTCGCGGTCGCTCCTGGTCTGTTCGTGCTGGAAGCCCAGAGCGTGGTTGATCTCGTGCTGGATGATGCCGTGGTAGAGGCAGCCCTGCCTGTTGAGAGAGAGCACCTGTCTGCCTCCAGTTCTGCCCAGAGCGGAGAAACATCCGGCTTGGTTCTCCACGCTGATGTAGTCGTACTCGTTGGTACGGGGGACGAAGCGGAGGCAGGTGCTGCTGTGGAAGGAATTCATGCCGTTGACGATCTTCTGGATCTCCCAGCTGCTGAACTCACCGCTCATGATGTAGGGGATCATCACAAAGCCGTTGGTAGCTTTCTTCCACTGGCAGGTCTGGGACCAGCACGTCATGGCGTTTCTGGTTTTGGGAACCAGCAGGTCTCCTTCCAGCAGCATCTCAGTGGTGGCGTTGTTGGAGGTCAGAATCCTGGTGGTGATGTCCATGGTGTCTGGGACTTCTTCTTCTTCTTCTTGGCCTCCTTCCTCCTGGAGAGGATGTGCCTGACAGAGGCCGAGCAGGAGCAGCAGCAGCAGGCTGGCAGAGGGAGTCATCTTCAGGGTCGGTCTGGAGGCTGTGGAGCTTCAGTGGAGAGCTGCTGTGGAGAGACTCTGTGAAGCTTGATGTGTGACTCAGTTCAGTCCAGGCTCTTTATACTCTCCTCTACAGGTGTGTCTGCAGGAGGATTATGGGTTGGGGTCCTCACTGCTAGGCCTAAATAAACCTCTGAGGGGAGGACTCCACAGACAAACCTACTTTTTAAACAGTGTTTGTTATCTCTGGTCATTAGATGGATGAACACAGCTTTACTGGTCAGGATGTGTCATTGTGTGTCATTAACACATCACATGTACATCATTCAAACACAAACTGCTACAACCAAGAGAACTCACTTTTTACGGCTGTGGCTGAATCTCTGATGTCAGTTGAACATAAACCCCTGAGAATTAATAGAAAACTTCAGCTATAAGCTCATGTTTACGCTGTTTACAACCATAGTTTAGCATGCAGGCATTTGATAATAAGCAAAATTCACATTTGGATGAATTTAAATTTGACCTGATGATGTTGCAGGATTAAAAAAAAAAAAAAAACTTGCTGAAGCGATGGACAGGCCCTTGTGACCATGTTCAAAACCACAACAATGAATGTAATACTCTGACAGGGGTTCAGAAAGCTCTTCTCTAAGTTCACCTTGAGGTCCAGCTGTGTCTGGACTGTCTGGAGTCAGGATGGTGCCCTGTTGCTGCAGGCACAAGAGGCCTGCGGCTATGCACCTGGGAAACACCTGTGTGGGGAGGGAAAGTTCCTTGAGCTGAAATTGGCAGTCTTGGAAAGCAAAATGAAGAAACCGTCTGTGGTGCAGTACATTGGGGAAATGAAAATAAACGTCCTTCAAATCATCTGACTTGAACTTTTCCCCCTTGGCAACAGCACGAAGGACGTCTGCTGCAATCAGCATGTGGAATGGTACGACCTTCAAGAACGTGTTGAGTTCCCCTTCCAGAGGGAGACATAAATGTGTGCCTCAGATTTCATGGTAATTCATCAAACAGTCATTGAGACATTTCTCTCAACACCATGAATGTAAATCTCATGGTGGTTAGGCATTGGGCCACTTGCGGTCCCGATCCCCTCCATCCAGCCCACGACCTGATGTCAAAAATAGAATCCTGCAAAATTACTTTTTATTTAATCCTTTCTTTAGTTGTTTTGACACACGCATGCTAAATGCCCTAAATGTGAATATTCACACTACACCTTCATATGTAATTAAAATAAAAAATCATTTAATTTAAAAATGTGAGTCAACTTTTATTTTGAAGTAAACTCAACACAGGAAATGCAGTGTCTTCAGTTAGCCCTGTTCAGCACAATACGTCTACAGAGCAAAAAAGCCGTTATTTACTGTCTTTGTTGATCACAGACTGAATGAAAATACTCCCAGAGTGGTTTAGTTTGTAGTTGTGGGTTTAGTCAATTTAGAAATTGGTTAGCATTTTTGCACTTCTGGTTCCCTTGTCTCAAAGTGTATAAGTTTTTAGAATTGGTTTATGGTTAAATGCCCGAAATAAGGTCTGTGGTTACCACAGGCTTAAGATACTTACACATTTTGTTCTACGACATTAAATGCATCATTAAATGTCCCAGAGGTGAATCATAAAGTTCTTATAAGTGCAACAGGAGTGCAGGACTACAGAAGTTGTCACAGACATTAGACGTCATCATGCCGAACATGGAGACTCACCTACTCACTACTCCGTCTTTACAGGCAGACTTTAGTTGCAATCTACTCTAACTCTTAACTTTACAACTTGCACATTGATCAATTTATAGAGAATGTGTAGTAATTGTGTAGTAAGACGCTTAATGGTGGTGACGTTTAAGTCATGCGACCACAATGTAGTCTGTTTATAGCTGTTAGCTTTTACTTCTAGAGGTTTGATATATGCTTCGAAAGTCACAAAAGTGCTGTTCATCTGTGAAGATTATCTTGCTGAACAAAATGTGTAAGTATCATAAACTTGAGTGTGCCACACAGCTTATTTTCCTATTCCAAACTCCATTCTAAAAATCCCATAGGCCTTTTTGTCGAGGGAACCAGAGTAATGCTATCTTCTGGGTTGATTTGTTTTAAACGTTAAATGACGGTGAGGCGGTGGGCGAGTAATGTAATTGGCGTAAACCCGACCACCGTGTAACACTGGGAACTGGTGGCTACCAGACTACCATGACAAGCCTCGATCAAGGTTTAAGTAAGTTGTTTATTAGCAAAAGAATTGCTCTGTTAAAACCTAATGTTTGCCAGGTGTCTGGCAAGAACTTAAGTACAATTGTATTTCATTTGTTAGTTCAGTGCAAAGTTTTAATAAGTAATTTCAGAGTAGAAAAAAAGAATTGCGCTAACTGTTAAAAGCGAATTGAATAAAAATGCATTCAATGCTGTTTGCATTTCTGTATTATTACAATAATAAATAATAAAATGAAATAAAAAACTACATTTTCAGAAATATTGCTCTTTCTTATAGTACTTGAATGCTGTTGCGGCCCTCCTTCGAGATGACAATATAAACAGTCAACCAATCCATCCATCTTCTGGAGACGGATGGATCAATAGATCCATCTTCTGGGGATCCATTAATGTCTGCACAAACGTTTGAGCCAATGCATCATGTCCAAGTTTAGATATTTTACTGGATAAAGGAAAGTAAGGGCCTGCTGTTCCATCTATGGGATCACCACAGTCACTACAAGTTATTCTCTCGTTACCATGAATGTTTGTAGAGTATTTGAATGGTGGTCCATTTATTTGTTGAGGAGATATTTCAGTCTAGACTAAAGTGGTGAACTGACTGACAAGCGAACATTGTCAGCCCAACAGCCACGCTGTTACCATGGCGAACAAATCCAGAAGGCCACATACAAACACTTACTAACTAGATGAAAAAAACTTGAGTTTGTTACAGAGAAAAAAGATCAAGGTTTAGTTTTTTTTTTTTAAATTTATATCTTATTTCTGACTCAGATATAACATTTGCACATGAGAGACACAAAGTCAAATCAAATCAATTTTATTTATATTGCCCAAAATCACAATCACATTGTCTGAGTGGGCTCTACAAACTGTACAGTGAACGACACCCTCTGTCCTAAGACCCTCGTTTCAAGTGAGGAAACACTGTTAAAACAAAAAAAGTTCTAACAAGCGGAACAAAAGACGGAATAAACCTCAGGACGAGCCACAGAGGATGGATCCCTCTCCCAAGAGGGACAGACATGCAATAGATGTCACATGTACTGAACAACAAAATCACAACTTACAACTTGCATTGACAGACTATCTGATACAATTTATATAATATACTGCAGGTGTGTGGATCCAGGAGACAACTGAGCAGGCCGAGGCATCACCAAGTGGTGCCTGAGCCACAGGACCTCCTCTCCACCGTGGTGACCTGGCAGCAGGACACACAAGATAATTAGCAGTAAAAAGAAGGCAGTGAAGAGTGAAGAGGCATCAAATTTTACTGAAAAACAGATATGAAGAGATAGTAAAACCGAGGAGAGCAATGATCCAGCGGAGCCCAGAGTATGAGCATCCGGATCCATCGATATGTGAGGCAGCAGGAGCCAGGAGAGGTAGATGGTCCCAGGGGCCCGTGGTCCATTAGAAGGGAGCCTGAATGAAAAGACAGGAAGAGGAAGAAGCTATAGAGAGTGAAAGAGCAACACAGCTTGCAGCTTGTGGGAACAGCAAACAAAAACAAAGTTAAAGAAATGCAATGTTCATCAGAATAAACAGAACAATGTGAATTCTAATGCTATAGGTAACTTATTGAGACTGAGACCGAAGAAGCCAACAATCGTAGTCAAGGACTCATTAAAGGTTAAGTCAAAGAAGTACATTTTGAGTTTAGATTTAAAGGTGTCAATAGAGCCAGATTGTCTGATGTCAGCTGGGAGGTTATTCCAGAGGAAGGGGGCACGATGGGAAAAAGCCCTGCAGCCAGCTGACTTCTTGTTAACCCTGGGAACTGTCAGGGTTAAAAAAAAATTGGGGCGAACGATTAGTGAGGTTTATCTTTGATACATTTTCATCAGTTTTCACCAGATGTGTTGTTCAGTACAGACTAAAGCTTGACGCAAGTTACGTGGTGTGATTTTTACCCCATGATCTGATACTTAAGACTTGTATGATTTGACAATAGAGCGGAAAATGACATGCGTGCGTAAATACCAGAAAACCTTGTCAGATTTTGTCGATAGCTTCCTCTTTTGACCAGTCGCATTGAAATGGGGGAACAATGGGACTGATTACCCAGGGCCCCAATAGGGGAGGGGGCCCTGGAAAGGCCTGAAATAAAAAAGCTGGAATTATTCTCCACCTCAGTTCTTGGCCTGCTTTTAACCCCACACTGGAAACAAATTTTCTCTTTTTTAGGGAAAATAAAGTTGAGCTATTTATCAAAGAAATAGAGAAAAATAACAGGATAGCAATCAGTTATTTTGCATTAGCTTTATTACAGATCACTTTCTGTTGTCTGAACATTTGAACACACATGGTGAAGGAAACAACAATCTTTAGCAGTGATGTCACAGGTGACAGCAGCTTTAGAAAAGCATCAGCATTATTGTCAGCAGCCGTAGAGCAGGTTGATCCTCATGATGTCCCAGTAGGACATGCCCTGCCTCTGGCCGATCTGCACGTTGGCGTCAGGGATGGGGGTGATGGAGTCCCTGCCGTACTGGATGGAGAAGGCTGTTCTTCCATAGTGCATGATGGAGGAGTAGTCGTAGGGGGTGTTCAGGTTGTTGGTGTTCTTCCTGTAGAAGTTGTAGGCCATGTTGGGGTCGATGTTCTCCCAGTTGATCCTGACGTAGTAGTCGCGGTCGCTCCTGGTCTGTTCGTGCTGGAAGCCCAGAGCGTGGTTGATCTCGTGCTGGATGATGCCGTGGTAGAGGCAGCCCTGCCTGTTGAGAGAGAGCACCTGTCTGCCTCCAGTTCTGCCCAGAGCGGAGAAACATCCGGCTTGGTTCTCCACGCTGATGTAGTCGTACTCGTTGGTACGGGGACGAAGCGGAGGCAGGTGCTGCTGTGGAAGGAATTCATGCCGTTGACGATCTTCTGGATCTCCCAGCTGCTGAACTCACCGCTCATGATGTAGGGGATCATCACAAAGCCGTTGGTAGCTTTCTTCCACTGGCAGGTCTGGGACCAGCACGTCATGGCGTTTCTGGTTTTGGGAACCAGCAGGTCTCCTTCCAGCAGCATCTCAGTGGTGGCGTTGTTGGAGGTCAGAATCCTGGTGGTGATGTCCATGGTGTCTGGGACTTCTTCTTCTTCTTCTTGGCCTCCTTCCTCCTGGAGAGGATGTGCCTGACAGAGGCCGAGCAGGAGCAGCAGCAGCAGGCTGGCAGAGGGAGTCATCTTCAGGGTCGGTCTGGAGGCTGTGGAGCTTCAGTGGAGAGCTGCTGTGGAGAGACTCTGTGAAGCTTGATGTGTGACTCAGTTCAGTCCAGGCTCTTTATACTCTCCTCTACAGGTGTGTCTGCAGGAGGATTATGGGTTGGGGTCCTCACTGCTAGGCCTAAATAAACCTCTGAGGGGAGGACTCCACAGACAAACCTACTTTTTAAACAGCTCTAATCCACCAGAAGTATCTCTGCCCATTGTGTGCTGTTTGTGAGCCTCATCGCTCCTTAGATACACTCAACCTGGCTGGTTTCATATTTCCAGTAACCTTTACCAAAAGACTATATGTTGAAATTAAATTTGTGTGACCCAAATACTGCTTCTTCACTCTCTGATGACCTGCGTAATTGAAATCCCCCGAGCGCCTTCTGGTCATTAGATGGGACATCTTAAAATAAAAATAAAAATTTGTCTTCAAACTTTAAACCAAGCTTAGTTTTTTTTTTTTTTCTGTGTGTATCTTTGCCTGTTTAAGACTATTAAGCGTGCAGATATCTTAATTATAAAAAAATGGAGCAGCTTTGTGAGACTGTACTTCTACAGCAGTGCTTCCAGCTAACTCCTAAAGTTAGAATGCTAACATGCTAACAATGATAATGTTTAAAAGGGATAAAGTTTATCACGTCCACCATCTTAGTTTCAGTATTTGCATTTTAGTTTAGTGTGTTAGCATGCTAACAACTCATTAGCACTAAAGACAAAGTACAGGTTAGTCTGATCAAGTGATGATGAAAATAATTGTTACTTGGACCTGTACATTTGTTTTTTGTCCCTGCGTTGATCTGAGGTTTTGATCAAATAACTTAGCCTGTGTACAATATGATTAGAAACAAAGCTTTTGTCCACAGAACTCCTGGGAGTTGTTTTTCAGTCCACTGCTCTCATAAAAATCTATTTAGCTGTTTAGAATAGAAGCTGCTTCAGCATACAGACACTATCATAAATCTCAAATCTACCCAATTGAATATTAAGTCACACAAGTCATTTTAACGATGTGCTTAATTACTGAAATGTCCAGTCCAGAGGTCAAGAGTAGAATGACCCTAAGTTGCTTTATCACCAACAAGACATGCAGCCACCAGGAGGAAGTTCACAGCCAGACAACATCTGTTAAAGGAAGTCCTCTTCAGAAGTTTCATGTACCCTACATTGATTTATTACAGATTTGAAAAATGTAAACATTTTTACATTAAAAACAATTATGTCTATCAAGCAACCATGTTTTCACATGTGTTATATTTTTATCACCGTTTTGGGGATAATGTTCACATACTTCAAATTAACATTGATCTCTCTGCGTGGGGTTGATGATTTTTTTCTCATTTAGTTGGCCGGATGTATAGAAAAAAAATCTGTTTTTTGGCACAGCCTCAGTGTGTTTTTATGACACAAAAGAGTTTCCCACAGTTTTCTGCAGTTATTCAACAATCATTGAAAAATCAACCACAGAAAATACATAAAATACTTTTTTGTATATATCAAATTGCAAAAGCACCATCAGTACTCTAGTTTCTGAGAACAAAGCCAAAACCAACATAGGGCATCGGTTTTTGCATTTTATATAAACTCAGACATCACTGGCATCTGTGCTCTGGTAATTTATTTGTTGGATAAATGCATGAATGCATTCTTCTGTCTTTGGACCTCGTGATTAAGAGGCATCCTAAAATAATGTCCTCAGCTGGCTTGCACTGCATGAGCAGGCACTGTGGTTGATCCTAAATCACCCCGGGTACTCTGAATGACTCCATGAGAAATGGACCCTCTTCCTGCTGAGTCCACAGTTTGCCTGATAGATTGTGCTGCTTCAGATGCTATTGAGTTGGTCCTGATAGAGCATCTGAATGGTCCGAGTAATATTGTAAGCCAAAAGCTGTGGGGGTGAGTGGTAAGTGACCTTGGCACTCAGTGCTCTTATTTAACTGTTATGATGGAGGATTTTTCGCCCTGTGTTTTTACT
This sequence comes from Lagodon rhomboides, assembly GCA_039737535.1. NCBI lineage: Eukaryota > Metazoa > Chordata > Actinopteri > Spariformes > Sparidae > Lagodon > Lagodon rhomboides. Next base: position 2,177,063 of record CM077784.1, on the reverse strand, counting down.
GCTGTCTCTGTGGAACTCTGTGCTGCCACTCAGCTGTCATTTTCATTTCTTCCGCCTGACAAACTACAGTGTGGATGGACTTCATCCTTCTGATCCCTGATACAAACGAACAAACACATGGCTTTCTTTGTGTTAAAAAAAAAAATGCAAAACTGGTGCCAGGACAACCAACACAAAACTGGAGATGGTAGCACAGCTGAAGGGAGTACTACAGATGGAGGGGCTGCTGCTCGAACTCAACCATCACATCCAGATTTCCAGGAGGCATTAACTTTAAATAACACAATGAAGAGTTACATTACATCTGCTTGAATGGCAGCTGGATGCACCAGTAACACCAGTCCTGAGAGAAGTACAACAGATATGCATTCAGCTGTTACCTTTTTCCAAGCCTGTTGGCTACAGAGGTCAGCGTTTCAGTGTTTATTACCGTTATAAGAACGTTGTACTAACGTGCCCTTTAAGATAAGATAGGATACACACCACCTTCTCATCATGTAGTCACTCTGAGGAATAGAATCACACCAGCACAAGTGTCAAAATAAAGCAGCCCGAAGATTAAAACACACATTGAAAATCATAAAATAAATATGCTGCAGATTGTAATTGTCCCTAAGCATTTGTCCACAGTTGTACCACCGTGCTTCACCTTGTGAACATGTACAACAGCCACAGCAGTGTAATACAGTGTGCTGCTGATGTGTGTAATTGTGTTCTTGTGTGGCAAGTGTTGAATTTTTAACCATCCGGGTGCCAGCTGAGTACACTTCAGTCGAGCATGAAAATAGATTACCTCAGCCCGAGCTTTTATCATCATAACATAACATAACAAAGCATCACATAACATTATGATAATGTAACACTGCAGTGCACAGGGGTGGGGCTGGGGGCCCCATGTGCTTTTTGCAAGAGCCTTTTTTTGAGACTATTATTAAACTAGTGGGAAAGCTTCCATGCTTCCTGTTTGTCCAAATGACACACACAGTACTACATTTGTAATGTCAAATCAATTTTAGTGCCAAATAACATAAAAAGGTGACACTTTTCATATAGAGCAGGCCTAAACCATCTAACTATGAAACATGAAATCTCTGTCAGTCTGTCAGCTTGTTTCTCGCATATCTGTTGCTGAGGACCCAAAGAAGTGCGGTGTTGAATTAGGTTTGATTTGGACACGCAACGTGACACGCAACATGAAATTTGAATAAACAGCACAGTCTGTGTAGCAGCAGGGCAAGGCTGGAGCTCTCTGGATTCATGGCTCTGCAGACTCAAGCTGGGCTGAAATGTGACCACTCTCCCATGATCTCATGGGGAAGTAGACATAAACAAAATGGAGATTAGCATGGTGAAACGATGTGTTTCAGAGAGGTAAAAACAAAAGCAGAATGATAAACAAGTCTGGATGAGTGGGGAGACGCCATCAACGCGTGTTTTCTGTTCTTTAGTAAGAATCAGAGATAAGATTTTAAGTTTCTATCAATAGTAGTATGCTAGCTAACGTTAGCCTCAAGGGCTACAATATAAAATTGAGATTAGTGGGGGAAAAAAACTAAAACACAGGGGTAAACAAGTGTGGATGAGTGGGGAGATGAGGTCATCATGCGTTTTCAATTCTTCAGCAAGAACAAGAGGTGAGATTTTAAGTTTCTGTCAACAGTCATATGTTAGCTAGCGTTAGCCTCAAGTGCTTAAATGGTTACCGTTGATTGGTAGCACATCAGCTGCTATGGTATGCCTCTCTCATTGGTTGTTGAGGTCCAGCTCCGGAAGTACCAATATAATCCTCAAGATTTTTAAATCGTTTATTTCAATAGTTTGTGAGCAAGAGGCTCAGGTTCAAGAGGCTTAAGACTGGATCAGTAAACCCTCCATATTACCAGATAATCTGTGCCAATCCGCATCTTTTGGAAGGGCATTGCACTAGTTCTCTTATATTTGCATCGACCCAACAGAGATATCAGGCAGAAACCTCGGAGCAGACCCAAGCTTACGGTGGATGGTTGTCTGCCTTGACCAACTGGGGTTTAGAGAGAACCCCACAAAGTCTGAAACGTGACCTTTATTCAATTTAATGTAACAGTAATCAGTTACAGCTGCAATGGCCTGCCATCACGGAACAATAAGTGGCAAAGGTGTATATAAAATTAGTATAGATTATTTATATGGCTTATAATGTATTCATCCATATCATTTCTGTTTTGAGAGTAGCCTGAAGGAACTACAACTTGCATTTTGTTCCACAGCCCTGAGTGATAAATGAGTAAACCTTCCATGTTTTTTTCAGTAGGACTTGTTTTTATTTAACCCCACTAAGAAATAACCACAGACAAACAATCAGTGTCACTAAAGGGGAAACAGTAACACAATGACGTACTGATGGAGCACTAACAGAGCAGTCCTATCGTTCACTTTTCTTTTTGCGATCCCACCTGCCTGACTTTTCTTTTTGTCTGATCTTCTTGGCCACGCTGAAAATATGCTGTGCTTCTCTCTGCTGCCTTCAGTTGACAGAACAGCAAATCTGGCGGCCTCTGATTTCTTACCTCTAGATATCCTGACCTCGGCGACTGTCTGAGCATCTTCATCTCTTCACAGTAACTTTTGTTCTGGACATTTACACAATGAAGATGCCTAGTGGAACCGCAGTCCACCACTCACACTGCAATGTCCAGCTCTCACTAAAGGTGCACTCTGTAGTTGTGGAGAAGAAATCTAATCAGAAGAGAAAGATTTTTATTGACGGCTTATCACAACTGAATACATTGAATAAACATACTGACCTTCAAGGACAACACAATTTCCTACTGTTTTACTGTGTTTGTATCTGGCGGACCCTGCCACCTTTCTAGCTTCAAGCAGTTCTCTGGGGACCTTATTTTCCTCTGAAAAAAGCTTGTTTGTTCAGTTATGGTAAAAAAAAATTATATATTTCTAAGATTTCTGAAATTGTAAATATCAAAAATCTGACTTTGAATTTCCTCTCCAAACCTACATAGTGCTCCTTTACAGAAGCTGTGGTGGTCAGTGTCTCAGAGAGGACGTGGTGACCTTCTCTAACTAGGATATCTATAGGCTACTGAACAGAAAACAGGGGAGGGATGCAGTAGGGGGGTAGATTTTAGGTAGAGAAACGAAAATAACATGAATTTATTGGCACAACACTCTGATCCGACTCTGAAAACTCCTTGCTCTGGTCCTACAAAGATGACACCTGATGTAGGTACACTTGATTATTGTAGCAGTATTGATCTGCAAAGTAATATAATAACAGGTGCAGATGTGCTGTGTCATTTTACACCCAGCTGATTTGTCAGTGTGTGCTCATGAGGATGCTTCAGTGATGCTCGGAAGAAATGTTGCATTTTGGGGGGTGCGATGAATAAGCTGAAAGTGTGCACAGGTAAAATGATGATGTCGGGAAACACGCGGACGGACACAGAGAGAGAGGGAGAGAGAGAGAGAGCTCACACCTCCCTCGCCTGGCTCTGGTAAGGATGGGAGGAGGAGGAGGAGGAGCAGCATCATAACACCGCCTGAAGGACGCAGAGCTGCGGCTCGGAACCGGGCTGAGAAACCAAATCCAGTCGACACCGGTCCTGGGTGGAGATGTAACATCCCGGATGTGGGGAAACAGCGTCCTGTAGTTCTACGTCGGGGATCAGAAGCCGTCACACACATACATGCGTAGCCTACGTATTTAAATGTGATGTAGCCGATACGCACTGGCAGGACAGGCGGTGAAGAGAGGTCGCAGACGGACTGTGCGTAATGCTGAGTGGACAGCAGTATTTCTCGCGGTGTATTTCAGCCTAGACGGGCTATTGACAAAGACATTCGCACTTGTTCTGCAGTGCAGCTCGTCATTTTAACCAGATGCTCTCCGCCGGACCGGACCCGTTCAGTTTCATGCCGTCCAACCCGACCGGAGCCTGAGCCGAAGGATGCAGGTTAAAAACCAGATCTGCACAGAGCGGAGCAGCACCGACGACCCGGAGCAGGATGACAACCAGAAGAAGACCTCGTGTTTTTCCAACATCAAGATTTTCCTGGTGTCGGAATGTGCGCTCATGTTGGCACAGGGCACCGTGGGCGCTTATCTGGTGAGTTTCTCACAGAACAGACAACAATGTGGACACACTGGTGTGAAGGAACGTCGTATCTCGGCACATCTCAGGTAACATCGGGTTAACGCAGCGCCCTTCAAACCGGCGCAGGCACACTGAGAGTAACGATGCGGTGCTGCAGCTGATGCGGTTAATAATCGTATTATTCTGATCACATTAGAATAATCACATCCTCCAGCGACCGTGGCACGCGGTGCTTTCGCTGATTGATGACTTGCTGCGTATTATCCATCAGGCCTATGCACCATCTGCATGACACAAAGCGCGTCACGGCGGCCGTCGGCTCCACGTTGTTGTGGGAGAATTTTATATGCGTATATGGATGGTGGGCTCGAGAGCAGGTTACGAAACGCTGGTCAGGAGCTCCAGTCAAGCTGCCGGCTCTGCTACATACTGCAGCCGTGTGTCTCAGTGATGCAGGAGGCCTTTGACACTGGAGGATATAGGGCCTAGGAGATGACGTGATCACCACAACACAAGCGACAATAGCTTATATTGTCTTAACAGAACAGCCTTCCTTCATTCTTCACCCAGCTGCATTTCCAGTGACAGTGTGATCCAGAATAATGTGCTGTTGTGTGCAGATTGGTGTCAACATAAGAGACCTGTTCAGGAGATGAGTTTAGGAGATTTAACGCACAATCAGTGGTACAGAGGTGAAACCAGAGCATCCTCCTCACACCAGACACATCCAAGAAGCTCTGCGCTAAAGATATGTGATAAAGTGCAATGGGAGAACCGGTAGCTGTTAATGTTGTGGCCACAGCCGACCACAGCAGTTAATAATGCATTTGTGTGGTGATGTCTTCCTGCATTAGTCAGAGCGGCCGACCACTTCCTGTAAATCCGTACAAAGATAAAAGATGCCACTTCAGTCATGATTATTATTTGCCTAATTAAAGCCATTTCCCCTGATAGATGTCAGCACAGTCTTGATGCTATAAATAAAAAGCACATGCAGGGAGAGAACATTGAGTTGACAAAGTGTCCTTTCTTCTCGCCACACTATCATTACAGAAAAGATGGAGAGACTCATACCAACACCATCCAGGAAGGCAAGGTCAAAGGTGTTTGTCCTGACACCTGCCTTTATATCAGTGCAGATTGTACTCGCTGGTTCTGATGAGAAAAACGCCAAAAGGCTAAATTGTGTGGAAATTAGCTCTGTGGCAACACGAGCTGAGATGCCAGTGTGGTGAACACTGCAGCTTGGCAGGAACACGACTGAGTTGGTTTTAATGTGTTTTGCACCAGTCACAAATTTAAAGTGCATTAGTGTTTACCTTGAAGACTGCAGTGGAACTTCCTCCGTTAAAACAGCATCTCAGACCAAAAGTGCACCTTTAGCAAATCCTGCTGCAGACAGCAGCGCTGTGGAAGCACTGCCTATCCTCTCCTGTAGAAAATATAGTTTGTCATCATCTTTTATTCTCTGTCTCTTCTACCCGTGGCACATTATTTTGTTTTTACAAATACATGACAGTGAACCTCAGGAAGAAGACGAAGCTGTAATGACGGAGGATCATCACTGTCAACACAGCAGCTTCTGCAGAGCAGCTTTCCATGGCTTAGTCTATATTCATCAAAGTGAAATGGGCAGGTTTTCTCTTTTCTCTGCCCTCTAAAGCTCTCCCACAGTTTACACTGTCTGTAAACAGTGGAGAAGACTGGACTGAAATGTCTAAATCTGGAACATGAAAGGTTTTAAGCAGCTCTTCTCAATCAGCACTCAGTATGAAGCCACACATAAATCTTCCAGAGCCACGGGAGTAAATCTGAACCCTGTCATTTAGATTCAGTGACCTCTGAACTGTGTCCTCCATGCTAATGTCAGGGAGCTATGAGTTACAATGCTGTTCCCATGGCAGGTGAACAGAGGACACGTGTGTGAGCTGAATGTTCACTGAATTAAAAATAATTGTAACTATTTAATTGTCAGGCGTCTTGTCTGTACGACCCTCCCCGTGCCCTCTACGCTGACAGAACTAGGTTAGTGTTTCACAGCTGAAATATCAGACCGGCGACAGTCATGAAGTGAATTACAGATTGTTCATCCTATTTTGGAAACTGAGAAGAGGGTGTTCGGACCACTTTCCAGATACCTCTGGTGGCGAGGACAGGCCTTCATTCAAGGTGCAATGTAGTTGTGGGGAAGAAATGTAATCAGAAGAGAAAGATTTTTATTGACGGCTTATCACAACTGAATACATTGAATAAACATACTGACCTTCAAGGACAACACAATTTCATACTGTTTTACTGTGTTTATATCTGGCAGACCCTGCCACCTTTCTAGCTCCAAATAGTGTTATAGGGACCTTATTTTCCCCTGAGAACAGCTTGTTTATTCATTTATGGAAAAGATAAATATTACCATTATTACCTCATGGATACTGAATATATAAAAAATTCTGACTTTGAATTTCTTCTCCAAAAACTACACAGTGGCCCTTGAATATAACCAAATGTTTTTACTAAAAATAGGCCTAGAATTTGTAGTAGAAGTCTAACACATATTAAAAAACTGTCCTGTTCTGCAAAGTATGTAAGCTTGCTGCTTGAGCTTGAATGATTAATCAATTCATTGATTCGTAGATCGATGTAGACTATTTTTTTGACAATCAGTTAAAGTTGCTCTGAGCGTTGTCCTCGTTTTAATTAACTTCCTGTCCATTTTTCATTTAGCAGTCCCCTCCCTCCTCTCTGTTTCACCATGGCTGTGCAGACAGGATCTCCTCTTTATAGAGTTCTCTGTCCTGATTGGATAAAGGGGGCAGGGTCACCAAACAATTTTATTTCTCTTGTACTGCATGAGTGGGGGAAGGAGAGACATGGCTTACTGACCAAACACTCTCTAACAGTGATTACTGCTGGAAAATAGAGATATTTAGCACTTATTTTAACAGAAATACATTGCTTACAGCTGATTGAAATGTTTAAGGAGGGGCAGGTGATCTGGCCCAAAGGTAATATCACAATCTATTATTCGCAGTCACGATCTAACTTCCAGTCTTTTTTCTCACTGTTGAAATGTCCTGTAGAATAAAAAGCCATTTGTTCTATTAAAACATAATATCGCATTAAACGTATTTCCTTTTTTGGCACAAGCTCCTCATCCGCCATGCCGCTCGCCATAACTCATGTTGCATTGTTACAACACGTCTCCCAAGGAAGAGCCATGTGAGGTAATTTGTCCAATCAGCATAGCTGTCTAGTGGTCTACATCACTCGAAGGGGTTGTTCACGTCGAACAGATGTGCTGGTCAATGAGGTCATGTAAAGATTGGAAACAAGAAAACAGAGTCAGCACACTAGGTAATGCTCCCATGAACATTTGTTACCTCCGTGTGTCACGTTATGGGTCCAAGCCCTCCTATTCAGACATGTCATTTGTCACATAATTTCCCTGAAACGTAGATGGTAAACGCCTTCCTGATTGATCACGGTCTAAAATTGTCAGATCACCCACCACAATGTTAAAATAATGTTTCAAGCAAAAATGACAAAAATGTCTCGGTTCCAACCTCACTAGTTAGGATTCAAGTTTGTATTTGTTATATGTGATAGTAAATTGAATATCTTTGTGGTTGTTTCCAGACTGTTGATGTGAAAAAAACAAAGATTATTAAAGTCACCATCTTGGGCGTTAGGACATCGTGACAGGCAATCTTCACAAACAAGAACAAACAGAACAGAAAAGATTCAGTCAATCGATTCATCTGCCAATTAATCAATCGACTGAAGCTTTCCTGTTCTGTTTGTTCCTCTAATGATAAACAAGACAGCAGTAGCAACATAGAAAAAGATGAATGAATATGTACATGATCGGCCTGATTCCACGTGTATCGTCATGGTTACAGTCTCCTTTTTATCTGGAATTGCTTCAGGAAATCTTGAGGCTCATACTGCACCTTGCTGTGAATGAATGATTAGCCTAATAAAAGTTTAAAATATCTACTGACCAAGCTTTTCTCGTCAGTGCTGTGGATGATTCAGCACACATTTGATGCAAAGAGCCAGTTCATCACTGACTAACACACCCAGAACACCGTTAGTGCGACGTGTTTGTGTCCGTTTGATAATTAGAACAGCTGCGTGAGGTTTCTTGCCTGAAGCTACACACATGCACATGTCCCTTTTCCCAGGTTAGCATCAGGCTAGCCTCAGGCTTTTATTGGGTGGATGAGGAGGAGGAGGAGTGCTGGGATGAAGATGCTCATGTGTTATTGGCAGGTTGGGGTTGCAGGTGGCTGTTTTACAGAATAACACCTGAAGCTCGTTACCCTGCATCATTATTTTACAAAAACATATCAATGAAACGGAAAGTACATGTGAGTCAATATTGTTGAAAGTGTACACTACAAGATGCTGAATATAAAATCAAGTGTATAAACCTGCGTTAAAAACTTAGTGGGATGGCTATGATGTCAGCGTCCTAAATTGCTGCTAGTTGTAAAACCACTTTGTAACACTTGTTTTCTCTCTGCCAGGTAAGTGTTCTTACCACTCTGGAGAGACGCTTCAACCTCCAGAGTGCCGATGTGGGCGTCATTGCCAGCAGCTTCGAAATCGGCAACCTGGCCCTCATCCTGTTTGTCAGCTACTTTGGCGCCAAGGCCCACAGACCCCGCCTGATTGGCTGTGGCGGGATCGTCATGGCATTGGGCGCACTGCTGTCGGCCCTGCCGGAGTTTCTGACTCATCAGTACGAGTACGAGGCCGGGGACTCGTGGCACGCTGAGGACGGCAGGGACGTCTGCTCCAACATCACCAGGTCAGAGAACCGAGACTCTGGGTTTAAATGTGGCAACAGAGCGAACACCAACATGATGTACCTTCTGCTGATCGGAGCCCAGGTTCTGCTGGGCATCGGAGCCACACCTGTCCAGCCTCTGGGAGTGTCCTACATCGATGACCATGTCCACAGGAAGGACTCCTCGCTGTATATAGGTGAGTAGCACTGAGTTACTGTGGGCTTGTGTCTGCGTTTATGGTGCATACTGAACCATTAATGACAGAATCAAAAGCTCTCACTGACTGAAAACACTGTTGTCAGCTTAATTGTCACATCCATGATTGCAGATCAGTGGTTGCTAAGCTATTGAACATTTCAACAAAGGAAAAATTGGCACTAGCGACTTGCTTTAACTGATTTAGAACCAGAGACAACAGTGAGGAACAAACAGCTCCTTAAAGGTAACATATTTGAGTTTTTGAACATTAATATAACACAAAACAACTATTTGCTATGTAATGATATAGTGGAGTAAGTGGAGTAATGCATTGTGATCTGAGCATGTATGTTCTTTGCTTTTAGTTTTAATGCTAATTGAGCAAAAGCTAACTAAAGGTGCAGTCAGCAATTCTGAAGAATGATAGTTGACAGTAGAGTCTCATTCTCAGGTCGTCTAATATCTTTGCTTTGGGTTGTTGGCTTGAAAACAATGACACTCAACATTCAGCCCAAAAAAAGTTTCTCCAAAAATATACATACTGCACCTTTAATTTCAGGACACTAACAGTGAAACAATGCTAACTGATGTGCTTGAAGGAATACTCCACAAGTGCTTTCTTCGCCACGATTGCTCTTATGTATGTGCACTCAATATGAAGGCAGGTGAGTAGCTTCGGCTCATTTAGCATATAGAGCAGAAACAGGACTGAAAAGCTTGCCTAGTTCCAGCGCTGCAAAACTACAAACTGCTGTTGTTGTTTTACAGATTAAACAAATTACATAAATGTTTTCCTTTGTTAAATTTAGAGGTGCTGGAAGTAGTTCAGTAAGTTCAGCTAATCACTTGCTGGCTCTAGCTTCATATTTAGCTCTGCAGAGATGGGAGGGGTATCAATCTACTCATCTAACGCTTGGCAAGCGTAGGCATGTTGCACAAAATATCACACTATCATTACATCATGTGCATTTGAACAGCGATGCAAACAAAGAGAAAAATCAAGGCTAAACAGTACCTATCTTGATTCTTCATGCACTTGCCTTTGGCTGACTTTGATTTTAGTTAGCTGGAAGTAATAAGACAAGCTAATGAGATACTAATATCAATCACAATATCTATGAAAGTAAATGGGATTATTATGTTGGCATAACTGAAACATGACTGTGACATTAACCATTCACACGTACAACACATGATCATCTCTCCTAAAAGGCTCGTGATTACATAGAATTATAAGATTGTAATATTGTTAAACTAAATCTTATTGCTGACATAATATTCACTGAATCCTACTGTAATTAGTCATGATTAATTAAACTGTTAATGACAGGTGCGTATGTAGCGGAGGCAGACAGCAGTGGTTGGTAGCTGAGAAGGGTTTTAGGCTTACGTTCGTGTGAAGCACAGTGTGTGCAGACGTACAAATGTGGTCACAAGCAAATCACAATAAATGGAAAGAGACATCAAAGTTTTCTACAGATCATTAGAGATACCATAATAATAACTTATATAAATAATAACTGCCAGCCCCAAAGGTATTGAAGTAGTAAGAAAAGTAAAAAAATAAAGTTCCTCCTTGCGAGATCAGTGTGGGTCATTATCTTATTCCCAAATATGAAATTAATATATGTGGTCTTTAAACTAACTGCTAATTTCTGTAGTGTTAACCACAATCAGCTTTCCAAAGATCACGTGTCCGTCACTGTGTCCGGTAATGTGATGTCTGTCGTTGGATTTCCTGTAAATGGAGTTCAACCCCAGTGCTTACACACAGTGGCTTAAACAAACCACACATGTAAGATACAGGGAGGACTGATATAACAAATTCCTTTACAATTAACCAACGGTATTTGTTAAATACTGTGAGTGAACCTTGTTGAGAAAGAGCGGGATGACTGAAATGTAGCCTACCTAGTTATTTTGCATCATTTCAGTGTGACAAAGTGGCCATTTTGGTCAGTGGTGTTGGTCCTCTGGAGCCTAATAATAGAAATCTACGCTCTCTGCTTTGCCTTTCTCCTCTAGCACACATCCAGACCTTTTCTGTGTCATGCACTGTCAGTTTGTGTGTGTGTGTGTGTGTGTGTGTGTGTGTGTGTGTGTGTGTGTGTGTGTGTGTGTGTGTGTGTGTGTGTCCTTTTGCCATTGTCATGTTTTGTAAAAATCTGACTCACTGACTGAGGATCTGCAGAACTGGGGCTTTTTTTGTAGTTTGGTGCCCAAATCAAAATCAAAATATCTTTTTTTAGCTTAATTAAACACACATTTATGTGTCGTGGTGTCACTGCAATGCAAGTGAATATCTTTTATTACTCGTCATGTATTTTTGTCGTTCTAATTTAGACAGATGGATTATTACAATTTTATTTATTGATTCACTGTAGAAAAGTAAAGGACACCATTATTACGTATTTTTAGGAGTTGTCCAGTATGTTTCTGTATTACTGTACTGTGAAGTACTGACTTAGCTATGTCCGACTGAGATACGAGTTTGAGTTTGAGTTTGGTGATTAAACATGTTAATCATGTATGAAGGACGGATCAATATTTCTGCTATTTCATGCTCTTCATGGTTTTGAAAAAGCTCATGGGTGGAAATGTATGGTATTTTTGGGGATGGTGTTTGGTGCAATGACAAAATCAAGGAGTGTGTGTTAGGGTTTGGAGAAGCAGCCCCATGAACTGAAGATAACTGACGAATAATTTAGGATCCAGTGTTTCCTGTGTTGTCTTGGTTGATGAGGGAAATTACCGGTCTGATCTCGCCCTCTCTCACATGACCGCCCTTGAGCAAAGCATTTTAGTCCCAAAATCCGCAAACATTCAGTGGCCAGCAGACTGCAGTTATACTTACAGCAGAGACCAAGAGGTCGACATAACACACATTACAGCTTGTCTGCCAAAGTTGCCAAGGCAACAGTGGAGAGACAGGCGCCGAGGCTACAGTATGTGCCATTCCTGTTCTTCTCACCACTCAGTGACCTGCTTACAGCACAGCTCCATCTGGGAAGACGCAGAGAAGGAGACAAAGGACATGGGAACAAAAGACACACTCCTTTTATTCCTAACATAATAGATACATGTAAAAAATATATGTTTTTGAAAATTCTTTCAATAATAGTATTTTAGCCAATAAACCAATTTTATGATCTAAAGTCTTAAAGAGCTGTGGTTCTTCTGTGGCTACATGTGACTGTTTCTCTGACGACCAACAGTAAAATCCCTGTTACATTAAACCTTAAAGAGCTGATGCAGCAATAACTCAGAGCACAACTGTAGTTTTAAGTTCATATTTTTCCACCTACTTTTAGAACTTATCCATCGACGTTTTTTTAGTTGCAGAGTTGCAGAGTTTTGAAGATATTGGCTGTAGAGATGTTTGCTTTCTCTTGATTGATGTCTGGGTGATACCTGCATCTACCCATGGACAACAGACCTGTGACTGTGTGGCATCTAAGCATTAATAATGTCCTCCTCAGCTGAGTGAAGTTTATCTAGCTGTAGCAGCAGCAGGAAAGTGAAGGAAGTTAAAGGGAGTTAGGGAGGGTTCATAGGCTGAATGGGTCACAGAAGAAACACAAAGTAACATTGTTCATAAAATAACATATTCAGTCTGTACCAAGACGGCAAACTTTTGTTTCGTTCACAGCTGCAGTGCATTTCACAGTAAAAGCTCATAGACACACTGGTATACACTGGTTAACTGCTTATCGTGGGGGACTTCCTAAAATTGCCACTTTTAATAACATTCTTTCTTTTTTTTTGATTCACAATTTTCTGTTGGCTTCTTTAGCCACAAACGTGTCATTTAGACTCTGGTGCTGCTTTATATCTTTAGCTGCGGAGAAATGTGCATGTTTTGTAGAGTCTGCATGCAGCTGGACCCCTCCCAGCTGACGTGGAACATTAGCTAGCTTAGTTAGCTCGCCTCTTGTCCTTGAGTAGATGGATGCATCCTTCTGTGCAGAGAGATGGGAGGAAATAGTCTGTACCGAACACTGCTCACAACAAGGCCTTTGGATTATCTTGAGTAAACGGGTCATGATGTCTGGAAACAGACATTGCTGTATTGTCTGGCCCTTTGAGCACAAGAAACTGAGTACCATTTAGTTCCATTGTATTCCAGAGAAGGCAGACATCTCCACAGTCGATATCTCCAAAACTCTGCACCTCACACCAAAAAAATGTAGATGGATAAATATCACTACAGGCAAGAGCAAAAATATGTACTTTGGATTTTTGGGTGAAATCTTCCTTTAATATTTACTCTGTAAGATGAATTCTGTTCTTGGCTGTCCCTGAACAACGCCTCCTGTCGATGTGACCAGTTTGCCTCTGTTGGGGCAACGAGGGCATTAAAACAAATTGAAAATGCAGCATTGTTGGCTACCATGTGGCGAGTGAGTCCTTCTCACAGGCCTCTCTGCTCGTCCCTGGCTAGTCTCGCTGCCCCTGCTTGCGTTTCAGTGCAGACCTCTCGCAGGGTGAGAAGGCCTGCGGTTTGTTCTGTGCACGCTTTGATCTGTACAGTCTCTGCCAGCAGCACTCAGAGTGGAGGAGGCGAGGCAGGGAGGGAGGAAGGGAGGTACGGATGGAGGATTCAGGAGAGGAAGGAGGGCAAACAAGGCGAGCACATCACCCAACTGCCCACCCCACCCCCCAGCTGGCTGGAGGCCAGCTCATACCAGATGCCTGATGTTCGACATTACACTTGATATTTATTTGCCATTTTAGAAGATTTAAAGGAATTCATTGCACTTCACTGGATACGATGCTCTAATTAACTTGTTATAAAATGAGGAGCACAACTTCAGAGGTAATATCTCTAAAATGTCCTATTTAAAATCTGTTTTCAAATCTAAGCAACATTCATTGTCATGTACTGCACACAATCACACAGTACAACAGATAGTGAAATGATCTGATGTCTTGGTCCGGAACATATCTAACAATTAGAAAAATATACAGATGAATATAACAATAGATAAGAGGAGAATCTAGAAAACTGATAAAATAAAAGTGGAACAGTGAACAATATGATTAGAAAATATTTTCAAAGCTGAACAAATGGAACAGTGAAACGATGCACCAGCAGCACCTTTCAGAAAAATGAATCAGTATCACCAGTGTATCATAATAAATGCAATATAAGGTGACATCAGTGTGGCAGTGACTTATGGCAGCTGGATGTATCATGAGTGTGTGTGTGTGTGTGTGTGTGTGTGAAGAGTCACCATTTTAGAATACATTACATCCATCATTACATTCAAGAGGGTCCTGGGTTTCTTTCTCACTGTCTTTGTGGGGTCTGCATGCTCTCGCTGTTTTCATACATTTATTCTTAAAAATACAGATGATGTGACATGTCATTTAAAATTGTTTGCATGTTTTCTTTTTGTGTTTTGTTTTCTTGCTACAGTATTTACAGTATATCGAGCAGGAATCTACACATCCTGCTCTGTTTTTTCAGATTTTTTTTCCCATTACAGTTTTGATGTTACGTGAAAGACGTCGAGGTACTGCGTTGCAGAGATAGCTGGATAAACAGCTAGCCCCGCTAGCTACTAGCACCTTAAAGGTGTACTACGTTGTTTTGGGGAAGAGATTTTTTTTAATCAGAAGAGAAAGATCTTCACAGACTGATTTTATTTCAGAAATAAACAAACTAAATAAACAAACTCTTTGTTAACAGACCTTAATGGACAATACAATTTAATACAATTTGTTTATTTGTGGCGGACCCTGCCACCTTTCTAGCTTTAAACAGTGTTGATTTTTCCCTAATTTATATTATAATGTCATTAATATTATTTCTTCTCCAAAACGACATCTCGCCGCTTTAAGAGCTGGTGCTCAGATAGTAAACAGCACCAACACTTCTCTGGTCCTGTGAGCTCCAAGACCAGTCAGAGTCATGTCACCACCAAGCACGGGAGACATTATGACTTCAAATGGCACTTACGCCAATATTAACAATGAATGAATGAATGAAGTGCTCTGATATTTTTCAATAATAAAGGAATGACAACCTGTGTTATAAGCAGGACCTCAGGAGTCAGACCGCAGTAAAAGTATAACCGTTTGTCTGTTAGCCCTGTGATGACTGGATCTAGAGGTACCACCATGTGTTGCTCCTCTCTCACTCTGCATCCTGGACTGAGATCTGGAGTCTGTTTTGGCATCATGGCGGCTGCTCTGTGTCCGGGCTCAGTGCATCACGGCCTTTACCAGCCCATGAGGAATTGTTTCTTTCATAACATCCGCGAGCTTCTTCCTTTGACACTTACAAATAGTCTATTATTCTTTTTTCCCCCACCCCCTCTCCGCTCTCGTTTATTTGACGATGCAGGCGTAGTGATCGCCATGGTTACCTCCTACAGTGTGACTGCCGGGTCGTCTGTTGTGGCTCGGTAATAGCATGGAGCCCAGTCTTTATACAGTACATATGTATTATGTGCTGGTAAGTAGTATTTCTGCTGCTTCCTTTTCCCAGTCTGCAGGCAGTGGCGTTCTTTGACGAGCTTCACGTGTGAAGAAGCAGTAACATTGTAAGAAAAGCCCTGAATAATGCAGCGCGACACAGAAGAAGTTAGGGGCTGTTTAGCAAACATCTAACCATATGATTAAATATTAAAGCAGCAGCTCTCTGCAGGCTCGCTAACAAATCAGATGATTTAAGGAGAGGCTGCTCTGTTGTGGCCACATCCTCACCCCACACGGATCAATACTGCCTGAATGAGAGATTTAGGACACTGGGAACACTCAGGAGCAGAAGAGGAAACACTTCTCTGTTGTCATGGCACAAATCCCCCAGCATGCACCTGTCCTGTATCTGTTGTGTGTCTGTAGTGCAGCCTGTTCCTCCTCGAATGTTGAGTGGGCGCTCACTTAGTGTCCAGTACGTCTCGTGTGTGTGTTTTCTTCTATGAGTGTGTCTGTCCTGATCAATGTGAGCTACTCTTCCTGTTAGCTGCCCATCAGATCATTGTGGCTTCTGGCAGCTGAAAGGAAAACGGAAATAGATTTAAAAAGCGTAGTAATGAAGCAGTGATACACTGCAGCACAAACAGTAAAGAGCGTGATCAGTGTGATGGAAAGTGTCCAGAGTCTGCAGTGATAATGGTCACGCTATGATGCTCACTGAGGCAGCACAGTGAGAGCTAAATGCTAAAGTTGAATTTCAAATTAGCTAATTCGCACCTAATAATGAGTAAAGCCGATGTTGCAGTCGGCTTGGGTGTTATCCAAAAATTTTAATCACAAATTTTTCCCACGTAAATGTCACCAAAGATGATATTTTTGTTGCTCGCCGAGCGAACTGCGCTGGGTGATGGATTCTGGGTTGAGACCGCAAATTTGGCTGCATGTTGTCTTTGCTTTCGGCAAACACGACATGCAGCCTCATTCAAATCCCTCGGCTCGGCATTTTCTCCCGTTTTAAACCTGAAATGTTGCCAAATTGGCAGACTGTCATTCTTCTTAGATCCTAAGTCTCCTATGTCTGATTATTGCAAGTGCATCATCGCCATTTTCAAAATAAAAGCCAGAAGATGCCGTAACAGCTGTTCGATATTGGGAAAAATATTACACATAACGGCAAATATCGCAATATTCAAAATGATCTAACATTGGCCCAAGACCACGGGCTTTGACACAATAATATCGTGACTGAACGATGACTCTACATGAGTCAGAAGATTATTAAAATGATTTCTGCACAGAACATGAAAGCCTCATGTCCTCATCTCCTTCCATCCAACACTGATCATCAAGACATTACGCTCGTTAACACAGAACCTCATGGTGGCGCTACAGGAAGAATAAAGTCCTCACCAAAGGTATTAGCATTCACCCTCTGACCACGGTGGACATGTGTACTAAATGGTAATCCATCAGTAGCTGCTGAGATAATTCAGTGAGGACGAATGTGTTGTACATACTGACCAGTAACGCCGTCCTCAGAGTCAAGCCGCTCTTGTGGCTAATAAAAACTAATTTTAATGAATATGCATGTGCAGACAGCATGTATCCACATTCCAGCTGCAGTGGTCTTGACCTGTGGCTTATATGATCAGCTCATACAGCCGAGCAGAAAATGGCTTCCCACAGAAAGACTTACCTCCTCCTGAGCCCTGTCGACTACAGTATGATGTCAGAGCTGGGCTGTAATTGGATTATTGATTGCTGTCTACTGCTTGACTGATACCACAGGCGAACGCAACTAACCCAAGTATCTATTGTACTGCTCGCAGAGCCACTAACAGAAAGGCAGCTATTCAATTACACTATTAATGCTCGTGGCTTTTTTTATAATGTAGCCCCAAATAGTTTCTTCTTTACATCCTGATGGGAAACACTGCAGCAACACTACAGTACTTCTTCCAACGTCGCCTTATTAACTGACGTCCAAATCAGTATTTAAAAAGACGACGTACTGTGTAGAGAGCAAAGAATGGAGCTCCTCCAACACCCCAGCTCATGAAAACCAGCAAAACAAATCTGCTCAGCGCGCACAAATGCAATCTCAACTCAGCACTCACTTAGTCAAGTTGACTTTTTTGACTCTGGGGGAAAAACAATTCCTCAATTTCCCCTCAAAATGAATTTTTTAAAAAATGCTTTACAAAGAGCCTCTGTGGGAAGCAATGTTGGCCTGCTGGTCAGTCTGCCTCTTTAGTCCAGGCTGAAATGTCTCCCATCATGGATGACCATGCAATTGTGATCAAATATTCATGGTGCCCAGTGGATAATTCCCTCACTTTGTCACAACAACGGCTGACATTTGGTCCACACATTCATATTCCCCTGTGATTGAATTGCTATCACTTTGGCGACCCCTTAATATCTTACTCCAGCCGCATTTTTCAAGGCCGCTGAGGTTGGACGCCAACCAAAGTGATGGTGAACAAAGCAGACATACGGTACCTGCATGTTAGCATTGCTGTGTGAGCCTCACATAGCCGGTTGTTTAGTTGTGAAATCTCCGCCTGCTTATTACGAGTGTATATCTTGTCAGACTAACCCACATATGACAGTACATCCCGTGTAGACCTTCCCTTTATTATGTGCATGTACAGAAGCACCTCAGACCAGGCTGGACAACAACAGAAAGGTTAGCGGTCTGCAGTAAAGTAGCAATAAAATACATTATATATAGCATAGCAATGTAAAGTAGAATAGCCTATAGTACATCACAGTACTGTAGAGTAAAGAGCAGTGGGAGCCCGAGGGTCCGGCTCTGCAGCCGCTGGGTCAGCTTCTCCCTCCCTGCCTCACATCCCAGCCTCTATTCATCGCTGTAATGCGTGTAATGAAGCGCTGTGAGGCTGCAAGTGGAGAGTCCACTGCAGCAAAATGTTTTTACTCCAGTGGAGTTATTACTCTTCCACTGTAGGACAGCAGAGGAAGGTACGGGTGCCGACTCAGCACGCCCTGTCTATTGAGACCGGCCCAGGTTGTTTTATATGTGTGCGCCTTTTAGGAGCACCTTTGCCAAGATACAAAGTGCCAGTGATTGAACCGTGCCATAATGTGAGTCTGAGTGAGAAATTATTCATGCGCTGGCAGCGTGGCCAGGTGGAGGCGCCCCGGCTCATACAGGATGACCTTGCCTCTGCTGCATTCATTACAGCTGGATCCAGAACATAACTGAGGGGGCTGGCATTGACCATCATGTCCCATCTGATTTTCAGCACTTCTGTTTATAGAAGACCAAATATAGCAATAGTTCCAAAACAAATGACCAAATGACTCATTTAAACTGTTATTTCAATACGCCATTCATGATGTGCTACATCAGCATGCTGTTTGTAGACTTCAGCTCAGGATTCAATACAATCTCACTCGTGAAACTGACTGGAAAGTTTATATTAAACAACACACCTTTAAAGGTGGATCCTCAGTAAGCATTCAGAACTAACAGATCCGAGGCGGATGCCATATCCACTGCCCCATAAGAACAGCTACATCAGGATGTTGTTTGTTGACTTCAGCTCAGCATTCAACTCAGTCTCACCCATGAAGCATGACAGAGAACTTTACTCTTTGGGCTTTAGTACCACACTCACAAGCAGACCTCAGAGACTCTACGTTAGTGCTCAACACCGGAGCCACCGCACACACACTCCTGTCGACGTAAGTGGGGTGGAGCAGGCTCTACTTCTTGAGTCGAGCCTTTTCTGGCATGGTTCATGCACGGCGCAGAATGGGAAGGCTCTACAGAGGGTGATTAAAACCAAAATTGCCAAAAATCAAACCCAGAACATCACTGGTCAATTGAGATGTCTACACACTATACTCAAAAGAAAACCCCCACCCAGCCACAGTCTGTTCACCCTGCTGCCGCCTGGTGAAAAAGCATTTGTTGCTGTACCACCAGACTACAGAGCAGCTTCTTTCTTCAGGATGTGAGACTCGTCAATTCATCCTCCGCATTCCTTTATATAAAAATGTTTTTTGTTGTGTTTTTGTTGTTTCTCTTGTGTTGCATAAAGGGACTTGAACTCAGTTTTGTTCGACAACCCTGTGGTTGTAAAATGACTAATAAATTGACCCTTTTAAAGAGCTCAATAGAAGTTTGTTGCAGCTTGTTGTTGGAAAAGCAGGTAAACTGAGCCACCCTCCATCACACACTGAGCCTTCAGAAACATTCAGATAATACCCCATACCATTATTGTAATCAGGGCTGCTGAGCTCCCTGGGGGGAGTTTACTGAAGCACATGGTTGTATTTTGTAGGCTAATTGCAGTATTTTTAGACTTCGTATGGCCTATTTAAAAGCAACCACTTTTATGTCAATGAATAAATTGGGTGATAGGTTGAAACTTTCTTGATTCCCTGGAGGAAAATTAAGCAAATTAAAATTATATTTAAATAAACAGTTGTCCAGAATATATTTCAGGCAGCGAGGAAAGGCTTTGATACATTATTAGGCTACAGCATTTAGACGATCACACTGGGGAATAAAATCTAACTGGTGAACTAAACTGGCAAATAAAATATATCCGATACAAAAGTCCTGTGACAAATACTACATTTATAATTGAATTATATTATATGATGTTTGAAATGTTTTTGTTTCCACATGCATGTAAATGAGCATGATAAAACTGAACACGTGTTTCTGCAAAATTAGTTATAGTCTAAAGAAAACTGGGCTGGGAAGCAGGCAGGACTTAACATACACATGTGACTCCTTGTGGTGTAAACTTCTATAAACTTAATTTACACAGATTAAGAGATAGTTTAGTGAGCCGTAGCTGTATCCTTCCTTTGAACACTTTACCTTGACTAGTTGTAGTCAGTGTGTTCACCAAAGTGCTTTACAAACAGATAAAAGACAATATAGTCAACAGAACAGACAATAAATCTCATGTATAAACCCTGAGTTCAAGATAAAATCCCAGAGCAATGTCAAAAATTAAGTTTCTTAAGTAGTAGCAGTTTAAGTTTGATCAAAAGCGAAGGAAAAGAGGGGAGTCTTGAGCTGTGCTTTGAGCGATGAAGAGGTGTCAGGTTATGTGTAAGTGTATTTTAATATCGAGAGTTATACATTCAGCGAATTTAATGTTAAACAATAACACTAATATTTTAGGAATAAACCAGATTAAATATATAATATTAAACTTACTTAGCAATACGGTCGCACAGTGGTGGAAGCTGTCAGATCCTCCACAAGCTCTCAGCTTAAGTGGAGTGTTTCCACCTGCCACTTCCAAATGGCTGGGTCAAACCAGCTGCCAGAGGCTTACATGGTTATCTTCGTCCTCCCAGAGTGTCTGTACCTGAATTATACATTTCTCATATAGTTAGTTTCAATCATCTGGGTCCATGTGGCACACAGTTACTTCCACACTGAGAGCCAGAGTCTATGCTGAGGTGTGAAAGCAATAAGGAAAAAGTGTGTCAGAGAAAATAAACTCATCATTTATTCGTCTGTTGTCCAGCAGGACTGCACTGCTGTACCTTCACCTCTCGCTGCTCTCGCGTGTGTGTGTGTTCATTGTCACAGCACTGAGGCACAGCAGGTATAAGAAGGACACAACAGCAGCCTGTTTTTGCATGGAAACAGTAGAAATCCATTAAGGTCCTCTGTGGAAATATTTTAGCGTGAGCAGCGTCTCCAGGGCAAAGCATGTCCTGCTAAAACAGTCTGACGTGTGTGTTCGAGACGGGTGTCAGATTTAATTCTTCCATGTCAGCCAACAGTCTTCTCTGCCTTTTTCAACTTTTGTACTTACCTTTTGCTGGAGATGTTACTTTTGTTGTACTGGCTATGATGATTTGACCACAAACATATATATAGGATTATAAAACTTTACTTCACATATTATGAATTTGGTTTCAAAATAAAAAAACAATTGATTGGGAAAACTTCTGTAACTGATAAAGCTCGTTTTTTAAAGATAACTGAAAACATAGTTGAGTAAAAAACTTGAATAAGTTGTACTGACTAGATGAGACAGAGTTACTTTATGATAAACTAAATGTAGTATTTTTTCCCAAAAGGTACTGTTTACTCGACTACATTCATTTGATAACTTAAGTTACTAGTTATTTTGCAGATTTTATGCTGCATCAGGACCAAGTGCATTTTAAAGTGCATGTATTTGATCAGCAATCAGATTAAAAAGAAGGAAATATCTGAAAAATGCTCAATATGCTATCCAATAATCATCAAGGCTGATGATTGGTCAGTCCCTAGCATACACTATATGAATACATATACATTTATGCAGTGTCATAAAAAGTATCCAAAAGTCATACCTGAGTAAAAGTGAAGAAATTGTGTTAATTGGTCAGAATGAAGGCAACCTATCCGAATAGTATTTGAGTTAAAGTCTAAAAGTCTAAGTATCAGATTTGACATGTTCTTCATTATCAATAGTAATTTATTGCCAATAAATGTGTTTAAGTATAAAATCTCAAGAAAACTAAATCATAGTATATTAAAGGTGTTCTTGATAACATTTAGCCACTGAATGTGAGATTCCACCTCCATCACATCCACGTCACAACACCGCAGCTGTTTGAATCGTCTGCCCTGTTAACTGTTTGCCAGTTTGTTGCACTACCTAACGTTGCTAACTGTTGCTATCATTGCTAACCCTAGCAAACGTTCATTCACAATCATAGTAATGTTTTTAAGTAAAGGCGATGCACCTTTCTCCAAATGCTGTAGATGACTTATTTTTTTTAAATTGTCTACATAGAAATGTTATCAATATGACATTTAAGTACGTTTAATATCAGATACTTACTCAAGTGCTATTCATATGTGTGACTTTCACTTTTACCGAAGTAATGTGTTCACACGATATCTTTACTTTTTAATCAAGAATGGCCAAAGTTGAACCAATCTCTTGAAAATTAGTCATCCGCTTAATCATTAGTTGCAGTGGTTGCAACTTTCATCTCAACAGTACAATATCTATTTTTGTTCCCCACATTTTTTAACTCACAACCAGTTCTTGAAGGTCACACTCCATAAATGTAATCACAATTTACAAGTCCTCTTCCAGTTTCCGAAAATATAAATTTTATTAGAGCGGCCTATGTTGGCTGTATTATAAAAATGTAATTGACATAGAGCATTATAGTTTTACATTCCTGTAAACATATTTTTTTTTAAAAAAAAACAGTATCCAATCTTTCTTTCAGCAGAAAGACACTTTAAGACCACTTGCTTTCAAATAGTATATCATATATATATATAGTTTTCCTACACAATAATAGAAGTTGAACTGTGTTGTGTGAGCTCCAGTCCTTGACTACATACTGTGCATTCTTTTACTGCTGTGAGCCTTTAGTTGGGTCTCCAAGGAAATGTCAGATGTACCAACTGTTGAGTCCAAACAACAGACTGGCACCGGTCCTGAATGTTTCTCCTGATGGGTGTCCAGCAGCTGTTGCTTTAGGATTATAAGCTCCCTGTCGCTTCTCACGGTATAACAAAGCTCACCGGTAATTCTCCGTCATCATGCTTATTGCTGCTATTGTCATCAGCTGTTTCCGTACGAAGGCCACTCCAGGCTCTGACTTTGTTCTTGTGGATACGGGACACAGTAAAGCTAGTTGTGCCCACAGGGAAGTTCAGAGAATATGGAGCTGGAGTGTATTGTAGATTGGCTGGTACCCAACGTTTTCCGCTGGTTCACTGCCATGTTTGTGTGTGTGTTTGTGTGTGTGTATCAGCCAGCCTCCCTGCATCACATACATTATGGATTAGTTGTGTTGTCCTGTGTTTGTCTGTGATTTGATCCAAGTGGAGGGCAGAGTTGGAGGTGGGAGGTTGCCCATTGGTTGCCTGTTGAGTCGGCCCTGCTGTAACCCCAGACGTCCTCTGTCACCTGACCTCAGCCCCGCTGGCATCAGTGACTCTGCTGAAATGAAAACAATGCATCTAGCTGACAGAGAAAGTCACAGAGAGAGAGAGGATGACTATTGATCCCAGTGTAGTGTATCTTAATACTATACCGCTGAATGGGAATGATGTGTAAAGTATATTATTGTTTTCATTAAATTGTGTTTTATTTTGATATACTTAGAAACTGTTACAGCTGTAGTATGTCTTAATATCATGTCTGCTTTAACAGCCAGTAACACTGAGTCACACTCCTGCCACACTCTGATACCTCAACAACCACTGGACGAATTGCCATGTATTTTATTCTTATAAACTTGTTAAGGATGAATTGCATTAACCTTTTTTATAGTTTGTCCTTTACTTTGGTTTAACTGGTAAAACTAATGTCATTCTGTCATACTTGGGGCCCATAGAGCGTGCACACAAGAGACTTCAATCACAAGGCTGGCTAACTTCTGGTCTAGCGCCCGGCTAACTCTGAATGTGACTTCTATCCATCCATCCATCCATCGTCATCCGCTTATCCGGGGTCGGGTCGCGGGGGCAGCAGCTTCAGCAGCGAGCCCCAGACTTCCTTTTCCCCGGCCACATCAGCTAACTCTGACTGGGGGATCCCCAGGCGCTCCCAGGCCAGAGAAGAGATATAATCCCTCCACCTGGTCCTGGGTCTCCTCCCAGTTGGACGTGCCAGGAACACCTCCCTAGGCAGGCGCCCTGGTGGCATCCTCATCAGATGCCCGAACCACCTCAACTGGCTAACTCTAAATGTGACTTCTAGACTTAACAAATTTTATCGGACTCAAAAAAGTGAAACAAGTCATTTTGCGAGGCTTGTGACGCCCAAAAAAACCCACTGTTTTACAGCCACTTTTTTCACAATGGGGAGAAGCCCCAGTGCATCACGCGACATAATGACACGGTCTGGCCACTCGTCCTGGGGGCTTGTTCCGAAGCCTTGTGTTTGACATTTTAGCCCCGCCATCTTGGTTATGATATTTGGATGAGAGAGTGGAGCTGGGCAGCATTCACATTGCTTCACCTATCTCCTATATAACCATTGCCGAGGTAGCTACTTGTCAACCGTAAGGTAGCCTCACCCTTTGTTGTCTGTTTTTCTCTAAATGGGACCATAATTTACAAAGAAACCATCACGCTTTGGTGAAAGAGACTTGTAACAACAGACTGAGAGCATAAACTCTTTAGTGAACTGTCTGCTGTGGTAATAAATTAAGTGACAAGTAGAATAAAATTAAATCAGTCAGTTTTCTTTTTAAAACCAGTCGAGTGGCCCCTGCTGGTCATTAGAAAGACAGCACGTTTCAGGCACTTCCTCATTGGCTTCCCTTTTCAGACCCGAAAACTCCATCCATATTGTATCCAGTCACTGATGCTGACAATAACTCAAAGCACAGCTGTGTCTCTAGCTAGCCCTGCTTGTTATTGACAACATGAATGTTAAAACTGAACTGGGTTTGATCACCAACTTGTCATATGTCCTTCTTTTTTCTTTCCTTTTCTTTAAATCATGTAGCAGGACAGCTGATGATTATGTCAGGAGAGACGTTTGAAAGATGGGGGGCGACATGCAGTAAAGGGTTGTGGGTTGGAATCAAACGCAGGCAGCTGCTAAGGACTTAGCCTTTAGAAAACTGTTGCGTTCAACTTTATGCATATGAATACAAACTTATATGTTCTGTGGTCAGGACTGAGGCCTCTGACTTTAATGCATAAAGTTATAAATCATAAATATTCGTGTGGAAGGTTTTTCTCAACATTTAACGGTGTATCTTTTATAATGGAATAAAAATGCCCAAAAATGCTATAAAAAGAGTTTTTGTGCTGAAGCAAATTTTCAAATGGTGACCAGAAATAAAAAAAAAACAATATTTAAAGCCTTGAGACTTATCTTTAGGGATACATTGATAACACTATGAAAAATGAAGCAGCCGCTCCTCTGTCAGATTTATAACGGGTGATAACCACAGCAGTAATCATTGCTTCCCTCTCAGGGAGAATTGACTGACTCTCACTCTGTCAGCGGGCAGCAGCCTCCTCTGCTCTGCTGTGTTAATAGCAGTCAGGCTACTGGAGCTCACTCCTATTGTTCCATGAACCACCGGCATGGATACCTGAGTTTCACTGCCACACACACACATACACACACTTACACACATTCCTGCACAGTCTGCTGTTGCTGACTGGAAAGGTCTGAGCCACCAGGCCAAAACAGGGCAGCGTAGCTTTCAAGAGCAAATAAAGCAGAGCTGCTGCATCGCTGGCTCCCCACAGCTCTTACACTAAGAACCCATTTCCTGCTCGATTATTTATGATCCTGCTGGATAATCTAGTCTTAGATCACTTAAACTGTGCAGCCCCTGAGCTGCATATTACAGTGACAGTGGATAAATCTGTCACCTGGCATGAATTACATTCTTAAAAAAAACAACACATTTATTTATTTCATATATTTAACACGTTGCACATATACAGCTGAACCCTCCTCAATTGTTATTACAGTATCAAATCAACACTTAATTTTTATTTGAATAAACCATGTAAAGTTCTCAGTCATACCATGTATTTAACATCAGATGTGTTTTCTGTGGTTGGAGGCTCCATGATACAACATATTTAATAAAGCATAAAGCACGTTTGTAATAGATTTTTACAGTTTTGATGCAATGCTGCCCTCTGCTGAGAGATCAGACCTCTGGTTAAAGGACTGTTCCTAGAATTTTAAATAATCAAACGTAAATAAAGGTATAGTTCTGCAATAATGAATGTTGATTTTATGACACTTTTATGACAGTATTGCTGAGCTTTTGCTGTTGCTGCTCCATTTTAACAGACTGATCATTTTATCCTGTCTTTTCTCTCTCTGTCTGTCCTACAGGTATTTTATTTTCAACGTTAGTGTTCGGCCCGGCCTGTGGCTTCATCTTAGGTTCTGTCTGTACCAAAGTCTACGTTGATGCTGTCTTCATCGACACCAGTGAGTTGGCAGATGCTTTTTTCTTTGCATTTCCTGAGATCAGTGAAGTACAGTACTCAAGTACTCTAATGATGTATTAATCAGGGCTCCAGACAGAGATCCTCTGTTTCCTGCCCAGGGACTACAGATGAAAATTAGCTTATAGCTAACTCTGGTACTGCTAATGAGCTGTGCATTGTCCCTGCTAAATAAACAAATAAATAAATTTAAAAAAAAATAAGATGAACCTCTTACAGTGGTTGGTTCTTTTAGGTGCACCGGCACATAATTTAGTTAATTTTAACCCAATGGTAGTCTCTATTTTAATTTAGTTTCTCAACACATTGTGTAAATGACTTTAAACAGGAATAAAAGTGCAGATAAATCATTTAAATCACAGCTCAATAAGAAAACGCAGTAATAAGTAAAAAAAAAAAAAAAGTGCTGTTGCTGCTGATGTTTTTGAAGTGCTTGACAAACTCAAATAAATAAATCAAGCTTAACATAATCTTATTTGGGTTTTATAAAAAACATTGATTTATTTGGAAAAAAGTTACACTTAGTGTTCATACTATAGTGTATTCTCCTGTCTTACTGGGATACTGTCTATGCTCTAAGTGTAGTATTTGTGTAAGTATTTGTTTTTGTCATTATGATTGATAAAAATATTTTATTAAAAAAATTCAATCTGACCTGCTGATCATCAGGTGCACTGATGTGACCACTAAAAATGTTTTGTTTGCACTTGACCAATTTATGGAGCCCTGTTTCTGTTTCATGCTCCGTTTCAGAGGGAAATATTGAGCTTTTTCCTCCACTACACTGACAGATTTCATTCTTAGTTACTTTTAAGATAAGGATTTCACACAATGCATGATATAACAGCCGTTTGAAATACACATAGCAAAAGATTTAGATTGCAGTACGTGGCTGCTGATATGTTGGGTTAGGGTTAACTGGGGTCACAATTGAGATGCCTATGAGTTGTTAACAGTTCCACGAAACAGAAACTTCTTACATGGTTTCATGTCTATAAATGTATTAAAATAGTTAGTTTTGTGTCGACCGTACCATATAGAATGTAGAATAAAACATTAAAGTAGCTCAATAGAGACATTCAGTAACTGGAAGAATTCACATCTACTGGAATCCAGTTTCTTCACATTGATCTGTGGAATTTGATCTCAAATCATCATTCATTATTCATTCATTGTGGTTACTTCACCTGCCTCCCGTCCAGGTAAGCTGGACATCACCCCAGATGACCCTCGCTGGATCGGGGCGTGGTGGGGCGGCTTCCTCCTCTGCGGTGCCTTACTCTTCCTGTCGGCCCTCTTCATGTTCGGCTTCCCCCAGGCGCTGGATGTGCAGGACATGGATGGTGGAGGGGAGAGTGAGCAGGCCATGCTGCCTTCCTCCCTAACCCTGGAGTACCAGGGCTCCAAACCCAACGGGGCCATCCGTGGCTTTGATATAAACAGCGGACTCTCAGTTTGTGAGCATCTGAGAGGTAAGGAGGGCCAAAGAGAATCGGGACATTTTGAAAATATAACATAGGATTGATTGTTAGTAAAAATCATCTTTCAATAATATTTCTCCCTCCTTATGATCAATTTTCTTTTGTTTTTTCTCTGTTTTTTCTTCATTCTCTTCTCCATTGCCCCAGTGATCCCCAGGGTAACCAGGCACCTCCTCTCTAATCCGGTGTTCAGCTGCATCACGCTGGCAGCCTGCATGGAGATCGCTGTGGTCGCTGGCTTTGCTGCCTTCCTGGGAAAATACCTGGAGCAGCAGTTCAACCTTACCACCTCTTCAGCCAATCAGCTGCTAGGTAGGCAGCTCATAACCGTCCAAGCAGAGGGCAAATCTTTTTGTTCCCAAAGTGTTTTACCATTAAACCCTCTACACAGTAAAATGCTTGTGGAAAAAGTTGGCCAGCACTGGACACTCTTGTCTTTCCTCCCCAGGTATGACGGCCATCCCCTGTGCCTGTCTTGGTATTTTCCTCGGGGGGCTGCTGGTGAAGAAGCTGAACCTGTCAGCTCTGGGTGCCGTCCGCATGGCCATGCTGGTCAACCTGGTGTCCACCGCCTGCTACGTCTCTTTCCTCTTCTTGGGCTGTGACACCGGACCTGTCGCCGGGGTGACGGTCTCCTACAGCAACGAGTAAGGAAGGAAACCTACTGACATGAATTAAGAATCTTTTCAAGAATTTCTGTATGGGTCCTTCTGTTGGATTTAGTTTATACATTTTTTTGTATGCAGTTCTTCAAGAAACATGAGTTGTGTGACATTTTATAATAAGCATCATTAATAAATGGTTCATTTATAGTTAATTCAACTTTAGTTTATAGTCATTTTACTGTTTACAAACAATGAAATGCATAATAAATCATTTATTAACTGATTGTTTATTATAAAGTTGCAACTGATGTTTATAAACCTTTTCAAGTGCTTAACAAATGAAATGCATTTCACTGTTTGTTAACAGGGAAATAACTATTAACTGAAGTTTGATTAACCATAAATTGAACTTTCATTAATTATTCTATAAAGTATTAGCATGACTTGCACTTCAAGTCATGCTAATACTTACAGATTGTCTGCTGTGGTTTCCCTTTGATGTGAACACTGTACATGCAGTATTCATATTCCCTAACATGACCTTTGACCTCCTCCGTAGGACGCTGCTGTCCTGGCAGCGACCTGAGTCGGCGTGCATCAGTAACTGTAACTGCTACACAGCATCAGTGAGCCCTGTCTGTGGTTCCAATGGAGTCACCTACCTCTCAGCCTGCTTCGCTGGCTGCACCAAACCAGTGAGTGGAGACATTACCACTGACTCACACACTGGAGAGCTCAAACTAATCGACAAGGACAAGAGACAAATATGCATCCATACAGTGCAGCAGTCCTGTTCGATCTCCATATTCACCCTCATGTCTCGTCTCTGTTTCAGAACCTGACCAGCTGTACGTGTATATCCAGCACCAGCGAGGACGCGGTGGCTTTACCGGGGAAGTGTCCCAGTCCAGGCTGTCAGCAGGCCTTCCTCACCTTCCTCTGTGTTATCTGTGTGTGCAGCATGATCGGAGCCATGGCCCAGACACCCTCTGTCATCATCCTGATCAGGTAAAGAGACCTGCTGCTGTGCACAGACTGCCCACAAGGGGGAGCTGTTGGCATGTAATTCTGTAGTTAAACTGTTGGATTTCCTGTTTGTATGTCTGTGAAGCACTTTTGTTTTTGAAAAGTGCTATACAAATAAAGTTTTATTATTATTATTATTATTATTATTATTATTATTATTATTAGTATTATTATTATAAGTAGTAGTAGTTGTGGTGTTGGTGGTAGTATAATTATTTATGCCTGAGACAAAGTCAAAATGATGGACATAGTCTCTTCAGTCATCTCTGATACAGAGAAATACTGACACACAGGGTAACATTATGTTTTACATATCGTATATATATCGTTAGATCAGTAAAGAACATACAGATGAGCACATGAGACTGAATATCTCTGAATGATGAATGTCTGTCTACGTTGTAAAAAATACTTTGTGTTAATAACAACTTCATTTTCTTACTAGAGGCTATATTTCAACAGAACTACATTATTATTACAGATAGAATAACATTGTCCTGGTCAAGTTAACTGCTGTGATCTGGATACATGGCAACATTGCTAATAAAATAAAATTTAAAAAAGAAGAAGAAGAAGTCAGAGAATTATTCAGGTTTTCAAAAATAGTTACACAGGCTTTTTTTTCTGTAAGTTTGATTAGAAGATTGATACCACTCTCATATGTGTGCGGTAGATACAACACTACAGTCAGCTGCTGGTTGGCTGAGCACAGCATGAGGCTGGAGACAGCTAGCCTTATCCGCAAAGATAACAGCATTAAACTAATGCTAAACAAAACTAACAGGCTGCTGGCTGTAGTTCCATATTTATTATACAGATATGAGAGTGGTATAAAGCTTTTCATAAAAATCTGAACAAGAAAGCAAATAAGCATATATCCATAAATAAAGAAGTATTCCAATAAACACACCAAGGTTTCAAGTAAATGGTGACGTTGCCAAACTGTAGGTGTTTATGTATTATCACATTTCCTCCCTCCGTTAACACACCTGCTGTATTTGCTGCCATTGTGTGCACAGTGTTTCTATGCAATAGTAGTACATTTTCTAAAACATTTGGGTGAGCTCACCTTCTGTTGTACCTCCACATGCTGTGAAGTCAAGTTCAGTAAACCTCAGTGGGCTTCATACACTTCCTTTGTCCTTAGAACCATGAAGCAAGGAAAAACTCCCCCTTAATTTCCCTTGTAGCAGGGCGAATAGAAAATGGAGGAAACCTCAGAAAGAGCCACAGAGAAGGGATCCCTCTCCGAGGACGGACAGACATACAATAGATGTCACATGTACAGAACAGAACAACATTCCCAGTGTAAACAGTGACAAAATATCTGATAGAAAAAGAATAGTTTATATTATATTATATTATTTTATATTAGATTAGATTAGATTAGATTTAAAATATATGTAAAGAATATGGACTCAGATGGATGACTGAGCAGGCCGAGGCATTGCCACGTGAATAGGCCACACAGGATGAATGCAGTAGTAGTGGTAGCTGTGCAGGCTTAACTGTCAGCTTGTTTAAAATGTACAGGTCTTCACTGTGCCATTGTCTTCATGTTCTCAGATTGGACTTTGATGTGAACAATGTTATCATCAATGAAAGGAACACTGCAGAAATCAGACCACAGTGTTTGTATTGTGTGAATATTGACAATTCTGTCTTTGTTTTCAGAACTGTGAGTCCTGAGCTTAAATCCTATGCCCTCGGAGTTCTGTTCCTGCTCCTCAGACTGATCGGTAAGCTTTGGACACTTTACTGTCATGCATTTATATCCACAGAACAGCTCTCTGCTCTTGATTTGTATGGACACACATTCTGCGATAAGTCTTACAATGCTTGGTTTGTTCATGGCTCTGTGATGTAAACGTCAGAACGTTCTTGTTGAAGTGAACTTCACTGGTCTGTCCGTGTGGATATAAAGAAAACCAGAAGTCATACTGGTATGCTTTCTGACCTTTTGCCCTGTTGTCTGTCAACAATCTCCTCTCGATCCAGGCTTCATCCCTCCACCTCTGATCTTCGGCATGGGCATCGACTCCACCTGTCTGTTCTGGAGCACCGTCTGTGGCGAGAAGGGAGCCTGCATGCTGTACGACAACGTGGCCTACAGGCATCTGTACGTCAGCATCGCCATCGCGCTAAAGTCGTCAGCCTTCATCCTGTACACCACCACGTGGCAGTGTTTGAGGAAGAACTACAGGAAATACATCAAGAACAGCGAGGGGTACCTGACGCCCACCGAACTCTTCGCCTCCAACGTGACTCTGGACAATTTGGGCAAGGAGATCACCCAGAACCCAGCCAACAGGACAAAGTTCATATACAACCTGGAGGACCCCGAGACGTGCGACAACATGGAGTCAGTTTTATAGTGGTGGTCTGAACTGGGACTGCAGACGGGAGCTGAGGCTGTTCACGTGCAACTGGTCTGATGTGCGATGTTTCTTTGGTGTCGTATCAGTTTAGAGGAATGTTGTCAGTGAGGGTCTTATCTTCTTCACACCCAAAAACATCAAACGTTACGGAAAAAAAAAAAAAAGAAGAGAAGTTTCCCAAAATATTCTATGTTCACTTTGTTTTCTTTTTACTAGAAGACAGATGATCTCGTCCATTTTTGACAAAATCACATGGCCATTTTTTTTCTTTAAATTAACGGCAGGATAGAGATTGACAGCACATGTCGGAGAACAAAGAAGGAATGACATGCAACAACCGTCCCCAGCCAGATGTGAAGCAGTGATCTTGCATTTAATGTGTGTAAGACTAATCCTCCAGGACAGCCGGGAGTTAACTTCTTTAGTTCAACTTCATGAACAGTAAAGTTCAAACTGCGGTCACATTAAGTTTAGGTGTATTAAGAGAACAGACTTCTTTGTCTGAAATTTTGGTTATTCATTAGCTTTATTATTATATTAGACAGTTTATTTTCCTTTAGAAGGAAGTACTTCTCAGGTCCAGATGTCCGATAGAAAGGATGACAGTTAACATGGTTGTTCATCATTAGATGATGCATATTTTAGCTCGTGGTTGGAGCACTTTTCCAGACATACAGAACATATAGTCACAACCCTTCTACAGACTTATTAAAAGACTGTGTGTTCTCCAATCAATTTTATTTAAAACTTTCAAATATGTCATAATGAATGGAGAATAACAGAGATGACTGCAGGCCCAGGAACAGGCATAATACAAGTGTTTGAGAATAATAATACAATAAATCAACAGCAGAGAGGCCCTGGCTTGAGGCAGCCATATATCCTGGTTACTGTTACAGCCACTGATGTTAGAGGACAGGACGCACTCAAAATATGAAATAAGAATAGACAAAATACAAAAAACCCTCCACCCTCAAACCCGACAATGATTTCTAACCCAGTATACTTTTATCTTAACACAAGTTTCAGATCTAAAAATTACAAATTTCTACGAAACTACGATGAAAATTTGTACCAGAAACTGATTTTATTTTACATTTTGTGCTGCCAGCCATTTTTGGTAGAGTTGAGGTCACCTCAGCCGGTCAGACCAAACTCTTCAGATTGAGTTTGAGCACATATTTTTTCTGATTTTGAAAAATAAGAAATAAGGAACAGAGTGTTTTTAATAGCTTTCAGTGTAATGGGCCCTTCTCGTTCTAGAGGGCACTTTAGGACATTAGTTGAGAGTAGAGGAGTGTTGAGCCCGTGTGTGATCATTATCCCTTTACTGTGTCATAGTGTGGAGTTTTATTCTGAATGCTGGATGAGATTCTGAGACATATTTTCTGTTTCAGAGCCACAGAAGTGTTTTGTTTTTTTGTTCTGTCTTTTTCTCCTGATGGTCTGACGGTCTTACCAAAAGCAACAGACTACCAGGGAGGATATACTGCAGGAATAAGGTGGCCCACCTGTGACTAGCTGGACAGGACACTCAGTAACTAACTAATACTGATTCGGTAACTGACCTGCGACATTTCAGTAACATGATGCTCCTCTAACCGATGATTTGACCGTACAACCATTATAATCTGCCAGGAACACTAATATTGATGGCGAATCGAGACAGAAACACTGTTAAACTTGGTGTTGTATTTCTACCCTTAGGGACGGCCCCTGCAGCAGTAATGCATGGAAAACATAGCAACATGATGAATAACAAGCAGGGAACATCGCAAATAAGACTCTCCAGGGTACGTGTGTGTAGTCGGGTCATGGCAGGTGGAGGCTGTGGGGGAGGAGGCCTTCAACGATGCAATCAGGAACAGCAGCGAAGCTCACGTGAGCACACAGACCAAGTGTGACGGCATTTAAGTAGAATGCCAAGTCAAAGCAGTGAGACACGATGATTGTGGTGGGCTAGCTGTCAGCAGACACAGCATAGCATGACGCACAGTGTCCATCCAGAATTAGTTCATTTAAAAGCATGCTGGAAATGCATGCAATGATAAAAAAAATAAAAATAAAAATAAAAAAATACTCAGTAGTCACTAAGCTGCACAGACTCTGTGGTTTGGTGGCCATGGTAACGGTTAAATCACATTTAACTCAAATGGCCTCCAAATTCTATTTAATGCCATGGAAAAGCTTTATAATGCATACTGCATTGTGATGTTTTTAGCAAACCTCAGCTGACTCATAATCACTCACACTGAAGTGATTGTCTAAACACGTTTTCTTTTTCTAATTTTATTTCATTTTTTAAGGAATTCTGTGGGATTCTGGTTTCTGACATATCCAGTTTATATAGAGAATCGATTGTTTTTCCTGGCTTACTTTGTAAGTATTTAATATGTTTTGCATCAAAAAATATGGACCTGTGTCCAGCCACTTACCATCACAATAGGTTTCATTTCCAAAATGTGTAATCTCTTTGATGCTTTGAGGCGGGGGTTAAAGGAGTAGTTCAATGTTTTGGGAAATAAGAGAATTCACTTTTTTGCTGAGAGTTAGATGAGAATCTCATGTCTGTGCAGTAAATATGGAGCTGGAGCCAGCAGCCGTGTAGCTTAGCTTAGCATGAAGACTGGAAATGGGGGGAAGCTGCAAATGTACAAGAAAAAAAAAACTATAAGGTTATATATATTTTGTTTTTAATTCATACAAAAAAGTGTAAAAAAAAAAAAAACAGCAAGTTGTTGTCTAGTGACTGAACAGTGACAACAGTAGTTCAGGAAGTTGCAGCAGCTTGACGAGTAACAGTCCTGCACATACATTAAATGAGTTAGTTAAATTAAAAAGAGTATAGATGTGAAAAGGTTAACCTGAGAGGCGCACATGGATGGATTTTATTTTCAAGCCAGGCTCGCTGTTTCATCCTGTTTTCCGTCTTTGTGCTAAATGAAGTAACGAGAGCTTGTTGTGGCTTCATATTTGCCACACTGACATGAGACTTGTATCAATTCGTTTCTAACTATCAGCAAGAAAGCAGATAAGTGTATTTCTTAAAATGTTCCTTTGAGTTAGTTAAAGCTCCATAGTTCAGTTTCATTTTATGCTGCCACTCATGTTTTATGAGTAATTGTTTTGCAAATGGTGGAAATGATTTTGGTTCCACGCGTCTTATTTAACGTACTTAGTTTAGCACTTCAATGAAACAATAGTATAAGACTTAAACTATACATTGATGGTGCTTCAGCATCATAAAATATAAAGATAACATTATATGAAATGGAGGTAAGATGATAGTTGTTTGAGAATGTTGAAGATCAACAATGGACCTACATTCAACAAAGAGCCATGCCAAACCAGGCCAGACCAGGCTAGTGTCTGCTGGTTGGATGTGACAGGAGAGTATAAATACAGATTTTTAGCACCGCAGTGAGAAGAATTTTTTGGGCACTGATTAACGTTTGAAACAGTTTCCAAGTTCCAAATTTGACTGTCCCTGATGGGAGGATTGGCTCCACGCAGCACATTCAGGACATTATGCTGAGATGTACAAACAATTACAAAGAAAGCTTCTAACAAGGGAGGATGGTGTTAACCAACGTTACCAGCTGGCCACCGTCTCCTCCTCAGCAACCCCCCCGCCCCGACGGGTGGCGCTGTCCGTGATAACTGTACGGTCCAGTGTGTCATCGTGCTGACTCCTCTGTATATAATAGTGCCATACAAGTGCCAAAGTGACACCATAGAAGTGTTCCGTAACGTCCTGCAGAGAACTTTGTCTCACCACGCTGGAGCTCAGAGCAGATCCTCCAGCTGTATGTAGCCTTTCTGTGATATCCCTCCACTTACTTTCATCATATCATACAAAAGTGTCCCAAAAACATATTGCCTATAAAATATTGTATATGGGTCTAGAAAACAGTCTTATTTAGGATGTAATAACTGTTAATATGTAGGACTTTTCTACTAGTGAAGGTATTGTCTTATTTAGATGAATCTCTCTTTCCATCAGTGGCAAAGCTGAAAACTGTTTGTTGCTTTGGTCCAAATAAAAACAATACTTTGCTTGAAACAAGTGGCACCAATGTTAAGCTTTAGCCTGACATTGTACAGTAGACGAGGTCAACTGTAGAGAAGCAGTGGGACTTCACTGATAGCAGTCCTGCACCTGTGCCTGGACATTAAGCTCTACTCTGAGCCTTTCTGTCGGGAGCCTACGTTGTGCCATATCAACCTGTGCACTGTAACATTCAACACTCGCGAAGAAGAAGCCAACATATTCTAGGTCTGTCTAACGCGCTGGAAAATGTGACAGCGCTTGCTTGACCTTGTATTCACCTGCGGCGACAGGACTGTTTTGCCTTGTGATGAGAAAATAACTTTGAAGCATAAATGTTTTTTTACATCCTATTTTTCTCATTCTTCTCTTTTGATGAGCTTGCCTTGTGGTAACAGCAGGTTGACTTTTATAGCGGATCTTTAGTGACAGAAGCATTGGCATATGAAGAGTTTACTTCCAAGATACAACATTTTCGGGGGCAAAAAGTCCTGAGGTTTATCATTCAAGAGACATTTTGACAGTAACTGACCGATATAGTGTAAATAGTTCCATAATTTGTTTTTGTTGCAATTACTTCTTACGGATAGTCACTTTTTGTAAACGACGGATCTTATTTTGGAAGTAAACTCTTCGTATGTGGTTAGATAATCCTTTGGTTTGAGCCTTAGGCAGCATGTTGCCTTTGATTAAAGTGAAACCATGTGCTAACCATGTTAGTGACGGTTTTAGAGTGATGTGTTTGCCGATGTTGTGGGTGGTATTCAATGTGTGAATTTCATGGCTCTTTGCAGGAGGACCTTTAAAAAGAAAAGGGCATTGAAATAGGAAAATATCACCTATATTTTCAAAGCATCACTAAAGATTTTTAGAAAATGCTCTATTGCTTCTTTGATTTATTTTCCTCTTTTCGTTAAATTATATGAATTTATATTTAAAAGCTTTATGTTCTGTATATTTCTTGGAAAAGATTACATGATTGTATGTTTATTGTAAATACATTAAATATACTATTTTTGTTTTTAAAATGAGCTTTTTTTGCCTGACAATTATTAACGACTTTCTTTTCTTATTCGCTGTGACAGAATCACTTGAACTGTTCTGTCACCAAACACCTGCACTGTTAAACAGCCGGAGTCAGAGCCCGTCAGTTTCATGACGCAGTAGTTGTTGAGTATGGAGGACTGAAACTGCCACCCCTCCATCTCATATGCAAATATGGGGACTGCCAATCAAAGCCAATGACAGCACAATTGGGCGGGGCTATGCAGAACAGCCAGACTGTGTGAGAATGCTCACTGGTCTATCTATCTATCTATCTATCTATCTATCTATCTATCTATCTATCTATCTATCTATCTATCTATCTATCTATCTATCTATCTATCTATCTATCTATCTATCTATCTATCTAGACTTTAACCATGTGAAACATACCAGTATTTATTGTCTCATGAAAAATCTTAGGGGGTGTGAGATGATTTTCAAGAGGATATATTTTAGCCTACATTTAAAATGATGTTCCTTTCTTCAAACCTTTTCTTTCGTCTTGTGAAACACCAGACAGTTTTAGCTTCTGAGATATCTTGAAGTGATGACACCGAACCATCTGAGAGGCGAGCGCCTCTCTTTGTCTGGGCTAGAAGAGTCAGGTTGAGACCACAGCACTGGATGATGATGATGATGGAACACATGAGGCAATTCATTCTGATTGCTTCAGACATTTGTTTCCTGCGCAGACAATATGCTGCTCTTTAACGTTTGGCGTGTAGAGCCATGCCTGTGGTAAAGGTCCGTATTCACTCAGTCACAAAAGGTGAGAGGTCACATTTTCTTTTCTCCATCTAAACGCACCGACAGAAGAAGATAAAACCTGACATCAGTTTAATCGAAATGTGCTTGTGCTTTGCCATGATCTAATTTCCTGTCATCTAAGCCCCCTGGTTATCCCCCGGCCTCCCCGCCGCGCTACAACAGCCAGCGGAGATAATAGCCGGGGTTATGGATTGACCGGTGGATCACCTTGTAGCGCTGCTTCGAGGGAGCGATGGACGTGTTCGGGGCAGGCCAGGTTGCAGCGTTGCTTTTATGCGAGAGCCGGGGCTGAGGGCTCTCCTGTTTCTCGAGTGCAGACGAGGTCTTGCCGGGGCCACGGTGCAGTGAAATGGAAAGCATGCCATTCCCTGTTCCGCTTGATGCCGAGTGACTGTGAGAGGTTGTGTCATGTTCCTTGGCTATTGACTCAATGACTTGGGACTTCACGACAAAAGCCTGAACCCGTGCGGGCTCTCTGCGTGCTGACAGAGAAATGTGTCTTCCACTTGTCTTCACATTGACCCGAGGACTCTGCCGGACTGACGTGTCCGCGTCCCCAAAGTCTCACCTCCTGGACCCAGAGATAACCTTTCCACGACCTCGCCTGTCTTTCACGCTCTGCTGGCTGTGGGTCTGGCTGCAATTGAAACATTTCACTGAAATTGTGTTCCTTCCACTGATATAGCTATGGATTACCTGTCTGTGGCAGTCAACCTATTCAGCTTCCGCTACATGGATGACATGACTTAGAATCAGCCTTATGTGCCGCGTATTATTCACTGTCACAGCGGGTTGAAAAGTCAAGGCACAGAATAAGCACAGGCTATTAGCTGGTAGTGAAATGACAGCACAAAGAGCCAGACCTTCATGGCTGCCTCTGCCCTCAGGTTTTACGCTCAAGACTAAATCACCATACGCCCTTCATCTGTTGGAGAAATTAGGATAACTGGACTTCAAATAAATGATGATGTATTCCTCTTCACATGGTATGCAAAACCTTCTGCATATTTGACTAATGCCTTGTCCTGTGACGTGGCTCCGACAGCTGACCTGA
Organism: Lagodon rhomboides; assembly: GCA_039737535.1. Classification (NCBI taxonomy): domain Eukaryota; kingdom Metazoa; phylum Chordata; class Actinopteri; order Spariformes; family Sparidae; genus Lagodon; species Lagodon rhomboides. The sequence continues at coordinate 2,138,203 of CM077784.1, read as the reverse complement.
TTTATTGCAAGGTTCCCCGCATTGTTAAAGAACAGAAAAAAACAGTCTCTGACTCGGCCCAATTATCCCTTTCATGCAGAAAAGGTCTATATACAAAAGAGGCTGTGAATTGCAAATCCAGTTGCTGGCTGTCCTGGCTCTCCTCTAATCTAATAATGTGATCCATCATTTCAGCAGCGACGGCTCTACATCCCAGGCATGGAGAGGAATCCCACTGAGGATTGGTATGAGCATGTTTGCATATCCTGAGAGGCCGTGTGGGGCGAAATAATCACAAAAACATACTTTTAATTATGTTTTTTATTGATCTTTTAGAGACTTAATTGTTATTGGTTGTTAGTCACCTTCCAACAATCCACTTAACATCCATAACCAGCATGATGCCCTCAGTACAGTGAGAAGCACTGTTTCAGGCTGTGTGTTTCCCGCTCAGTAGAGGCGCTGTTGGTTGAGGGATCGTCCTGTTGCAGAATCATCCATTACCCTGATGAGAGCGCAGCCCCTGAGCTACGACAGCACCGCCACACGATGAGCGAGACAGGCGACTGCCACTATTTGTTCCGCTAAAGCATTCATCACACTAATTACCCATGGTGCCAAGCAGCTCCCGTAGCCCAGTGAAGCTTTTGCTGCTCGTTTGGAGGCGAGGCGAGGTGGGGAAACCTCAGATGAGTCTAAACAGGAGGTTGTCCTCTTTTTTTCCTGCCTCTCCTGCACATAATTAACTCAGCACACCAGCAACTTGACAAATTGGAATGATGAATCTGGCCTCTATGAATAGGTACAAATACATGATCAATCAAAATACCGGACAGTGTTCTCAGTCGGAGGAAGTGTGCCACTGTGAAGGACAAAAGAAGTGTCTTTGCTTTGAATGACATTTGGTCCTGTGGTGGAGAAGTGTGAGGGAGGGTCTTTGTTGTGCTTCTGCCTGCAAAAATGTACAAGACACTCAGTGCTAACAGGCTGGTGCAGAGAAAAGTGGCTGCAAAATGTCATCATTTAAATGCCAAATTAAAACCCTTACATTATCTCCCGCTTCACATGTGTAATGCCTGTTTTAAAGGTGTACACATGCAATCTGAAAACTATAACTGTTAGCCGAGTGCAGACAGACACAAAGGGACAGTCTCTCTGAATTACAGTCATTTTTGCAACCTGACCTTGAAAAGCGCCGAGAAAGACTCGGTTTTTGAGTTTCTGTGTCAATCACACACAAGCCCACAACCCTCCGTGTCCCTCCTGGCCTTCACACAGCCGTCTGAACCGATGTAACACCCAGCACATCACACAGCCCAGCATCACCTTCCTGCCGTGGCCACAGATCAACAGATCAAGGACAAGAAAACTTCCCCGGGAGCACCGAAACCTTTCCCTCCTCACAGTCGCACTCGGAGAGTTTCAAGAAAGGAAACCCGCTTGACTAAATGACACGTAGCAGTTGTTCTAACACGCCATGAACCCTTAGATGCATATGTCAATGGAACCTGTAGCCCTCAATAGGTGGGTCAAAAACGACACAATGACATGTTTTTTTTATTAATATGCTATCTTCATACATTTTTAAGTGGTATTTTAAATGATGTCACTTAAAGTTTGTAGTATTTATAATTTGTATCATCCATTATTTTAATTTGATGCTACTCAGCTACTATAAGCTAATAAAGTACTTAGTTATGGCGACACTTCATCCACATCTATAGTAATATGAGTTTGCAAGCTAATGGTAGCTAGTAGTGTTATTTGAGTTCTATAGCAGATATTAGTTAATAATCATAATTGTAAATGTAATGCAAAACATCTATAATCAGAAGGCCATTTGAGAGGGGGCGCCCTTTTTAATCTTCCCTATTAGCAGAGAGAGTGCAGGGCAGAGGGGTTGTTCAGTTGAATATGTCAGTTTAATCTGCCTGACTCATTGATCCTTCATCTGAATGATGTTAGTGTGAGTTAAAGATCTGTGGCCCGGCCATGGCTCTGACTGTCAGTGGCCTAACTGTGCTGCGTATCGATAAATCCATGCTGCTGTCTGTGCTGCTGAAGAGGCAAGAGGTGGTAATTGCGCCTTTTTCGGTCTACCATAGACAACTACCATAGCGTCAAACTCAGTTCTATTCTTTATTGTCACCTACGTAGGTGTCATTTACACCCAGGACATGTGCCCACCATTTTGAAATGACCGCTTTTGTCCCAGTTACTTTTTAAAATGAAAAAATTCACTAAAAAGTAGTTTGTACCAAACTAGCAAATGAGATGAAATTAATTTTGATGCATGATTATGTATGTGTTTTCCCTCGCCATAATTATCTACTCTAACTTTAGGATCCCCTAATCACATTACCTGATCACACATATGTTAAAAACACAAAGTGATGCCCTGCGTAGCCTTTATACACTATAGAGTCCCGTCACCTTCATGAGCAGAGTAACAAATATCAGACTGGGAGGATCATAGAGACACACGGCTGCCCATAATGTTCCCATAATATTTCCTGTAATATTTCTATGATCATCAGTAAAGTCTGTGCTGCTGATGATACACCCCCAGACCATGCCACGGGGAGATGTGACTACAGATATAGTAACTATAGGTGAAACCCAGGAGTGGGGCAGGTAACCGAGGTGACTGAGGAAATTAAGATTCAGCATTCAGTTTCTACAGTTACATGACTCCAGGTAAAGTTTATGCCATCAAAAATAACAGGAAAGGGTCAGAGGCAGAGTCAGCAAGTTAGAGTTACCTTTATTAGTTATCATTGGGTTTTTTTTATTCAATTTAGTTTTTTGACTAAAAGGTACTTTTTATGTATTATTTCAGAGTTTAGTAAATGCCCCCAAAAATCTATTTAAGGGGGAAAAACAGGCAATGAAAAGAGACACAAGGAAGCCCTTTGTATTTGCCATATGTGAGCGATTATAGCTGGATGTGCTTCTGTGTCTCTCGGTTGCCTGTACAAGCACGTGGATGATTTGTTTAAGTGTGGATTTCTTTGTAAAGGACGCAAGTCCAATTTTCTGTGACAGTCTAAAGGATGTGACTTCATGCTCGAGTGCTTCGTCTCATTGGTCCTCTCCGCTCTGCTAGCAGAGAGCGACAGCAGCAACTGTTAGTTTAGAAACGCAGTCCACTAACATAAACAGATGACTGGCTTCCAGAACAACACACACGTTTCATAGAGCCCATTTAATGCTATTTATGTCTATGTCATTAAAAGTGAAAAAATATGATTTTTTGTAAAATTAAAAAAGTAAAAATAAGCAGTTTTATCCTCTTAGTATTTATAAATGTGATATAAAAGTGTTGCCGGTGTATCAGAGGGCAGCAACAGTCTGTCAAAAAATCAGGCTTATTTGACTGTAAAGATTGTGTCCTAATTCAAAGTTCAGTTGTATGCATTTTGATCATTTACGCAGCTATGTGGGTTAATCTTGTGCCAGATAATGAGTTCTCGTCTGAGGGAGGTCAAAGGTTAAGTAGGACTCGGAACAAGTCCTAATGAGGATCCCTACACGTTGCCAGGACGGCTCTGCTCACAACTGGGAGGACTGCTGGTGGTGCGTTATCACTGCACACTGACATGCAGCACAATGTGTCTCTCAAGCATGAAATGTACGTCATGGTGAAGGCTGCAGCAGCCCTGAAGGAGTCAGAGGTCAGCGGGCTGGGTTTAATGAAAGGTGAAAAGCAATGCAGCGGTCACAGGTGAAGCTGTGGCTAAGGTGCACTAATCTAACTGACAAGTTATTGCTGCTCTCTGCCCTGGATTTGACCCTGCTTAGCAGCCTAAGAGGTTCCAGCTTTGTGTCAAAGACCGCCAAGGCTAACAGCAAGGAGCTAATCTACGTGCTCTGTTGACTGTCTGGTGACATTTTTTAATCACTAAAGACAACAGAAACACAGATTACTGTAATTATTCATTTTAAATCATATTTAGCTACAAGTAACTGTTTAATGTCACTATACTGTCAGTACACCTGATCTTTATTGCAGCAGTATTGTCAACACACACAAGTGTTTCCACATGACTGCACCTTCCTCAGGACTGCATTCAAACGGCAAATTCATCTTCCTCATTGTCCTGTTCGTTCTGTTGAAACTGTGAGGGAAGGAAAGCTACACTGTTGCTCTGAGGTCACATTATGCAGAATATATGTTGGAAAAGTATGTTTCTGCTGAACCACAGATATGTTAAAATGTTAAAACCAGGCTTCGTACGGTTACTTTAAAAACATATTCTGATACAGTTACTAATAACCTGTTAAAGAATGTAGTTGGTAAAATAATCCAAGTATCACAATGTTCAAGTAATGTAACTTGATCACTTTCCATTTTTCCTTTTCTTTCCGTTGGGATTAATAAAGTTATCTATCTATCTATCTATCTATCTATCTATCTATCTATCTATCTATCTATCTATCTATCTATCTATCTATCTATCTATCTATCTATCTATCTATCTATCAGGTTTTACTCAAGTCCGGAGTGATGTTGTATGAAGGTTAGTAAATGTACCTGTAATCTAATTACATCCTTATTCTGTAACTCTACCAAAATACAGTTACTTTTACTTGTATCCTAATTTTGTAATCCTATTACATGTATTCCTTTACTCCCCGAGACTGGTTAAGCCTTTATGTTGCAACTTTACATTTGTTTAGGTTCAGTTTTCTGTTATCTTGTGAGAATGCTGTGCTTCTGATCTGGTTAGGTTTAGGCATAAAAACCTTAGGAAAAGATCGTGTTTTGGATTAAAAGACCTGTTTTTGTCGCCACAAACAAGGATGGAGATATCACGCCACAGACATTGCTGGAAATTGTCCTGAGAAATGATCCGGAGTTTGCAGAAACGTTAACTGGCAACACTTATTTAGAAGATTTGTATTTATATTGTTGGGTGGATCCTCCCAACTTAATGTCAGACATTTATTGTCACTTGTGTGTCACTACCAAAGGTTTTATAGATGAAGAAGACAACAGGTGACGTTTATGTTACAACTGAACTTTGCTGAATTATCATCACTTTAAATAGCCAATTATCATTATTACCCAGCAGGCTCTGGGGTTTCTCAACCTGTTTTCAGGGGGTGAGCCAAAGGTTGTGTGTTTGTGTGTTCATCTGCCCTTTAGCTCCTGCAAGACAAATCATGTGACACTGCAACTGGCTGCACCTGGCCGGTCTCCCAGAATGCACTGAAGATCAGCTGTGCCCCAGCTTTCTCTCCCTCTCACTCTTGTGCAGGCTGCGTTTCCCCTTAGTTCTGTTACGTTTGGTTTTTAAACATATACTGAGGTTTGATTTTCCCATACAAGCGTGGCTTTCCTTTACGGAGTTTGGCTCGTGACATTCCTGGGTCTGCACGCTCACGGAGGCTGTGCCAAAACACTGCAGGAGATATCTGCTGGAAGACTTGAGAGAGGCCGCAGTATACTTTTAGATCATGACCATTAATCTCATTAGCATAATAAGATTACATCCATTTACTCTGAATGCCTAGAATACTACTGCATTTTCCTAGAAGACCGTGGTGCACACTATTCTATAAACACTGAACAATTCTTTTACTCTTAAATATATATTTACTGGAGTATTGACACTGGCATCACTATGTGGTACTTTTCAGCCGTCCTGTTTGTGTGTTTCCGTGAGCACAGAGGCTGTCAGCCCGTCGCTCTCACCGAGAGAGGACCTGCTGAACTTCTACTGTATCCGTCCTAATATTACCACTTGCTGGATTTAACAGATAACCATATGGTGGTTAAAGGGGGTTAAGAGCTTAGCGGGGAGCTGCTATAATTCAACGATATATGTTTACCTAGCCACCTTGAAGCCAAAAAAACCCCTGCTGCAGGTCTCAGAGCAGCACGTCGGCGCTGCCTCCCACTGCGCCGTAAACAACCTCACACACCCAGGTGGTCCTGCACACAGCAGGTCTCTCCTGGCCACACTCTCCCTCACTTTGTCTCCAATTAGCTCGCTCTCAGCTCCATGTGTGATAAGTCTTAAAGGGCACCAGATCACCAAAAACAGGGAGGATTTATCATCTTTAAACTCCCAAATCTGTGATTAATGTTAACTGGGCCTGCCACTAGATAGAGCAGGGAGGGGGGAGTTCAGAGCATTAAACTGTGGAGAAATGCATCATCCCCGTCCAGTGTAGTAAACACTTTAGCCTTGACCTTCCGCTGCTGATTGGTCTTGGACTTCAGCCGTGTGTTTTGATAGCAGGCAGGGCAGAGCTTGCTTTGTGTGTGAGCAGTCACTGAATGACTGCAAAGCTGGCCGTCTGGAAGAACGTGACGGCGCACTCATCCTCAGGACTCGTGGAGCGTGAGTCAGCGGTGAAAGGGCCGTGCAGACATTTCAACTGGCTATGACTTGCTACAAAGAGCCCTCATGCACATTGATATAATTTACTCTCTGAATACAAAGAATGGACAGGAAGTAGTGCTGACACATGTGCAGGAAGGAGGGAAGGCAGCACACTATGTGGAGATGGACAGCTTCCTACCTATGACCTTGTGTTTCTTATAAAAATTGTTCTGTACCGAAGAGTCTTCAGTCAATATTCTAAACAAAACAAAGAAAGAAAAATAAGAAAAGCAGACAAACCCACAATATGAAAAGAAAAGCAAAATTAAGGTTAAAAAGATGTAGACGAACTAAAAGAAGAGAGTTATAACTCATAAGTTCTAGTAGGTCAGATACTCACTTTTAAACATTACATTTACTTACTCTATATATCTATACATGTCCATACACACATACATACACACCAATCTACACATATATACACATATATCTGTAATTATACATACACATAGTTCCATATATACCACTTACATATACACATGCATCCGTCCATATCTATACATTTACTCTCAAACTCACACTGTGTGTGTGTGTGTATGTACAACCAGTATACATGCCAATTAAAAGTAATGATTAGTTACTCTGTGACATGATCATCTGTGCGTTTGCAGATAATAGAACAAAAAAATACATTTTATGGTGTAGTTATACTTTCCCATCATCCATACTCCATTTGCATATTCTTTATTTTGTGAGTCACTCGCTCCATAAATAAATTGTAATTGATACCCAATTTATTTAATCCATGGGTTTGTCTTTTCCCACCCTTTGGTTATGTTTCCGTGCCGTGCCGTGCTGTGCTGTGTGTGTACATATGTATGACCTTATAAGTGCAAAAGGGAGATTATTTCTCGGTACAATGTGGCATTGTGACATGCAGCAGGTTTAATGCAGCTGTGTTACACTATCTATATTATAAAACAACATATCATATGATATTAGTTGTACAACTTGTAGGACACATACACACTATTAAATCTTGAACTGATAAAGTGTGTGTGCTGAATCAGTCCACTCGGAGCGAACATTACCTCTGTGACAGTAGAAAGACAGAACCTTCGGTTCTAAGAATTTATCTTTAAATATTTATTTATGACACACGTCTATGCAAAAGACTGTTTATTATCTTTTGCCTTTGTGTTTGACATGTGGATCAAGTATATGTGGTGATTATTAAAATCTCCGATTAAAGCAAAGAGAAGGGACATTTTTATCTAAAGTGGGGGCAACACAAATAGATGATTTTCCTTTTGGGTAAAATTGTAATTAAGTCAATGTAAAAAATAAATTGAAATCAAAGTAATATATTTAATTGCTAAGTTATTTTTTATATCTACATATTGTTAAATGTATGATATTTTACATGCAAATAAAAAAAGTGGGCCACATTCAGGTCGCATCCTTTTAATTAAAAAAACGTATTAATGAGAGAAATATCTATTATATTATTACTCCCCTCTTGACTGACAGGTCACTGTGAGGGGCTTCACATCTGAACTGTTTTCTGATGCAAGTTTCTAACAAAATTATGGAAAATTATGATCCCATAAAAATGATGTAAAAAAACAAACAAACGAGAATGAGAAAAGTCCAATTACACAAATAAAATTACAGGGTTGAAATATAGAGATGGGCAGGGTATAATCATGCTGTCTGCACATGCCCAGTGGAAACCTTTAGTGATATGCATGTTGAAGACAACACGTTAGAAATGTGGCAGATGGATCTCTTCAAGCCATGTAAATCAAGTGCATCCTATAAGTTTCTGTGTAATTTACTGATGACACTAGGTGGCATCAAATTACTGCAGAGAGGATCTGCTGCTTCTGCTGCTCTCCTCACATGAGACTAATGAAGTGCGAGCTCAAGTTTATCCTCTCCTTATTTTTCAGAGTATAAGACAGAGACGAGGGTCTGACAGAACAGTGCAAACATTAGAGTCAAGAGTGCACACACACACACACACACACACACACACACACACACACACACACACACACACACACACACGCAGGGAGAGAGTAGACCACTAGTAAAGATCAGCAGAAGGAGGAGGTGAGCACTCACACCACACTCAGCAGTGTGTATCAACACAAACCCGACCGGAGCCCCATGCCGCTGCTCCCAGACCAGCCTCTCCTCGCGTTAGCCCCGCCCCAAACACGAACGTCACCGAGTCACAGCCCGTGACGTGTGGACGCACCACTCTCCTCCGCCGTCCCGGACCGAAGCATCATCAAAATCATCATCCATCTCCCTCTCCCTCCCTCTCTCTCTCCTCTCTCTCTCTCTCCTCCGTTGTCTTTTTAATGTAACTTCTGACTGATCGGGAGAGCAGGGAGCGTCTGGAAAGCCTGGTCTGGCGACTCCATCTCTGATGAAGGATCTTCTCGCACGGTGCTGTGCTTAAAGCTGGACACACAAGACAGAAAGGAGCAGATTGAATTTTGTTTTTGTTTTTTGGAATAACGTTCGCTTCCCTCGGTGGATTGTGCCGTGTGTCTCTGAGCTCCCTCTGTGGATGTTATAGTGCTTTCTGTCGCTCTGAATGAAGCTTTCTTTTTGGATTTCCACCGCGCCGAGGCTGTTTCTGGGTGACTGCCCATTATTTACTTGTGAAGTCGCGCGTTGCAATTATATCACCGATATTTTGTGAGCTCTGTTCGTTTTTTAGGCGTCAACTTCTATTTAATTTTGTAAAAACATGCCGCAGTTTCCCTGAATTTCTCTCAGTGTTCCATGCAGACAGATCGTGTGCGTTAATTATCGCGTAAAAAAGAGGAAAGTTGGGCGCGCAAAGTTTTGGAGACGAGATGGCGATGGTGGCGTGGAGAAACACCGAGGGGGTCGGGGACGCGCAGGGGACCCTCTCCTCCCCGGTGTCCCAGGTCGCACCGCTGTCTCTGCCCGGAGAGCTGACGGGACACATGAACCCGGCGCCCTCTCTGGAACTACCCCCGGCGGCAGCAGCACCTCAGGGCGCACCGCCGCCCAACCCGTCCAGCACCACCACCGCGACCACGGCCACCAACAATAACAACAACACCACCTCTTCCTCCTCCTCTTCCTCGTCCATGGACAAACACCAGAGCCAGCAGATCGAGTGCATCGTTTGCGGGGATAAATCCAGCGGCAAGCACTACGGACAGTTCACATGTGAGGGATGTAAGAGCTTCTTTAAACGCAGCGTCAGGAGGAACCTGACCTACACCTGCAGGGCCAACAGGAACTGTCCCGTAGACCAGCACCACCGCAACCAGTGCCAGTACTGCCGCCTCAAGAAATGCCTCAAAGTCGGCATGAGGAGGGAAGGTACGCGCTGGCACCCTCCTGTCGTTGATATCGGTATTATCACATCATATTGTGCTGCACCACATGGTGGAGGAGGACATGGCTCACTTCCACACTGCTCTGTGTTTAGCGGCGTGATTTCCTCTGACCACTCGGCCGTCCTGCACTGCTAGCTTAAACATTGTGTGCATGCTTTGTATAGATGGCGTTTATGTTTTTTTGCGGACCCGCCGCTGTGTTGTCTTTGTCTCGTCGGTGAAACTGTACTGAGATATTTCCTCCGCCTGTTCATATTCTATTCATAAGTCCCGGAGAGGCTGCTGCGACCTACACCACAGTCCATACTGTGCAGCCTACACAGATTAGTGAGCTCCATCCAGCTAGCATCTAGTAGCATGTTCCTGATGGAGCTCCCGCCGCTGTGTGTCCGTCTGCACGGCCATTGTGTGTACATGTCACGTGCTCCAGCTCGACGCTATTTCTGTTAATTTATTTTTGCGACATTTCACATCAATTTCGATGTTTTTTTTCGTTCCAGTTGTGTCTTATAAGCGCGTCGCGTATTGAGTGTTTTGTTCGCTTGTTGACTGTGTGTGTGTGTGTGTGTGTGTGTGTGTGTGCTCGTATTCATAATGCATGCTGCTCGCACAGGCCCGACTGAGCCACTGTAGCCTGCTGTTACTGCCTGCAAACGAACTCACTGACACTCGAGAGCAATGTGAAGAGTTTCAGGGAAAATGACAATAAAGTTGTAGACAGATTCCTTCAACAAGAAAAAAATAAATAAAAATAAGGAGGTAAAAATCCCCACAGGCCTCGAAGGCTTCACGGGCGAAGTTACAGGACGCGTCTGCAGCAGAGGACGTGAGTTCAGGGCACAAAGACGACAGTTTGGCTTTGAATTTGAATGATTAAAAAAATAAAATAAAGTAAGGCCCCTCAAAGAGCCACGGCCCAGATGAAAAAACCTCGCACGCCATTATCTGCAGGTCGTGGACTAGAAATAGATCGAATGAGACATTTCTTTCCAGGAGCTGTCGAAAGCAGTTATTCGTGTCCATGTCTGAGGAGCTAGTCCTCCACGGGCTGTTTGGCCGTAGAAATGAACTCGGAGGGCTTAAACACGAGCATGTGTGAGCGAGCTGTGAAGTTGTTTTAATTCACATCTCTGCTGCTTTAAAAAACGTCCCCTCCATTGTCCTGTTTCTCTCTAAATGTCATGTGTGCTGTCGCCGTTTGACATTTCTGCTGTTCTCCGTTGCAGCTGTCCAGCGAGGCAGGCTTCCGACGCAGTCGTATCACGGCCAGTTCGCGCTGACGAACGGGGACCCTCTCCAGTGTCACTCCTACCTGTCGGGATACATCTCTCTGCTGCTGCGGGCCGAGCCCTACCCGACCTCCAGGTTCGGCTCGCAGTGCCTGCAGAACAACAACATCATGGGCATTGAGAACATCTGTGAGCTGGCGGCCCGGATGCTGTTCAGCGCCGTGGAGTGGGCCCGCAACATCCCCTTCTTCCCGGACCTGCAGGTGACGGACCAGGTGGCGCTGCTCCGCCTCACCTGGAGCGAACTGTTCGTGCTGAACGCCGCGCAGTGCTCCATGCCCGTCCACGTCGCCCCGCTGCTGGCCGCCGCCGGCCTCCACGCGTCCCCCATGTCGGCGGACCGGGTGGTGGCCTTCATGGACCACATCCGGGTCTTCCAGGAGCAGGTGGAGAAGCTGAAGGTGCTGCACGTGGACTCGGCGGAGTACAGCTGCATCAAGGCCATCGTGCTGTTCACCACAGGTAAAGTGTCGCTCCGCAGCCAGACACGGAGCCGGGCGGGTGAAATGTGCTGCAGGCTAAAAGCTGTGTAAAGTGTGGACGGTGGTGTGATGTAGAAAACCAACCAGCAGCATGAAAACACACAGCATGTTCTGCACCGAGCTGCTGACTGCAGGGTGGAGAATTAAAATAAAAATACACTGAGCACATTCACATTTTTCAACACCATCTTATCTTAACGGAAACGACCGAAAATCGGGTCTAAATATATTTTTATTATTATTCAGAAAACTAATATTTTGTTAATAATGATGAAGCTTGGTAAAACGGGAATTGATCAGATGATTAAAACCTCTTAATATGTTTTCACAAATATTTGTCTTTTTTCTAGGAGAAGCGTGTGTTTCAAAAAATATTTAAATGTGTATTCTCGTCAAATGCGTGCTCCTAAAATGTACTAAAAAAAATCAATACGTCGGGGTTTTGTGCCGGGAGAACTAGCGTAAGTGTTAATTTATGTTATTCCCCATTTTACGTTAACCAAAAACAAAAAAAATAGGAGAAAAAAAAACGGAAGAAGTAAGGAACGAATGGGATGTGAAACATTTATATTTCCTATTAATTTCAATGTGAACAGAAGACGTCCGCAAACATGATAAAAAAAAAAGAAAGAAAAGAAAAAAAGGGAAGAGGAAAGTGGCTTATATAATTCCTCTGCTGACCTAAAATGAACTTCTGTGTCCTCATGCAGCTCCTCAGCTCCTACAGGAGCACAGCTGAGTTTATCAGCATTATGAAATTCATTATTATTGCAACATTTGAAGGGTTGTGAGTGAATTTTTGAGGTTTTACAAACTACATTAAATCCCTGCAGCCCCTAAAATATAAAACACTTTGCATGAATCATAGAGGAGCTGAAAATCATAGAGTAAACAAATAAAAACACCCTGCAAAGAACTTAACAAGTAGACTTTGTTATGATTATTATTTTATTGTATTTTAAGCCCCAAATAGACAGCACTTAACTGAAAAAAATATATTTTTAATGTATTTAAGTATTTAAATATTTATGTTAATTTATAGGCTTTGAAATTTAACATTTATTTATTATTAAATTATTTATTTTGATACTTAAACAGGGGGAATTTCTATATTTCTTAATCTAATTTATGCCTTTTATCTAAACATAAATTATAGAAAATAAGAAATGCATATCGATGTATTTATTTTGTTATGTCTTCAAATTGCCATTGAATTTGGCTTTTCTTTCTTAAAAGAGCTTTCCTGAGATGAGGGATGCTGTGGGTCCACACGCCACACTTTATTTCAGAGCCTTTCAATAACAGTCTGAATGACATCTGATGGCTGGATCGTGCACAGGATCAAAAGAATGAGTGGCAGCAGAGTGAAAAATAAAAACCGCTCTCCTATGTAGGTCTATTTTAGTTCCTATGAGCACGTGAACACATGTCCTTAAACTGGGACACAGAGACCGTTCTTTCACCCCGGCTCTCATGCAGCCTGCAGCGCTACAGTGCAAACACAGAGCTCTGCTGTGTGCAGCAAGACTACACATACAGTACGTAAAGGTCCTTCACAGTAAAGCTGGGGCCACCCTGCCATGTCCTCTGACACTATCGATAGACGTCGCTCCATCTTTGATCCCTAAAGCAGTGATTGATGAGATCTCAATGACAGGGCAACTGTGGTGATGGGTTTTATTCTCATGATGTTGTGTTTTCAACACAGCACCAATCCTGAGAGCACATTTAGGGATTTTACTTATTTTTTATAAAATGTTCCCTTGTACGGTACAATTCTACCTGACCGTTCCTGACTGATGTATTTATATTTTGTTAAATGTTGTTGACAACAAGGTGTTACATGCACCTGCTTTAATTTGTCTGTTACTATCTCTCCCACACTTACCCTGATCTGCTTATTACAAGATAATTGAAGTATTCCTGCCTGTTCCTTTAATGCCTTCATCAGTGAGATGAAGGCAATACATCATTGTAAGTGAGCAAGAAACAACAACTTTAAAGAGCAGAACTGGTTTTTCAGAATGACAATCAGCTTTATTGACCAAGTGATTGTAGACATGTAAGGAACCTGACGCGGGTTTAACATTGCTCTTAATGTATTTACACAAAAGTAGAAATACAGCTAGGAACGAGGACGTCAGAAACAAATGAGTTAAGAATGGTAAAGAATAAATAATGGTGAGGACCTAACTGCATATGTGGGAAGAAAGTACTGTAGGTGTAGATATATATATATATATATATATATATATATATATATATATATATATATATATATATATATATATATATATATATATTAAAATCACTAATAGCAAACACCATTAAAGTCTGTGTGCAAGTCAATGGTTCTGTATGCTGTGGAAAAGCTCAAGCAGTGTACAGAAGCAATGGAAGTATTGCAAAAAAAATGAATACTGGATGAATATCCATAGGGTGGATGGTACATGTATGTGAATATATATTGTTTTTTGTCTAAACATATATCATTGTTTTGTTTCTGCTGGTTTCTCACCTCTAACATTAAATCAGCCACTGATCTGTTTGGTCTTCATGTGCTGCTCTGTGTAATCACAATACCAAACTATTCCTCATTTTGCTGGTTTCCTGGTTAAACCACCGGTGCTGACCACTTCCTCTCCTGATGTCTCTCCTGCAGATGCTTGCGGTCTGTCGGATGTGGCCCACGTGGAGGGTCTGCAGGAGAAGTCCCAGTGTGCGCTGGAGGAGTACGTGAGGAGCCAGTACCCCAACCAGCCGAACAGGTTTGGGAAGCTGCTGCTGCGCTTGCCTTCCCTCCGCACCGTCTCTTCTTCTGTCATAGAGCAGCTTTTCTTCGTCCGTCTGGTGGGGAAAACCCCCATAGAAACTCTGATAAGGGACATGCTGCTGTCCGGAAGCAGCTTCAACTGGCCCTACATGCCTATTCAGTAGAGCGAGAAGCTTCAGTGGTGCTACTAAGGTCAGGAAAAGGTCCCACAGTCGAGTCAAGTCATTTCACTCCGGTGTAAAGTCTCTGTTGCTTTCCAACAAGGGAAAATCTGCCAGTGGAACGAGATGATGACAGAAATATCCAAAGTAAAATTTTTATCTCATTTTGCAATTATTCTTAAACCCCCCGCCATTTTGTTGAGCGCAGTATTCTGCGCTGCATCTAAAGCTCCCTGATGTAAGCTAACCATGTAATGATTCAACGGTGCTGGCAGAGTTTAGGACTTGTTTAAAGACAAACAGTGTTTCACTGGATGAGATGACTGGTTCTGATGGACGTTCTTTAGCCGTGTGGTGACCACTCACCGTCTGTGGTTTTTGGGATAACAAACAATATTTATTGGACCCTGTGTGTATATTTATCGTGCTTGTAAATTATGTTCTGGCTCCTTTTTTAAATGTTTTCGTATTTTTGCCCCAGCCAGTGGAAAAAAAACTGCAGGGATTGTCTTGTGTCGACCTGTTTTATTTTTTTGTTCTTTGGTTTTGTTTCTTACCTTCCAGACATGGCACTTTGGACTAAAGGAACATTTCAAAAAGATTTAACACAGGTGTTTGAGTCCCGACTTCATCTGACTTTAACCTTTTTGTTCAATTGTGTACAGAGGCGAGATTAATGCTCTGTTTTACTGACTTTGGATTCTTATTCTATTTGCATTATCGAGTTACGACGAATGAGAAGAAAAAGAGCACAAAATCTTTTTGGGGAAAATGCACTTCTAGTGATCAGGGTTCGGTTGCACCAAGTAATGCATTACTCCTTTCACAGGTAATATCATTACTTTCTTACACAAATATTTTAGGAATACTTCCTGGCAGACTTAATTATTTCCCGTTGCCGTAACGCCTCATTTCTGCTCTTTTTGCCGTCTGAAAACAACATTTTCAAAGAGTTTTTTTCTTTTTTTGAATGATCAGAGCATCAGGTTCATTTCTTTTTAAATTTGTGAATTTTGCCACTCAGAAATTACATTCTTATGTTATTTCTCATCTAAACAGAGATGATGAAAAGGCTAAAGGCTAAGGAGAAGGCTGAATGTGAGGTAGCTGTACGTTAACCTGATATTTTTATACGTAGAGCGGTCAAAGTCACAATCTTTTGACTGGTAACTTGTTATAGGGAAAAGTAATGACATTACTTTACTGGATTAATGCATTACCAAAACACTGCTGATCCATGTTTGTTTCCAGGTCTTTACCACTGAGTGTCTCAGAGAGATTTTAAGAGCACTGGGCCTGATATATCCTCTAACTCCAGATTGTTAACGGGACAAACGAGCTGAACACAACCTCCCAGGTCCACTCACAAATCTATTTCATTAGAATTGATGCATTTATGAGCCCAGGCCGCTTAATGGCACAATAGACCACTGCAGGGTATTGCTGAACTGAACGTGTGTGTGTGTGTGTGTGTGTGTGTGTGTGTGTGTGTGTGTGTGTGTGTGTGTGTGTATGAGCCTGCGTGCATGTGTCTGTTTGGGTGTATGTGTGTGTATTTGTGTTTACTTTTTTTTTTGACAACCACTCTGATGTACTGTGAAAGCATATTGGTTAACATATTGGTACCGTATTAAATTATAACTCAAGATTTATAAATAAAGTGTATTTGGTTTATTTTGCCATTTCAAATTCATGTCATTTATGACTCCCAAGAAAAAAAAGAAAAAGGTGTGTGTTTATGTGTGTGTGTGTGTGTGTGAGCGAGCACATTAGTTAAGTGAGTAAGAAAGTGAGCAGGGAGCAGAGCTGCGCTGATCTGGAGTCTGCTGGACTGTGATATTGTCACTAATCAGACATTTAATCAAACTGCTTCCCGTCGACAGGCGCTTTCTGTGTGTCAGGATGTATTCACAGTCGGCTCGTATGAAGACCTGCAGCAGGAGCACGTGTCACTTTGCTCGTGCAGTTATGCGCCACTGGTCTTGATCAGGAAGTTGACCGACCGAAACATATTTAAATCGTTGATAAAAAGAGCATGCGCACTGTTGCTCACCCTGTTTTGATTTTATCTTGTTTATTATAAAGCAGATGCAGGTCTTTGATTTTGTGTTTTTTTTTCTCACACAATTATTGGACTAAATTAATTTGTTGCATATTAATCAATGTTCAAAAACAGTTAAACGAGAATCACAACACTCAAAAATGAACATGTTATGCAAATATCGACGATAACCCCGGTTAGAGAGCGCCGTAAATGTCTGTTTCCTCCTAAATTAAACCAATTTAATTAATACTTAATATTACTGCTCAACACAAACTTAACATCTCTTAACAAACATGTTTTTGGTTTTTTTTTACTATCAAGAATTCTATTAATTCATAAAGGTGGGCTAACTCCGCACCAGACAAGAGAGCCGAGCGAAAATGGAATTATAATCGTGTCTGTGTTGCCAGATTGAGGAGGACAGAGAGGATTAAAGCAGCTTCTTTGCTTCTTAGTGGACAGAGAGCTAATGAGGGGCCCCTGAGTGCTCTGTCACAACAGTTTACCCTGAGGAGGATGAAGCTGGGCGCTCGACGGCCCCTGGGTGTTCTGGGCCAAAGGGCCAACGTAAAACAATGGAGCATTTTCCCACACACGTACAGGTCCAAAAAAGAAGAAAATGCCAAGGAGTATGGAGCAGTGGAGGAGAATCAGTGCGGTCCAGGCTGACAGAACTATCAGCTCTGTGGCTCTGATGGATTTTTATTTGCTTCCGTATTCACGTCAGATTGGTCAGAGTCATGGAGGAGAGAGCGTCTCCGCTGTTTGGGGCCGACTGAAGCGGGAGCAGTCGTTACACAGCTTGGTTTGGACTCAGCCAATCAGCTTCCGGGAGTGAAGCCTGTAGCCAATCACATCATTCTTTAAATATAAATCTTTATTAGTATCAAGTGATGACTAAGATTCAACCTACAGGGACTCCAGCTCTTATATCAGAATATTATTAGAGTTTTAAAGTGATAGAATCCAGTTTCAAAATAATTTATATTATTTTCCTTCAGTGTTTTTTGTGCGTAAATCACACTTCTGTTCATATTACTTGAGTAAGTCACTAAAATATGACGTAGAATTATTTTAACATTGTGTTATGGTGTAGAGGCTTCTGGGTAATTCTTGGAAACGGTGAAACTGTGGTAAAAGCAAGTCGTATTGATTTTATCCGTTTTATTTATATATAAAAAAATCTAAAATATTTTAGGGTTGAAGCAGAAACGACGTCAAACGTGCTTTACTGTCCGTGTCCACTGTACATGAGAGCAGGGACCAAACTGGAGCCACGTGCTTTTTAGTTGTTTTTTAAAAATATTATTTCACCTTTTCCAGTTTGAGCTTTTATAGCAGAGTTGTGAAATGAAAAATCAGCCATAATGACAGCAGTCTGAACTGAATCAGTCTGGTTGGAGGGACGTGGCTGCTTTACTGTACTTTATCTGTGATGTGAACTGACTGCTGACTGCAGCTGCTGAAGCCGCTTCACACTGTAAAGCGACAATTATCACTGAGAGTCTGTAATGAGCCGGACGGTGCACAGTCCTCCCCAAAAATCTAATACCAGCACCATTATGTTAGCTGTGTCTTTTTATTTTTTATTTTATTGTTTAGAAATAATTTTAGATTTTCTAAAAGAGGTTTTGTTTGGATAATTATAGACTGAAGTCAAACGGGGAGCAGAAGCGGCTCTGCTTTACTCATCAAAAAATCAAAGAAATGTTCTTTTTTTTTTGCACACAACACTTTACAGTAACATATTCATTTTTCGTTAGTTTTCTTAATTTTTCGGGGAGTTTTTCCTTCCTCGAATCGAGGGTCTACAGATTGTAAAGCCCACTGAAGCACTTGTGATTTTGGGACATATAAATAGCAGTGATTGACTTGTTGTCCCCCGACGACGAAATACAGTCGAAAAAAGTCTGGAAAAAAAACCGCATCCTGAACAACGTTTGTTGTCGCAGCAGAACTTTTCTTTAAAGCAGTCGATAAGTGAGAAATATCCGCAGTGTTGGTTCGTTTCCTCTGTGCTCCTGTCCTGCCGCTTTTAATCTGGAGGCTGTCAGGAGTCGAGTCTGTTAAAGTCTGACGGGGTGAAACGCCTGAAGGCTTTACAATCAGCGCTGCTCCTTATATTTTAGATTTAAGTAGGGTAAAAAAAATAACATTTTCCCGCTCCTGAATAAACTGATCGGCTGAAATATACAGTCTCATTAATATCTGATAACTTCAGGTGTCTTTATTAGGGAACATTATCTCAAGGTTTCAGCAGAAACACTGTCATAAACCTCCAGTTCCGACCTGTTCTACACGAGCAGCTTCGTTCCTCCATCGAAAAAGCAACATTTTCCATTTCATTCCTATTTCTATATTTTTTTCTTTTTTAAAAAAATGTGTTTGTCATTTGTAATCAGTTAAAAAAAAAAACAAGTTTGTCTCAAGTTTCTCCTGTGAAAGGCTCATCTGAATGGGAAAAAAAAAGTTTTCATATGTGAAACTGCACTGAAAATATAATTCAGTAGGTTAGCTGCATATCAACCATTACTGTAACTGCAAAGCATCATGTTTTAAAAAGGCAGCATTAGTTGAAGAGTGGGAACAACACAGCGGAAAATTACAACAAGTATTCATACACTCATCCAATGACAAAAAAAGAGTCTAGTTCTACTTTCAATTTTTTTTATATACAGATACATTATACTTTAAGACATTTTATTTCTTCTTTTTAATGCGTCTTATAGTATTTTTTTATATGTATACACTCTTGGATATATTCACATTTATTTACTTATCTATTTTTTTTAACTGTCTTTGCTGACCTTCATTTCTGAGGAGTTTATTGTGCGTTTATCGTGATGAAGGTAAAGGTTACCAGGTGTCACAGTCCTGAACTTTGTCCCAGATTCAGGGAATAGTTGCACACAATAACACATACTGTACAGTGGCTTAACTTAACGCCTTTAATCGGACCTGAGTCTGAAGCTAAAAACAACCAGAATCCTCTTTTCTCTCCAAAACACATCAGGTCCTACTCTGCCGAGAGCTTTCTACCAGCAGCTCCATAAGAACCACATTAAATATCGTGCAAATGAATAAAAGTGCGCTCGCTCTGATGTCCCCGAGCGACTTTGCTGATTTGAAATGTGGCGTTATTGTGGCAAACTGTACATTCAGGGAAATTAAACGCACTTTATTCATTGCTGGACTGAAGCTCCATCTGTCTGGAAGCTGGCATTAAATGGACCTGCAGGCGAAAACATCTGAGAACCAATTTCACGTTTTTGTGCAGAGAGGCTGTTCAGAAGCGATCAATCTGGACACGTTTCACACGGAACCCTCATCAGATCCGAGAGAAGTCTTCTTTAATCTTTGACAGGTGATCAGTGGCTCCTCTTCATAATTACTGAGTCCAGATTGGAAATATAGCTATTAGATTGTGTTCTATCTATCTATCTATCTATCTATCTATCTATCTATCTATCTATCTATCTATCTATCTATCTATCTATCTATCTATCTATCTATCTATCTATCTATCTATCTATCTGACTGGATTTTCTTTTCTCAGAACGAGCTCTTTTCCTCCTCCTTTCTTTCTCTTCCTTCCTTGTCCCCAAATTGCCCTTTTAATCCTGTTCCTTGTGTCTGCCTGACATCACGCCACTCTGGCTCCTGGCTCTGATGTCTTCGAGCTGACGGTGTGAATCAAGAGGTTCCTTTGGCTCCTCTCGGTCACCTTTAACCTCCCGGGCTGCCCTCTGCCTGACACCGGCTCAGGAGCCGGGGATATGATGGGGATGGTGAGATGCTCCCGGGTGACGAGCTGCAGCCTCAGGCCGCCAAACGCGTTTGATTTAACGTCATTTAATAAAACCTCAGGGTGATGAGGAGATTGTTAATGGCAGAGCGGTTGTCAGTTGTCGACGAGATTCAATTTTAGCGTTTTAAACTTGGCTTTTTGTTTTCCGTCATTTTGTGAATCATGCACATTTAACAGTGAGGGAGACTGAGCGCGGGGTGCCACGCCTCAGCGAGCCCATCTGATGCTCGTGGAAACAAATTCTTAAAAGCAGTGAATGTGGGAGGAAGCCTGTCTGCCGAGGAGCCCCCTCGCAAAACATTTCAGCGACCAAGGAGGGGAGAGAGAAAACGCACCAATCAACTCAAGGACTGTACAAAGAGCGGTCTGCGGTTGCTAAGAGACAGATGCAGAATAACCTCCATGAGAAACCTGACCATGACCCTTCCTCCTCCTCCTCCTCCTCCTCCTCCTACCACACAGTCTCTCCCTCTCCTACCCAATTACTACAGAACATTAAAGCCCACCTCTCTCACATTAAAGCTGAAAGGCAGTGAGGGGGCGGGGGTTGTTTTAGGAGTGGTCAGGAGCTGCACACAAGACTTCGGATTACTCACGAAAGCAAAAACAAACCGATTTTCATTGCTTTTTTTGCACGAGAGAATGAATCTGGCTCGGCGGAAGCGGACATGAGGGGTTTGACGTTGGTGCGTTTTAAGCAGGCGTGCGGAGGGGCGGGGCTTGGGACGGATGAGAAGGAGGCGGGGGCGGGCAGAGGGAAGCTGTCACCGGAATGAGAGGATGAAGATTTGACAGAGAGGTGACAGAGAGTTCAGTTTCTACGAGGCCTGTCGATTAGTGCGTTTGTGGCTGACAGGTGGAATCCCAGGGGCGCGTCTGTCACTGCCTCTGCTGCCAGGCCCAGCAACACCACCACCGCCATAGCAGACACCCATGGGCGGGGACATGCTGCAGACGCAGAGGCACCTCATTGGCCCCGGCTCCGGCAGCCCGGCCTCCCAGTCAGAGCCTAGATTAAAGCTTTATTGTGCACAGAAAGCAGGGCGAAAGTCATGTTAATCCCCCTTTAATACATCACTATCAGTGGTCTGTTTTTACAACACGGTCGAAACAAGCTTCCTGCTACAGCTTTTAATCTGACATGTGAAATAGTATTTTTTTGTTTGTTTGTTGCAGCAGCGCACGTGACTCTGAAAAGCACAGTGGTGAGAGGCCTCCGCCGGTGCTGCCATCCATTAAGATGCAAATCTTCCTTTTTGAAAAGTTTTGAAAAGCTTTTTTTATTATTTATTTATTTTATGAAAAGGCAACTGAGGCAGAAGGGAAAATCATACTGGGATGAAGAAAATCATGCCAGCACTTGAATCAGACATGATGGCAAAGTCAGATCAGACCAGAGACACAAGTAGGCCACGTGAAGTCTCTGTGGGTGGAGGAAATATCAAAGTACCACATCAAATGTCAGTCACTCAAAATGTCCAAGATACAGTCAGACTGTCGACGTGTTACAGTGATCAGAGCTGTCATCACAGATCGCTCACTGATTTCAAACTTAACCACTTCTACGTGGAAAAGAAGGTCCTGGAACATCAGCATCACTGTGTGAGCTTGTCTCCTGATGGAGGAGAGGAACCAGCTGCATGTGTTTAACTTCTATACAATGTTGAGATACTTGTGTCTTTTTTGAATATTTGTCTGACAGCTTTAGTTACTCGTTGATTTGCAAATGCAAGATTTACAGAAAACAATGTTTCTGCTCCTTCAGGCTCGGGACTCTTCACAAGGAGCAGCAGCTTCCAGTCTGAAGAATCGTCACTAAGTTACACTTGAAGGTGCTACAGCGTGGACCTTTTCCACCTTTTTCATTCTCAGTGAACCTTGTCACATTTAACGGTGAGCAGTGATTGAATGTAACTAAGTACATTTACATCTACAAGTACTGCACTTCAGTACAATTTTGAGGTACTTGTACTTTAAGTGAGTATTTTCATTTTCTGCTACTTTATACTTCCACTCCACTACATTTTGAAGACAAATATTGGACTTTTTACTACATTTATTTGATAATTTAAATTACTAGTTACTCTGCAGATTACACACTGCATCAAAACCAAAGGAGCACATTTTCAAACGTATTTATTTTATAGGCAATCAGATTAAAAAAGCAATGATTCAGAAAATCAGAAAAATGCTGTAAATCAGATCTGATAATCAGGCCAATAATCCATCGATCCAAACTAAACACTATAAACATATACTGAATATATGTATACTTTCCTTTTACACATAGTTTGGATAATTGAGTACATTTCAAATGAAATACTTTAAGTCTTTTACTCAAGTACTACTTGTGTTACAATGTTAAAAATTATATTTGAAAAAGTCCAAAACACAGTAAAGTTTGGAGATTAGAGCTTTTCTTCTCCTCTCCTGGCCGACTGACCGTCTCACAGCCCCTCACACTGATCACCTGACCCTCCGATGGGCTCGGCCTGGATGCTGGGACCCTATAGACTAACCTACATGTAGAAAGTGATGACAGCTGGCTCCTCCTCAACCAGCCACATCAGTTTAATGCTTCATGTGGATTAATGCTTCAGTATCAACAATGTAACAATGTAATATACATATAATATGTAATACAATAATATCGATATAGACATAATAATCCCTCAGTCACAGGGAGAATGGAGATTGGGATGGAGTGAGAGGGTTCAGGGGATCAGGGGCGAAATGATCTTTATCACAACAGGATCTAATACAGTGCTTCAGCGTTATGTGCTATATTGAATTCAACTGTACATGGTTACAATTCATACAGAAAAAAACTTAGGAATAACTAAATGTTTGAAATGACTAAATAATTACACACTGAGTCAGAAATGTCCTAAATGTTGACCCTCTGCATATGATGCCTGTTTAAAGCTGTCACACCCATAATATCTTATAATATCTTATAATATCAGCTATATATATGGTGTAAAATGCCATTCTGACAAAACACTGCCTCTTTTTTCACCCAGATTCCATCAGCCTGGTTAAACTATGTCCTTTTTTGTGCTTTTCTGTTTGGACCTCTGAGGAAGACAGAAAGTCAATTGATGTTATAAGAATAAACCTCAGATATCTGGGGGGATTGTTGAAACTATCAAATGAGCATCTCATTGACGGGGACGATGATCCATGTGGACGTCTGTGGGCAGTGATAGCACAGCCCGATTCTAGTGTACTCGTTCCCCCTGTGTTTGTTGTTGCCTATTGTGTAACATTGTGTCTCAACAAAGACGGAAAGACTTTGATTTGCTTCTTAGCACTTCTTAATCATCAATGATCATTCACGGGTCACAGGAATATTGTCCGTGTGCTGTGACCTTTGACCTCCTCATCCCCTGACTACCGCTTGTTTGTTATCTCGCTGATGGTGGATATTGGGTGACAGCGGATCAGGGAATCATTGAAATTCCTCAAGTTCTACTTGAGTTACATAAAAGTTGTCAGTTTGTGTTAGTTTACTCTCTTTTTTCTGAACTATGCCTCAGAGACATGTGGGGCGGGGGATGGGACTCATGGAGCCCCAAGCAGCAGCAAGCTGAAAACATGTTGATCTTTAGGCCACAGGTCATATATATACCTAAAACTGTAGAGAACAGATCAGGCTGGAATTTTCTAAATTAAAAAAAAAAAAAGACAACTTCTTGACAATAGAGTTCCAAAGCCTCGGTCAAAGGCTTCATATAAAAAGTCAATAGACATGACACAACAGTGGATCCGACTCACTCTTTTGAATCTTGATCATAAAGGATTCCCACTGTTCTGTTTTGACTTTCCCTCTGATATACATTTTTCCTGACAAGCAGTCAGCATGGTCAAAAATGAAATATCATGGCACGTTCCTCCTTTCACAGCAAGTCTTTCATAGTTATTCATTCTCATACAGCATCAATCACCCGTTATTTTTCTGAGTCATACTTCCCAATTTTATCATCAGTTCATTGTGTCTGAAAAGTCTCATTAGAATGGAGAAGATTTCAGGTTGGATGGACAAGGTCTGTTAAATGTAGACAAAACTTTTCATTAATCACAAACATTGGTTGCTGTTAAGTTATTGCATGTTTCCAAGGAAACGATCCTATAATTTAATTTTTTACACATGCGTGTCTTTCTAGTTAATGTACTACCAGGCACTTTTAACTTGTTAAGAAACAGCGTCAATGCCCACATACGACCTGCAAGCAAACAAGACCATCGGCAAGAACACTGGCTATTTGATGTAGTTATCACAGTTATTCTTAATGCCTGGCTGTCACCATGAGTTTTCAACTTTTGTGGGACTGATAAGTGATACACTTATAACTACATTTCATGGCAGAGTGTTGATGATGAAGGGACAGAAGCTGCTCTTTAGTCTGGTGCTACAGCACCAAAACAAAGATCACTTTGCCATTTTAAAACACATTAAAGTTCCTTGTAGCTGCTTTGGTGACACTATATTAACCACCATTAATAAATATTACATTTATAGTTAATTAAATGTTAGTTAATAGTTATTTCCCTTATTCATTCATTTATTTATTGAGCAATTGTAAAGGTTTAGAAACATAAATTACAACTTTATAATGCCTATCCAGAAAAGGTCTATAAATAAACTACACAGTATGTATTAAACATTTACAAAGTTTAATAAACAACAGTTACAGCTTTACAATAAACGATTGCTTAATAAATAGCTTGTAAAGCGTTTCATTGTTTGTTAACAGTCAAATAACAATGAACTAAAGTTTAAATGTACTATTCATAAGTGATGGTTATTTTAAAGTGTTACCGTCAGTTCTAGTTAATAAAGTTATTCCTAACGCCTGTCAGTGGGCTGGATTCCAAATTTTCCAGGTTGCAGTAATAATAAATTATAATAAATAAATTATAAAATTAGAACAATATTTTATCCTGAGGAGGAATTGAGAATCTCATCGCCTGTGGAGGGAAGCTGCTCTGTAGTCTGGTGGTGAGGCACTAAAACAAAGTTTACTCAGTTTCACTTTGTCCACAGAGTCCACCAGAATACATAAAAAAAATGAAAGTTCCTCGTAGCAATTTTGGGAACAATTTATAATAGCCAACATTAATAAAGGTACATTTATAGTTAATGATACTTAAGTTTATAGTTATTTGACTGGTAACCAAAAATTGATTAAATTAATTAAAATTAAGCAACTGTAACGGTTAACAAACATCAGCTGAAACTGTATAATGACTATCAAAACACTGTTTATAGATGAACTACACAGTATTTTTTTTAAATTATTCTAAACATCAGTTGCAACTTTACAATAAACAACTGTTTCATCATTTGCTAACAGTCAAATAACTATTACCTTAAGTTTTATTAAAGATAAATGTACTGTTTAATAATTATTCTCATTTTAAAGTCTCACTGCAGCTGTAGGGTATCAGCACGTAAACAGTTATATGTCTATCTAAGTTTGTCAGCATACCTTTTAATTTAAGAAGCAGTGTAAAATGTAATAAAATGCTCATGCCTTTATAAACAATTTAGAACAACTGAGACTAAACCAAACCCGCCTACATGATGCTGGTTTTCTCCAGTAAATCTTAAGTCATCACTTGACATCTCGAGAGGTTTCACCACTACTGACCACACTGATATCAGACTGTTGGTGGGTAACGTGGGTCCACACGCTCATCTCTGCTGCTGCAGTGACCTATTTATGGATTTCCAGGGGAAATTCTTGTTTATTGCAGCCTGAAGAGAGGAATGTAACTTGTGAGGTAAATCAACATAAAACTCAAACTTTGCATCTCCAGATGTGTCTGAGTGCAAAACTCAAGCATCAGCTATTCAGCTGAATCGTTATTATCACAATAGTTTACATACATCACATTATCTTGGTGTTTAGAGTGCTGTCGGCGCAATCTTGATAAGAGCATGGATTTAACATAAAGCAAACGACCTTTGAAATGCTTTTACATTTAACAACTGTAAAAGCAAATAGAGGTCAGAGTTATTGTCGGCAACATTAACACATGGCATCAATAGACAGTGTTTAAAGTAGTCTCTCAGTGGCTAAGTCTCACTTTCTATCTTTAGCTAGCACACGGGCATACTTCAGATGTAAATACAACATACTAATACTGTTGTCAAAAAGTCCCGACGACGTCTGCGATGTCAAACAAATGGAGGAAGTGAATCTTAATCCAAAAACTAGCTGTTTTGCATTTGGTTGCGTGCAAAGATAGTCCCTTCCAGTTGGATGTGTTATGTAAAGGGAGGCTGTAATCTGTTATATAATAACAGAGTAAGTGAAATGCACTGTACTTAAATTGGTGGGTCCCAGGATTTGCCTTTATCTCACAGCCAAAATTGTTTGTTCTCTCTAACATCTGTAGGATACCGGAAACTAAAGTTAAAATGAAATACTGCTTACACAAGCTTTCATTAACCCTTCCCTGTCTGGCTTTAGCTCCCAGGGCAACAGAGGACACAGGGTGAGATGTGGGTCACACATGTTTTTACACAATCCACACAACGTTGTTGCTGTCAATTAGAGGCAAACATGCCCCAAAATAAAATTCATTGTCAGGAAAAAAAAGTTGTTAAAGGCTAAAAGAATCTTGCTTCAGATTTTTAGAAATACATTTTTCCCCCCACTGCTCCGTGCGTTAGAGCCTCACATACCTCGCTCTTTTCTTCTCTGCCGTGGGGAGGACTGAACCTTCCAAAAACAGAAAGAAAGAAATGTATCAGTGGCTCAATACATGATTTAATATGCCATTAAATGCACCCCATTTTTTAAAAAATAAATGAAGGCATTGATTCATTTCTATTAGAGGGGAAAAAAATGGGCTTAATAAACAGAATGTGACAAGGTTGGCCCAATTCAGTTGGACGTTGTGGTTTGGACTGATCACAGCTGCCGATCAAAAGACTAAATGTGTTGTCAGAGAACCTGATTTAATATTTGCCTCATGAGAATGTACTTTTCGCTTTTGTTTTCTTGCACCAGTGTCATTCACCTTTTACAACTTCTTACACATACAGGACATAATAGGAATAATATGGAGTCCAATAAATGCATGAACAAGTTAACAGAGCAGCATTACTGACAGATAATGTAATAAGTGCCTTACTGTTTATTGGACCTGAGTGATGACCACACTACAGTTATTTCTTCAATTATTTCAACTGCTATTTTGAATGTCTTGCAACTCTAAAAAGAAAAAAATAAGACTGTTGGTATAACAGTTATCAGTTTAACATATTTTAGCGATAAACCAACTTAATTTTATTCTCATATTGGGCTGAAACTCATGACCATTTCATTGTTGATCAGGGTTCCCCACAATGGGTTTGGACCCGCCATAAGCTTTGATTTGGCTCGCAAAATCTTTCCAGTGGAAATAAAAATAAACAATTAATAAAATGAAAAATGTAATATGAATCACTGTGTATGCTGTTTTTTTTGTGGGGTAAAAATGCTCTTAAAATAGATCCCTAATTATGAATTATTTTTCATAATCCGAGCACAACAGGCAGAGCAACACTTTAAGCAGGAAGTCAGTCAATTCAGGGAACATGGGATTTTAGTTCTACGGAAGCCCTGAGAGGCAAATGAAAAAAAAAATATTATAGTTATTATTTTTTTCACACATTTCATAAATCATAAACAGCTGCAGCTGAACACGCTGGCTGTTCCACCAAAATGTTTGGTTTCGGCCCTCCGAGGGGAAAAGTCTGGTCATCCCCAGTGTTGATTAATCGGCCAAAATGTTTTGGGATTAACCTTTTAGTCTTCAAAATGTCCAAACTGAATAAAAAATGCTCATTACATTTCCACTGACCATCCTACATATCATACCATCAAAACCGCTCCATTAATCAGTTATTCTATTAATTACCAAAATTGTTGTTGGTTAAATTTTTTAACTAATCGTCACTTTTATCCTAACATGGTTGTAAAAAAGTTGCAGATCATTACTGGAATCACTTCGTATGAATTACTGTAATTACATGTGAAACCCGTCATTTAACAGTTCATCGACACCGACACGTTTTTGTATCAGGATTTGTTCGGATTTGCAACATGAAGACGAAGTGAGTGAGAAGAGAGTCCTGATTTTGTGTCTTACACAAGAGTGAAAAAAAGGAGGTGAGAGGAGACGGAAGAGAAGCTCTCACACTGCAGATGGTCTGTCAGCTCCATTCAAACAGCAAAATACAAACCGGTGCTGTTTCTTTCACCTGCATGCTGCTCTGATGATGAAATTTTGACTTCATCATCCACAGAAACTTCATGAATAAATATCTGTCTTCACACTGAGTCAGTGGGGAGAGGTCATTTCTTCCTCATCACATTCTGTCATACACGGTTTGAACTGTTTGGTGTTCTCGCTGTTTCTCTCTGCTGAAGATATTTTTGGCTCTCGAACGTGGCAAACACAGTGCTGCACAGAGAAAGAGAGAGTGATGGCTGTCAGAGGGAGAGAGAGAATCACAGAACTCCCCCGGCAGGCAGTGTGTGAGATCTGGGGCCCCGGGGCCCTTTGGATGGCTCACGCTGAATGGCTGCCCTGGCGAGGTGACCAGGCTCATTGAGAACAGGTTACGAGGGGAAGGGAATGCTTTTGCTCCACGTTTGGCCCCCTGACCCACTGTCCAACGTCTGCCTTGGCAGCTTTGAAACCCAACATATTTATTTGCGACGCTCTGAAGAGAGAGGGTGGAGCGGCTGTCAGAATAAAGTCATCGTCCTGCTGACAGCTTCATCTGCTGTTGAAGGGCAGCTATGACAGGCGCACAATGTCGCTGCGCCGGCCAGCCCTGGGCGAAGGACTGTCATATGTGGACACGCTGGGAATCTAGCAACCATCTCCCCTCCCTCCCCTCTCCTCTCCCAAGCTCCCTTGATACGCCAGAATTATTTCTTTGGCCCTGTTAGAAATGTTTTTCATCTCCGCGTACACGGATGTCAACTGGGTAACATGTGGGAACCCTCCACCGCTTTTGTTAGGTTTCTCATTGTGTGTTATTGTGTGAGAGAGAAAAGAGAAACGTTTCTATAAGCTATATTTGAAATATACATACAAATGCATGTGAATAAATATATAAAAAAATATGATTGTATCTATATATCTGTTGCAGATGCACCAGTGTACCTTTAATCATATAATTGTTTTGTGATCCTCATAAAACAAATCAGTTATAGTAAAAAGAGTCTGTAACACTGACCAGATGACAACATGTTGTCAGTCTACAGACATCAGATGAGCCGGGCTGTACGTTCTGGCTGCACTGCTGAGGGACCGGCTGCAAAACGCTCCCATGATGCCTCCTGTGCACACAAAGACACAGAATATCATGATAGCATGTTAGTTTAGAGTAAAAATCTGGAGGATTATTAACATATTCTTTTATAAAATATATTTTATATGTTCTCGCCAGATAAGATGAGATGCTCTTTTTTTTGTCTTACAGTTTACGTAGGTCGATTGATGTCTCAGAACAAAAGGTGACATTTCTGCTGGGGGACAGGAGACCTGGACGTGTAACTGACAAGGACAAATGAATTACATTACACAAGGTTTTTGTGTAAATGCTGGGGACCTGTGGGATGCAGAGCTGGGAAACAAAACTGAAGTTTGGGGGAAACAGTTGTATCGATACTGATCGGCTTCTGAAACAGCAAAAACTGACTAATTACAGGGAACGATTGCGGTTTGTTAATGAGCGGAACTACAATGTTTATTTTAGGTTCTTTATTATCTATTGTAATTATAATGTGAGTGGACTGGAAAGCTGCTCCAGGTCCTCCTCTTTAACGTTAATCTACATATGGCAGCTTTTGTCAGAAGAACACCAGACGTGTCTTTCTGTTCCTATAAGAAACAGAACCCTTTCTGTCGTCAGGCTGTGAGGCTGAACTGCTTCTGCAGTGGATCCACTATAATTCCACTATGTGAACGTTGTTTCTAACTCCAGAACCGCATCACTGTATCACAGCATTTTCCAGAACATATCCCAGATCCAGATCTTTCACTATGTTCTGTTATCCTCACAGTTTGGTCACCCATTAGGGAACACTTTATAATAACCATCATTAATGAATGTTACCTTTATAGTTAAATGATTGTTTATTGTAAAGTTTCAACTGATGTTTATAATACTTTGTAAATGTTTGATAAATACTGTGTAGTTCATCTATAAACATTATTTGGATGGCCATTATAAAGTTGTAGCTGATGTTTATAAACCTTTACATTTGCTTAATAAATAGCAGTGAAATAACTATGAACCACGGTTTGATTAAATATAAATTTGCCATTTAATAATGATGGTTTTATAAAGTGCTAATAAGCGTATTAGAACGTAATATTCCACGGAACATCTGTGTCATTAAAGGGGCACTACGCAGTTTTGGAGATGTGAATAAGTAGATATTAACAATATCAATGAGTTAATAATACCAACTTAGGTATATGGTTTTTTTTCATAAGTGAATAAACAAGCTGTTGTCAGAGGAAAATAAGGTCCCCAGAACACTGTTTGAGACTAGAAAGGTGGCGGGGTCCGCCAAATATTAACAAAGTAAAACAGTATAACATTGTGTTGTGTTGTGTTGTGTTGTGTTGTGCTTTTCCTAAATCTTTGTCTGTTGTTTTGTTCCCCCGAGTACATTTACAAAATACTGGAAGCATCTTTTATTTCTCTTTCCCGCTAAAACACCCAGTCGTTACTCCTTTGTTCCCCATAGACGAGCTTTCTTTACACTTCCTCCATTTAACCACCACCAAGAACTAATTAGTCTATTTGTGCCTGATTCATTACAAAATTACACCGTCCAAGGCTGCAATATAGTTACAAAAATAAATAAATACATGCTGTGATAAAAATGATCGGCATGGTAAGATAAAGATGTATAAGCAGAGATCTAAAATGAGGCCCTGTACAGGTAATTGCATTAGCACTGCTCTGGGTGGTGAAGCAGCAGCACTGCGACCAGCTGGCGTCATGCTAATATGCACGGGGCACCCAGCATCCTCTCCTATCAATAAGCCATTATCTGAGCCGTGCCACTGACGGGCATCCTGCAGCCCTCTCTGCAGCAGACAAAGAGGATGGAGCAGGTTTCAGTGCTGGAATGCTGCCCATGTATGAGATGTTGTTCATGCCATGGCGTAGCGGGGGCACTATGGCCGTCACAAATGGGTGTTTAGATTGAAATTAGCACTGTATTTAAAAATTATATAATTACTATTTAGGATTGGGGCACTTAAAAAATCTCAAATGCTGACACACTCATCTGAGTGGCCTTCAGCTGCACCGTGGCTTCACAGCATCAGGCTGAGTGTTCCTGTCCTCTCGGTGCAGCCATATGCAGAAGCACTTCTGTCTACTCTGCCATTTTTCTAGGTAACAAAATTTCAGCAAAATTTCAGTTTGTATTTACTGTAAATAAATGAACGCTAGAATTGAACAAGCAAAGAAAGGAACAATGCTGTGTGTTGTAAAAATCAAAAACATGTTATTTATCATTATTTTATATGTTTTCACCAGATTGTTTAGATGAGAACATGGTAAAATTGTCATCATACTGTGTTACTTTTTAAATCAACATAATTACATGCAGGAAAAAAACAGCACTAGTCCCCATCTACTTCAGTTGTTCAGGATAAGCTGCAACGCTGTTTTGCTGTTAAAATCCAGAAATGTTTTGTGGACTACCAAACTTCACCCGAATTGCCATCAGGAGATAATTACTGAATTTTCATTTTTGGGTGAACTTGTCCTTTAAGTTACGAAGTTACCCTGCTGCAATGCTGCCTGGGAACTGTCGGACAGAAGCAGTGCAGTCGGTCCACGTAAGAGAGAAATAACAAACGGAGGACTGTTGCTGTTCTACATGCTGCCATAAAATAGCTGGAAAAGAAAAAAAGTCAACAGTGTCCAAAGTCTTTGTGGCATTAATCGCCCCCTATACCCCCCTGGAAAATCACCACTGAATCTCTCAGCACCGTCTCCACCATCAGCTCGAATTACCATCCACCTCTAATTGATATGAACAATAACAGAAGAAAGCTTGTTAATGGTGAACATAATTGTCCCAGACAAAAGGCCAAACACGGCAGATCACACTTTACAGCAGGAGCGAGCAGAAGGCGACGTCTGGGCTGCAGCCAGTGAGCGGCGAGAGATATTTCACTGCAGATATCCATCTACCACCTGAATCACATTTCATTACTGGGTCACCCATTACAACAGAACGGGGGAGTCCAAAAGCTCCACTTTCACAGCCTGATACTCAACATGGCACCGTGTCTGTTGGTAGATTTAACGTTTAGTGTACATGACATAGGCAGCATAGTGATTTGTGTATATCAGGAAAGACAGGCAGTGTTGAAGCATGTGTAGTAAAGTATCTGCCCAATGAAACGTGTTTAAATTCAATATAGAGATAGTAGGAATATCTAAAAATCAGGAAGGCAGTCGGCAAGAAAGCTTCATTACTGTCTACTTATTTTTAAGGATCTCCTGCGGAGCCTCTGCCAGTGTGTGCGCTGGTGTTTCCCATTAGGTACATTGCATTGAGCACTACAAGAAACAACTGCAGCCTGTTGGAGATGTTAAATGAGGTGGACAAGGCTTAAATCCTCCACTGCGTTGATAACTGGCTCACCACTCTCCCTCTTTTCTAACACACTGCTGTGAGGAGGAGGGTTAACTATCAGCTATAATGTGTAACTGAAGATCAGCTTCCCCCTCCGGCTCCGCTCCTCACACCCCCACCTCCCCTTCCCCTCCCGCTGCACCCCCACCACCCCCCCTCCTCCCCGGCCCTCCCTCCCCTCCCAGCATCCCCTGCTGCTGTTGTTGGGGTGGTCTCTGCTTCTGCTGTCACCAAGCCGCTGGTCTTTCAGCCATCCTGCTCCCTTCTTTGCTTTTTTTCTTTTTTTTCCGCTCTCTTAGGCGTCACAAGATTACTGAAGCAGTGCTGACATCTCTATCAGGCTGACCTAACACTCTGCCCTTTCCCTCCCTCCCTCCCTCCAGCTCCTCTCCTCCTCCTGCACTCCAGGATCCATCACACTCTGGCCTGAGATGCTCACTGCTACACATTACAAAAAAAAAAAAAAGAGGAAAAAAAAGGGGAAAACAAAAACACAGACAATACGGCAAAAAAAAAAAAAAAAAATACAAGTTTTTCCTCTCCAGCAGACAGCACATGAAAATAAACACTTTCCTGCCTCCAGCACTTGACAGTAATTTAGATAAGCCTGCTCTAAGTCTCTCTTTCTCAGCTCAGGGAGACATTTCCAGGAGGTATTTCCAGGGCATCCCAGTGCTTCACTCAGCTACCATATCATCTACTATACAGCTATGATGTGTTTGAATCCAGACGGGGACATTTAACTCAGATCATACTCATTAAAAAAATTATTTCCAAAAGAGGGATTATTAAAGAACTAAATTAGCACCAATTCATCTCTTATTCGACTGTCATAAGGAT
Source organism: Lagodon rhomboides (assembly GCA_039737535.1). NCBI lineage: Eukaryota > Metazoa > Chordata > Actinopteri > Spariformes > Sparidae > Lagodon > Lagodon rhomboides. The sequence continues at coordinate 2,104,426 of CM077784.1, read as the reverse complement.
GTTTTCTTTTTAGCTCGTGGCCCTGCTCTAAGTCAGCAATATAGGCCTGTCACTCAATCTGAAATGTCTCAACATCCATTGGATGGTTTGTCATTAAATGTTATTAGCACATTCATGGTCCCAATGAATCCTACTTTGGTGATCAGCTCATTTTTCCAATAGCTCAGTTTATTCTCTTTGTTTTGCTGCCCTGTCCAGAAGGATGTCAGTAATGTACTTTACTCAAATGTCCTCCATTTATGCTGCTTTCTTTTGACTGGATGATTATGAAAAACGTTAATTGAGAGAAGGCAGTTCATCTTGTTGAAGAGCGAGCTGCAAAATAATCTGTAATTGTGTAGTGAAATGAAATGTTTGACTGCTGCAGCTTTCAGATCCTGTAAACCCACGAGGGCTGGACACATGATGAGCACGACACAAAAATAAAAGAAATCCTGAAGTGTAGTGTGATGCACTCATGAAGCTGGCGAGTGTGAAACGACTCGACAACTTTTTGGATGGATTGTCCTGAAATTAGTTTTACACATTCAGGCCGTAGTCAGGAGGAATAATAAGAATAACACTGTCGATCCTCCACTTTTCATCTAGTGCCATCATCAGGTCTAGTGGCAAACGTTAGCACGCTAGCACGCTAAACCATGGATGCTAAAGACGTTGGCCAACATTTAATCTGTTAAAGGTCTTAGACTCCGTCTCGCCCTCTCATTGCCCACACAACCAACACCGCTGACGTTAGCAAACGTTAGCTAATGTTGCTAAAGCTAGCTAACCAACGTAAACATTGCTGATGCTAACTAGCCAACAGTAGAGCAGTACAGTATGCGACCAGCACTCAGACACTCTTGTGTTTTTTTTCCACAACACTGTTGGAGGTCAAACCTCGTTCGGAGCTGCAACCAACCGTCTGAATTCTTACACTGAGATAAACAAAACCATCATTTTGGACTTGACAAACATTTTAAAATTATTGATACAAAATCAATGTCATTAGGGAAAAGAAGTAATTTTACTCTGCACCTTTTCTACAGGCTCTCTTTATGTTTTATATTTTTTATTCGTCTAAATAAAAATGTTATCAATGACCTTTAAACCTTAGAATGCAAGACTGTGATCAGACTGAACCCCAGCAGCGTACCTCAGGACAGTTCTCTCTGTTTTAGTTTCTGGGGGAATTTTAAACTCATGTTCTTTCAAGAAAATGAGATTGTGATATAAACAGAAAGCTGAAGGTTCCCTGTGGAGCTTCTGACCATCAGCAGCATTGTTGGGTAATGTCTTTCTGAGGGTCCCTGTTTTGTTAACATAAGGCCACATGGGAGCTGGTGGGGCGGTGCGATGCATACAGAGTGCTGCAGGAAGGAGTCCTAAAGCCTGGTAATAATAATGAGTAATAATACAGTCTGCATGAAATACATACGACTGCAATGACCGCTATTGATTTTTTTCTTAAAAAATCATCAAAGTGGTGTTCATCTGTCAAGATTACGTCACTGAACAAAACTTGTATCATAAGCTGTGTTTGCCACAGAGTTTATTTCAGCAGTAATCCACAATCCAACCAGGCCAGAGCGATGCTGACTTCTGAGTTAGTCTGCAGAAATAAGTCATCTCTGCAGCACACAGTTTCACTGATCAACAGTTTGCAGCAATAATAAAGTAAAACAAATTAAAATAACAACAGTACACTCACCATAGTGAAGAAGAAAACAATTTGATATTTCATAAAAAGGGTTTTGCGAATATGTTTTGAGGAAGGGGTTCCTTCGACACATCTGTCAGGCCTGAAGGATTCTGGTGGGTGTGTATTTACACTTTAACTTTCTCTACAAGAGAACTGCACCGGCCACCTTTACGAGCCAGAGCACAACTGTTCCTCAGTCCGCTGGCATTAAATGTGATGCTGAACGCGGCTTCAAAAAGAGAAGAGGAATTGTGAGAATTACTTTTGGGAGTTTTGCACGCATTTTGCCGATGTGACTTACTCTCAGACCACCAGTGTGCCAGAGTGAAATAGATATCGGGACAGATGTAAAGCTGTTTACAGATCAGATTTTCTGCTGGTGTTAAATCAAAGAGCGTGCCTCGTGATTTCATGCAGAGGATGAAAACCTTCATGCAGCCGAGCAGCGCTCACACAGTCCATGCTGACGAGTGTGGCTGCTTTCTGTTCCGTTTGGATTTTGGCTACATAAAATAGAAGCGATGCCACGTATGTGCCCTTCAGTCTTGTTATGTGTCCTTTTCAGCGCACACCCCTCAGTGTTAATGATGAACAGTCTGAAAGGTCCACCAAGGACAACAACACAGTCCACCACACTGTTGTGTCCCTCACTGCGGCTTCAATGGCTTTAAAACTGCACTTGTGCTGTGAGAGTGCACATAAATACAAAAAATACTGAAATGTACAAGCATGAATCTATATATTTCTGTCTGTCTGTCTGTCTGTGTGTCTGTGTGTCTGTCTGTCTGTCACACACACACACACACACACACACACACATATATACATATATCTTTACATAATATATATTCAGTGGGACAGCGTGCACCGTGTCCCTGTGGGAGCCTGGAGCAGCAGCTGTTCAGCCGTCTCTAACACCGATCTGACTCACGGCAAACACAAGGTCTGCGTTTACAACTGCTATATGTGTTGAACATGTGATCGTGGAGCAGTGAGAGCGATGTGCCGACTCTTTCCGTCCTGATGTCGTGCATTGTTCTGCACCTTGTACATCAGCATGTATGGCTCTATTCTCCGCCGTCGGGACGCCTCAGCTCTGGCTTCAGAAAAACAAATTCCTGTAATTTTATTGTTCCGGCTGAATGAAGTGATTCTAATTCTGGTCTTTTCAGACATATGACCAGTTTCTCTTTTCATAAGTTATATTGAATTTCCCCCCGCTGAATGCTGCCTTTGCTCGCCGCCTGCATTCATCCAATCACCCCCCAGTGTTAGCTTTTGAGATTTGTGAGGGGAATGATTTTCATCTGCAAACAAACTGCTGTTCTTGATAGAATTCCTCCGCCGGTCCGGCCTGAGTGTTGTTATTAAGCAACCTAAAATGACACAGTCTGCAGGGGGGCCTGCCAGTGGAAAGATGCTGTCCATTAGCTGTCAACAATGACCACTGGGTCTACCCTCCCATGGGACTGGCAAGCAAGGCATCGTCTCATCCCGAGTCTGGCTGAGAGATCACACAGGCCCCATTGTCTCAAGCAGCCTGGGGTCTTATTGTAGCAGCGTCTCTGGGAAAGGACGAGCCTTCACGTCCGTGGCCTGTTAAAGAATGGGCTTTCTCCAGGCTCAGGCCATGAAAACTGTAAGGGCTGAATCTGGGAGAACACAGAGAGGCTACGGAGTAGATTTGGAATAGGGGCACCCCTCCTTAGACGAGTTTGGAGTCCCCATCCAGACCTCCCTCTCCCTCTCCCAGTGCTGACCTCCCTTCTCCACCTCTGTTTAATAATGCCTGGGCCTTGGTCATTATTTTGGGCAGATGGAGACGGGGGCAGGCAGTGAAAGGAGCTGGTGTCACTCCTGAGGAGAGGATGGTAGGGATGACAGAGAAGAAAAAGCGAATCAGAGAAAAGATCAAAAGCAGAAGCTCGCCTTTCACTCGCCTGAAAGCGCTAAAGAGGATAAGGAACGATCGGGCCTGGGGTCTCCTGTCCTCTCTGGCAATTAGACTCAGCTGATGGAGAGAAAGGCGTGAATGGCAGGGTTCAAGGCCCTCTCTAGGACTCACACAACGGGAAGGAGTTTTTTCCCCGACGCCTCCTTTATCTTCCTCTCCTTTCAGAGTGTCAGAAATGCAGCTGAAATATCTCTCCAAAAAGACAGCACAATCCCCAATGCCAAACCTTAATCACGGTGGCTGATGAGATTGGGGGGAGGGGAGGGGGAGCGTTTGAGAGAAAACACACATTCTTTTCACAATTCATCTTTACACTTTATATGAGGCCAGGATTCAAGGGAGGTGTAGTGGGTTTATATGTGATGATTAAATTGAACAAATTAAAGCCTATATTTTCACAAGACAACAGCCTCACATCGCATCCCAGGCTCACAGTTAGAGTCCAATAAAGTTGATTATGTTTTAAAATGCACAACAGAATGAAGCTGAGGAGTCTGAGCCCAGAAGAAAAAAAACATTTATTTGACTTTGCCAGTTCTGTTGTAAACAAAGAAAGCATTAAATGAAGAAGAGACTTAGAAACATTCATCAAACTGCAAAACAGAAAAAGAAATTCAATGAGCCCCCCAAAAAACAAAAACTGGTCTGCATGCATCAGTAAACTAATGTTACTGTACCGCCTGAGTGTCCCTGATGGACACACGGCCATGATGGTTCTCTACAAAAGCCTGGACTGTTTCATACAATTTAGAATTTCATTTTTTGACTAGGCAGCCGTCTGAGGCACGGCCACAGCAACACGTCCCACAGGAACCTATTAACATCCTCTACATATGCAAGAGTTTCAATAGGCCGTCTATCATCCTCACAGAGGGACACGCAGCTTTTCTACAACTTTAACAGCTTGTCATAAAAGGCGCTCGGGGGATTTCAATTACGCAGGTCATCAGAGAGTGAAGAAGCAGTATTTGGGTCACACAAATTTAATTTCAACATATAGTCTTTTGGTAAAGGTTACTGGAAATATGAAACCAGCCAGGTTGAGTGTATCTGAGGAGCGATGTGGCTCACAAACAGCACACAATGGGCAGAGATACTTCTGGTGGATTAGAGCTGTTTAAAAAGTAGGTTTGTCTGTGGAGTCCTCCCCTCAGAGGTTTATTTAGGCCTAGCAGTGAGGACCCCAACCCACAATCCTCCTGCAGACACACCTGTAGAGGAGAGTATAAAGAGCCTGGACTGAACTGAGTCACACATCAAGCTTCACAGAGTCTCTCCACAGCAGCTCTCCACTGAAGCTCCACAGCCTCCAGACCGACCCTGAAGATGACTCCCTCTGCCAGCCTGCTGCTGCTGCTCCTGCTCGGCCTCTGTCAGGCACATCCTCTCCAGGAGGAAGGAGGCCAAGAAGAAGAAGAAGAAGTCCCAGACACCATGGACATCACCACCAGGATTCTGACCTCCAACAACGCCACCACTGAGATGCTGCTGGAAGGAGACCTGCTGGTTCCCAAAACCAGAAACGCCATGACGTGCTGGTCCCAGACCTGCCAGTGGAAGAAAGCTACCAACGGCTTTGTGATGATCCCCTACATCATGAGCGGTGAGTTCAGCAGCTGGGAGATCCAGAAGATCGTCAACGGCATGAATTCCTTCCACAGCAGCACCTGCCTCCGCTTCGTCCCCCGTACCAACGAGTACGACTACATCAGCGTGGAGAACCAAGCCGGATGTTTCTCCGCTCTGGGCAGAACTGGAGGCAGACAGGTGCTCTCTCTCAACAGGCAGGGCTGCCTCTACCACGGCATCATCCAGCACGAGATCAACCACGCTCTGGGCTTCCAGCACGAACAGACCAGGAGCGACCGCGACTACTACGTCAGGATCAACTGGGAGAACATCGACCCCAACATGGCCTACAACTTCTACAGGAAGAACACCAACAACCTGAACACCCCCTACGACTACTCCTCCATCATGCACTATGGAAGAACAGCCTTCTCCATCCAGTACGGCAGGGACTCCATCACCCCCATCCCTGACGCCAACGTGCAGATCGGCCAGAGGCAGGGCATGTCCTACTGGGACATCATGAGGATCAACCTGCTCTACGGCTGCTGACAATAATGCTGATGATCCAGTTCTCATTTAGGAAAACCAGTTTCTGTTACAATATTCTCTAATATAAGCAGACAGTGAATGTGTGTAAACCTGATGAAAGCTGTTACTGTATGTAATAAAATGTAAGCATACGTTACATTTTGGTTCCTGTTGCTTATTTATCTGTTTCTTCTTATGGAACATGTGTTAATTATGCATTTGCTACCAACCTCTGGAAAGTAGAAGAGCTGTATGATTAAATTCTTACATTCCTATTCAGGTTAGCTAGGGGCTTAGCCCGGAGTTAGCCTGCTCGCTCAGTGAAAGTCTCAGGTGCTCATGCTCTTTGGGTTCACAGTGCAGCAATGCAGAAGATCTTATTTTGCTTTGTGCACAACCGAGGACTGAAATGAATGGAGCCCTGCCTCGGTTGCATTATCTAGTTCTCATAATACCCCCGTGAGCTTATTGTCCCATCACAGATCTCCATTGTTCTTCAAAAACTAATAAAACACATCGCTGAGCCGCAATGTTGTACAAGGTTCCTTGAACATGGACACTGTAGTTCAGTCAGTCCCACAGAGGCAGACACCGTCCCACTGCCGTGAATACCAGGTCAGTGATTTGCCAATTGGGTATACCGTCTACCTTCAGCTTTCTATTCTGACAAAATAGAAATCAGAATTGGATTTAAAACAGTGTAGTGTCAGCCTTCACACCTGAACACCACACACTGCAATTAAGAGTGTGTGAAAACTATTAGCAAGCACAGAAGTTAAAACAGTTGGCTGGTACTGGTGGGATGGTTGAAGCTAGCAAGCAGAAATGGATATAGCCTGAATGGCTAGATAGCTAAAAGTAACGTACTGAATAGATGGTTGAAATAGCTAAAAATGACAAACATTGACTAGTTAGCTAAAAGTAGTAAAGCAGTAGTAAATAGCTTAAAGTCACAGACTAGATAAATGGGAGAAAATGGTAGTTAGCTAAAAGTAGTGACAGGCTAAATGGTAGCAATTGTTCGCTAAAAGTCATGATGAATGGTTCAAATAAAAAAAACCCTAACCCTAAAAACTACTGATAAATGGTAGAAATGCTTAGTTAAAAATAATAATGGTAGATAAATAGTTGAAGTGGAAAGTTAAAAGCAGGCTTAATGGATGGATAAATGGTTAAAAATAATTAGCCAGAAATAATGCAAAAATGATTTAGCAAAAAGTAATATTTTTATAACCACTGTTTATTAATTTCAGGTGTACAAATCTGGGTCAGAATTACTGCACCTATAGGAGCAGATGCATTTATCCAGAGCTGAAAATACTCCCAAATAAATGTGATTGCCTGTAGGTATTTAGGCCTTCTCCTGTCTGAGTAATGTTTACCACAAACTACAGAGACCAGCTGGAAATGATCAAGCCTTTCAGACCAGCTTTAAAAAAACGACAGCTGCAGTAAATTAGTTTGAGACAGTGCCACAGGCAGTTTTGGTAGGTTTATAATAACCAAAATATATTTTTTAAAAACAGCAGACAGGTATTTTTTCTTCTTCACTCTCGTGCTGTAGTTTCAAAGAGAAAGGAAAACAAAACACCAAGCAAAGGCCTCGCTTAATACCAGTGTGTCGGTCTCTAATAAAAATCACTTTGCATCTCCCCTGTCAATCAGAGCTGTCGGCTGTTTTGGCCCCGGGCTCTTCTGGATCAGGGGCTTTGATGTGGGCTTGCTCCGGGACAACACAGTCGCCCCACAGCCTCTGGGCAGCAGCCCAGCTCGTACACACTGCGCCTGTGATTTACCTGGACCCAGACTCCCTGAAGGATTGTTAACACTATGGGGAGTGGTGGAGGGGCATGTGAACTGTCCACATGGCCAGAATCAAGCTCATTAGTGAAAGAAATGATTGTTGAATGGGGATAAAACAATTGTGAGAGGTCCAACATTTTCCAAAATAAAACTCACGACATAAAGGTTGATCACAGATAAGCTGGAGCTGCAGGACTGTTCACAGCACATTTAGTTGACTAACTCTTTTAAAGGAATAGTCTGACATTTTTGGCTCCAGATCACTCTCATTCCACCGAGCCGTTCGAAAAACCCTACTTTATTAAAACCCATTAGCAGTTTCACAGTTGCTAGCGAGAGGTTAACAGTATGACGGTAATGATAACGATTCTCCTTAACTGAACAATTTGATGATAATCATACATCTCTCATGATGAGTGGTGATATTTGGAAACAGAAAGACTTGTGCGAGCAAATTGAAAACTCTGCTCCTCAACGTGATCGGAACCAATCAGCTTTGAGTGAAGATTAACATGTTCTGTACCCTTTGTCCACAAAATGCAGCATACAATCATACTTTGAATTCAGCGCCCATACAGCTTCTCCCAGCAGCCGGAGTTTGAAGGTGAAGTGCCATAGATTTAGACACAAAGTGAGTTTGCTGTCAGTGTGAAAACACCTTCCTGCTTCGTTCCTCTGCTCACCGGTAATGTTTTATATTGTGAACCAGTTAAACACGATGTTGACCCCTCCATCCCAGCTCCACACTCAACAGTCTATAGTTATTAATGTCTTAATAAAAACTGTTGATGGCTGATAATGGACATTCACACCCTCTGCAGAGCTTTATAGGCAGCACCTCTGTCTGCACACACACACACACACACACACACACACACACACACACACACACAGCTGAACAGTCTCAGGTCCGATATTGAGTTATAACAAGTCTTCTGAGACCGATCAGCCGCTGTATTTGTGCCTCATCAGAATGCATGTGCCACATCACATTAGTCCCCACGTGTGAACCGTGATTTTACTTGGTAATTTTGAAGGGTCTTGCCGCCTATACATATTCATGCTATCCTATAAGTGTCAGATTGAGATGTCCTTCCAGTGTCCTTGACAGCAGGTTATTAATATTGATACCAAAGTCAACATTATAACTAGATGAAGAGATATACGGGTCATCGCCTGCCACATTCTCCTCATCCTCGGTCCTCAAGACAATTAGACAAATCATCCAATTATTCCATACGGTGGAGCATTGTGTAGGATGTAATGTGTGTGTTGCACTGAGCGGTTAAAGGATGTTTGGTTTATTTCTCAAGAGGTGCTGTTGTTTCAACAGACATCTATTTGACTGAAAATGCTGACATCTTAAGTATCTAATCAGTTAAATCTTCAGATTCTTTCATTGCATTTCATACAAAAATGATGGGATTTTTATTGCATTTCATGAGTGCAGTTTTCCTCTAATTTTACTCATTTCTCATTTAAAAAGCTGCTGACTGAGAGCCCACGCGCTCTGACTTAAAAGCCATAAATCCCAGGGTATTACTCTGAACGCCAACATCTTAACTACTCCGATTCTCCAATCCCTAAATTGGTGCGGCTGTTGTTGCTTGTGGCTGGTTTTAAAATCCTCCTCCTGCTCCTGAGCAGTGTGCAGCCCGGTACCGGAGGTTTGTCTGGCTGCTGTGCTTGATAGGATGCTGGCTGCAGGCATCTCGTCACAGCAGCTGAGAGGAGGTCGCCGAGGTCCTCCTGCTCGTGGCGACGCCCAAGGGCCATCAACACAGCAGGGAGCCCGGGTGCCGGCGAGGTCTCACACAGCCTTGCCTCGCTTCATGAAAGCCTAATGAAGAGAGGGGCTCTGAAACTGTGCTGTTAGACGCCCACAAGCCTGCAGCACGGGAGCACGGAGAGGACGAGCTCGGCGTGCAGGGGAATTCAAAGAGAGGCAGCGCCGAGCTGATTGTGATTGTGTGCATTTATTACTGTTAGAAATGAGACACAAAGTCTTCATCTGTGTTTGTCATCAATAAATAGATTTATGAGTACAGATCCATCCCAAGTACACTGCATCCTCCATGTAGGATGAATGAAAATAAAAACTATAACGTAGGCACTACTGATTGTACACATGTCCACATTGCCGCATTTGAGTGAAATCAGTCATCAATATGTTTGCACACAGCTCTTTATCCATGTTCAAAGGTAAATATAGGAAACAAAGGAATTTCATGCATAACGTGTGCTTCTGTCTGTGATATGCTGCTGTAGAAGAAGATATGAAAGGCTGTATTTGGAAAAGAAACTGATACCTGACATTCATCATTAATATTTAAATCCAAAAAGTACTTGTGCATAAAAATAGAACTATTTTCTATTACGACTCATACTTATTAAAGTTATCCATTTTACAAATGGTGGATAATATATTTCTGTATTAAAGTCTTCACATCTGTAAAAATATACATATACATGTTACATACCAAACATAATACATTCAGTACAATACAAAATTATATTACAGCTGGTTTCAGGAGGACAAACCTGGGGACAGGAATATAAAATAAAGCAGCTTCTAATCAAAGAGAATAAACTGTACAGACAATAAAACACCAACAATCTTTGGAAATATGACAAATTGTTCCAGAAGTGTACAGATAGATCAGACAGATCTGTTACAAGATGTGGTGAAGTCCTCTCTGCAGCGTGCTCAGTACGGACGTCTTTGGTTGAGCTGACTTTGGGTCACGGTCAGAGTGAGTGGTGAAGATTTGTGCAGCAGAACAGCAAATTTAAATTCTGACCTACCACTCACCCTAAAACCGACAAAAAGCGCGACTCTTCAGGTCGTCTGGAAACAGTCTTTAGGAAGGAAGCCCACAAACAGCAGCGCCTGGTCCCGCTCACATACGTCCTCCTACAGTCTATAAGATCTTCTTCTTCCTGCTGCCTCTGATCTCACTGTACTGGACCTGTGGAAGAAACAAGAGCCAAGTGTGAAGCTGCTCGTCTTTTTACCACCGGTGCATAACTTCTTATTCATCTTGCACTGCTTTATTCTATTGGAGATCAAATAACATTAACATGGAGGCATGTGGGCAATGAAATACAGCCACTACTGAGCAAACGGCCATAGTCGTCGTACAGAGGAAATAAGAGTGGTCAGCGCAGAAACCAGAGAGTCATCGTCACTAAATCCAGAGGCCCAAGGGCATCGAAGGGGGAGAGGAGGAGGCAAATGGGGTCAAATAGCTTGGAGAGAAAAGGACAGAGACAGAGAGGGTGAGAAGGAGAGGCGACGTCGAGTGAAAAGAGAGAAGACAGGCAGGAGAGAGGGAGTAAAGGAACACAGAACACATACGGAAAAGGAGGAGGGAGATGACAATAATAGTTTTGCTCTAAAAAGTTCATACTCAAAAAACGTGTCTGGTTCATGGACATGAGGCCGTTTAGCACCATCAATGCAAAATCCTGCAACCTTGATGGTGGCTTTTATAGAAATACTGTGGTTATTGTAACCATCAGGCGTTGATGTACACGACTCCATAAAACCAGCGACACTCTCGAACTTCTCTGGTCTTGTTTTGACGCAGTGAGGTGCAGTGTGCCGACTGATATTTTGCTCCTGCTGAGGCTGGTGAGTTCATCCAGGAGACACCAGCCGCAGCAGCGTCTCCTGTCTCAGCCTGGGAACAGCCTGCGCTGCAAAGCTGCTAAGCAGCAGACCTCCACCAGGGATGTATCATGACCAAAACACAACAGAAATTATACGGGGCTACATAATTATACAGATGAAGCTAATTATACAGACAAGAGTGCTGAATGCCTGGGAGTTGTTTTAGTAAAATACAAAGCTAGCGGGCTCTGGGATTTTGGGCTTCCTGGCCGGCTGATCCAGCGGGACTTACCTTCTGCACATCTGAAGGCACCCTCGTCAGGAAATCAAGCACCTCATTGTTGTCAATGCTGTACGGGTTCCGTAATTTCTTCGTGAATTTATTGATACCTAAAACAGAAATTCACACCAACATATCATTAGCAGTAGTCTCTGGTGGCTGCGCTCTTTGTTTCCACACAAACAAAAACCTGCAGAGGAGACGCATGCTGACCAAGAAATATTGCCCCGAGTACAACAATTCTGTGCAGTTTATTGTTTTACTGTCACTTTTCAGGCTGGAGGAGCTGCAACATCTTACACTCAAGTCATTCAGACACTCATCTTTGAACAACAGGACATGCTTCAATTCCTACATCGCTGACATTATCAGCACGTTAAATTATCACAGATAAAGTGGAAGAAGTTGCAGCAGCTGGGAAGGAGTGGAGCACAGTTCTGCTGTGACCTTGTAAATCTCATGGATAATAGAGAGACGCTAGGAGAGGAAATACAAAGAGCGGAAGAGTTTGATTGACAGGGATTTAACAGGGTGACGAGGCACTCGGCTAAAGTGGAGGCAAACGGACTCAAACATAACACAGTTCAAATAATAAACAGCGTTTATTAGAGACTCACCCCATATTAAAACTATGTAGCGCACAGGAATGTAGTATGTTAGGATTGTTGCAATGGCAAAGACCAGCAAAGCCAGACCGGACAGGAACGGCACCGACCAGTTGAAAGTGCTGACAAATCAAGATCACAACCATCAGAACAAGACACGACAATTCAAATGATTTGTTTAAACCTTCAGGACAAAGCACATTTCATGAAAATGTGTTAATAATAATCCATTTAATAATAGGATCAGATAGATGGATGATTCATTCTTACTTTTTAATTCTCTCCCCAAAACAGGCGATCTCATCCAGCAGGTTTTGGAGGGTGATGATGGTGTCTTGGACCATGTGGATCTTCTCCATCAGCCCTCTTCTCTCTGACTCCTGCAGCAGAAAACAGAAAGGACAGAAAAAGAATTCCAGGATGACTTACCGAAATAGAAAATAAGTCAAGAGTCGGTGGGGGGTTTTATCTGAGAGGAAAGTAAATCATTTTCAGCAGCTAATTGGAGAAGAATTACAGGCATTAATTTAAAAAATAAAAACTGCCTTAATGAATCTAATAAAATGTGGTTTGTACTGGTTGAAAATGATGGTTGCTATTATAGCGAGTGACAGGTTGTCAGACATGCAGCTCATTAAATTACTCTCAACACTCAGAAGTACTATCATCACATAATAATAACACAGATTAAATACATGAAGCTGAGACTCGACTACAGCTATAAACAATAGCAACTAAATAGACATGGCTTTTTTTTTTTTTTTTTTTTAAAATAATGCCCAACCAACCGGGTTTTTTACAGCAGAGAGTTGAGGATGAATTGAGGAGTCTCACAGCCCGTGGTAACAAGCTGCTCTGCAGTCTGGTGGTACGGCACCATCCTCATCTTTTGTCCAATCAGAATCAACCAACCACAATCAACAAAAACTGACAGTTTCATGTCGTAGCTTTAAATTAAGAAATAAAAACATTAAATGTATTACATTACAGCAGAGCTACTCTGAAGTACATGAAATCTGAGTACAGAAATTACATTTAAATATACAAATGAACACAAGGCCACAGGTTTGGTCCCTACAAGACTTCATAATAATGACTGTCCAAGTGTCTCTGAGAAAGACACCAGGCAGGGACTTTAAGAGAAAGTTTGAAAGTGGCTTTTGGAAGAGAAAGCTCTTCAGAATGGGACTGGACTTCACATTATGAAAGAGACGAGGTACCATTCTCAGGCTCGTCCAGATCCCTGGAGGGACGGACGGCTTTAAAGTAAACAGAGGAGACCAGACTCTCTGAAGTTGTCTGAAGGGAGAGCCAGACTTCAGACAGAGGCTCGGCCACATGTCCACATCAAACACTGGGACACTGAAGAGAGGATGGGTTATAGGAGGACTGTTTATTGGCCAAAGTCATGGTCTTCATCACTATTTGATATATGTTGCTTATGCTTGGAAACGCTGACTGATTGCTGGCTCGGTGCCGTCCGGGCGTTGGGGACAAGCCTGGGAAAAAGAGCTGCAGAGGGGATCAAACCTGGGAGAGTCCAGATGCACACTGACTACCAGTCTCAAAAACCACATGTAAGACAATTTAAGTTCTCCTCAGTCGAATATCCATTATGCACTAAACCACTTCAGCCGTCTCAGGGTCACGTTCCCACTAGAACCAGTATGAGCACTACTTTACATCAGGCAGACGCAGGCCATTCAGAATGTCTACAATAAACTGCTGTCGTCCTGAAGACATATTTCACCGGCTAAAAGCATTGTAACACTTTCAACACAAACTTTGAGAATGAGCTTTGAAAGAGGCATGTCTAAGTGCTGTCATTAGTTCCATATTGATGGTATTATATGGTGTGTTAAGCTCAGGGACTTTCCCAAATGGAGCACAACCTTTTTCCCCACCCCTCTATTAGCATATGAATGTGTTGTGACATGTGGGAGCGGGCTGCTGAGGTCTTCATTAAGCCCAAGTGTCTTTTGGTAACCACAAGTTTACAAAAAGATACAAGTCGTGGTTGGCAGGAATCAAAATGCATTAGAAGACTTAGTGCTGAGTAAAGAGCTTAAAAACAGAAAATCATAGATCATCTTTGTCAACATGTAGGCTAACTTCTTTTCTATTCTTCAGCATATAGAAATACTGATACTCAGTCAACACTGAAAAACACCACAGGCACATACCTTGTCATCGTCCTCATCCTCGTCTGCCAGATCCATATTGTCCTGTAAAAACAGGTGAGGTTTTAGTGATTTTTTATGTTATAAACTTTGTCTCATTGTGACACTGGGACTCTGTCTGAACTCCAGTGTGCTCACTGGGTCGTCATCTAACAAAGTGCAGGGATCAGCGGTGACCCTGAGGTCAGCCTCTAAAGCCACTCACTCTGCAGGACAGATGACTGACAGGCCATGCTGGCTTTTTCATGACCAGCCCAGGCAACTGAAGATCTGTACCAGAACACGTTAAAGCATCAGTAATCAATTTTACTTGTATGTGAAAGGAGTTGCTCAAAATGACAAACCCACTAAGAATTACCTCTCCTTAGCTCGATTAAGCCAATAATTTGTTGTTTTGGTTCACTCTCACTGCTGTCAGAGTGGTTTTTGCAGCTATTTTCAGCAAAAAGGACACTAAAATCCCAGTTAACACTAACTGCTCAGCACCAAACAGAAGAAGTTAGCAAAAAGCTGGTAATAGTTGATCATTTAGTAGCTAAGAGACCTTTTTTTTTTTTTGCAGGAGTTGGTCGACAATAAAAACACAGCTGAAAGGTAGAGTGAATAGGGCCGAGCAATATAGCAATATTATATCATTATATGAGACTAAATATCATATTAGATCTGAACTTTCCAAACCGTTCAACTTGTGCTCATTCTCATTCTTCCCTTTACCCACTTAGTAATTACATCCACATTACTGATGATTGTTTAGCACAAATCTCATTGTGTTATTACTTGGGAATGTACCAATATGATTATACAATATTATTCCAAGATCAATATCCAGGTATTTGGTAAAAAGTAACATGATGGTAATACTGAGATATATATTGTGTACGCCATCTAGCCTAAAGATATTATTTTAAGGCCATACTGCTCAGCCCCAAGAGTGAATATTGAATTTACACAGCTCCACATGAATGATAATGTTGCTCGGTAACTGCTAGATGTGTAAACAGGAAGCAGTTTTATTGGAAGTTCACCAAATCATCTTAAAGAGTGATGCCACGTCACGTTCACTGCTTGGTTCTGCTGCTCCACATAAAATCTGTTATTTTACAATTAAATATAAACTGTGACGCGTCAAAATCGAAGGCCCTTAAAAACCTTTTATTTCAGTCCTTTCTTTATTTTTGTAATTTTCTGGTTATCAACTCTTAATAAATAACACGTACCATTTTTTTCTCCACAAACTTTATTTTTGGTTATTTCATATTTAGTTCTTGATATTTAATCATTAACATAAGTTTTATTCTCCAGTCACTTGCCAGGCATTTAAAAAGGGAATATGTTACATGTTACTCACTAACATGCTCGTAGAGCTAAAACCATTAGTCAGTTAATGGTTTTATTGACTGACAAATGTAACCACTAACTTTTTTGATAATTGATTGATTGTTTAAGTTATTTTTTATTGTGGTTTTGTATCATTGTAAATTTTCTACCTTTGTGTGTTAGTAAATGGCCATTTTTTTAAAAACAATTTACTGACATTGTCTGGTCTAAAAAAATCAATTAACTGACAAAAAAACACTGACACTATGGTTAGTTGCTACATGGTTGTAAATCAGCACTGATTTGACATTATAATGAAGTACATTGTGGTCTGAAGAGTGTTCTGTGTATGTAATTTGCTGTAACCTACAGTGTGTGTTAAACTACCATTACTGCAGTCAGTAAATACAGCTGCTGCTCCACACTGAGCACACAGAACATACTTTTTTCTGTGAAACAGTTGTCACAGTAGGAAAAAAACAGTGTGAATTGTGACCTTTTCAGAGCAGAAGCCTTAAATCTTTCCTTAATTTGACCAGTCACAACAAGAAGAGGGCAACAGACCAATTACAGTGAGGAAGAGGCAGGATTCAGGACAATAACTAGAAGCAGACTGAACAGAATGAAGCCATGTTAGTGAGGGACAAGCACAGCAAATTAGCTTTGGCTATTATCATATGCTGCATTAAGGCTATTCAGTGAGTTTTCTATGCTTATTTATTATGTGTTATTTTATTATTATGTATTATGTAGCTGGGTGCAGCTGGTTGCTATGGAAACAAACCAGCTTTTACAAAATGTGTCTGAGATAGCCGTTGTGTATTTTGTAGAGTGTGAATAGGAGCCAGCAGGTCACTGGGCTGAAGGAGACGGAGACGGAGGAAGCTGCTCTGGACTCACCACGTCCTGACTGACTCGACCGGAGCGGATCTGGAGGTAGTTCCACGAGATGAGCAGGACCAGGAAGAAGGGCAGCATGTGGAACTCCCAGTACCACACAGTCACCAGGAACACCTGCAGGCAGAGGGCCACAGAGGTATTGATTATATCAGCACTGGTCAAGTTGAGGAAGGCTACCCTGCCATTATCACAGCCTTGCTTCCTACATACAGCTCTTCTGCATACGCTATGCGGGGCGACCACTCTGCTCAGCTGGACTGAGTCTCCCTCCATCCCCTGCTTATGCATTGACATTAACCACGTAAGTCTAATTGCTCTGCTTCTCTCATCTTGAGTACATTAAAGCCGGCTGTGTGATTTACTGCAACCACAGGGAGCCCGTGTGTGAATATGTCATTAACATCCATAATGGCACTTGTGATGCACGTTCCATCCTTGCGCGGTCCAGGTAAAAAGGATGAGCGGATAAAGAAATATGGCTCATGATGTCTCACTTGCAACCGGCTAAACGGAAGTGTAAAATAATCCTGTCAGAGAGGCAGCGCCGGCCAACATGGCAGCGAGCCACAAGGCGTGGGGACGGGTTTACAGGTTTTTATATGCTAATAAAAATAGAAGTGAACATCTGGTAAAGACATCACTCTCCTCTGAGGCACCAACTGACATAAAAGATGACAGAACCCCCATTCCTCCCCACCCCAACAGCTTTAATGTGCAAAAAGCCAAGCATGCTCTTGTCTGTGTTATCACAAGCCAAAACAGGGCCTGGGAGAGGAGATGAAACCAATTCCTCCCTGAAAGGGTTATGTTTTATTAGTCAGGACTTTGTAAGGACTGGGAGAGCCGAGACGGGGAGAAAGCCAAGTCACGCTTTGGTGGAAACGTATACTCGGCTATAAAGATTGTGATAATTGCAGCCCATTTCAGCTTGAGAGGCATTACACAGTCTTCGACAGCAAAGAGGGGCTCTGGAAATACAATCCAGATCAGAGAGGGAGAAGAAATGAAAGGCTACCTAATGTTAGAGGAGCTACTGAACTGGAGGGTCGCACATTTTCACAATGCAGCAGGATTTAAACACAAGTGCTCGGGGAAGGGTTTACATTGCAGAGCGGTAATCCAAGAGCACAGAAACCACTGACAGCGTTTACTCCGTTCATTGTTTAAAAGTCATGTAATTATGTAACTTTGCTGAATAATATATAATATATTATTCTATAATACTGAATAATGCTTAATGCTAAAATGTAGTTTAACAGTCGCACAAGTGGAGAAGAGTCATGAAGTCCATAATATCTACACAAAGTGTAACAGCTAACATTAGCAAACATTAGCCATCATAAGCAAGAGACAAGACGTGGTTATAGCAGCAAAACCACCTCATGTGTTAAATGAGCAATGATGCTTTTTGTTGCTTTTGAATTCATATTTTTGGTTGATACAGGAAGAATGATTTTTGTTTTTGTTGTTGATGTGTACCTCAGCTAACAGTGACGTGATACTGCAGAACTTTTTAAGCAGTGTGAAGATCGAGGAGTTGTGTTTTTTAATAAGACAAGACTCCCCAAAATGTTGGCTCAGCCATTAGGTCCAATTCCAAAAAAAATAAATAAATAAAAATTCATGTTTATGCTGATTTATGTTTGCGGGGTTAAATGCTATTTAAATATGTATAGTATGATACTCATTTTATCTCTATTGTGTTTTTGTATTTAATTCTGATGTTATCGTATTTTTTAACATTCTTTGGCACAAGAATTTCCTTCTGTTTAAATAATGGTCTATCTTATCTTATGCATCTTAACAATACAATACAATACCATACAAAATGTGTTTGTTTTTGTTTTTTTCAATTATATAGACAGGGGTTGTACAATCAAAAATCCTACATGGTTACTAGGGAGAGGACAATAAAGATTTTCAATAAAAAAAATAAAACTAAAAACCACTAAAACACTCAGTGGTGCATGAATTGTGGACAAACTAAAACACACTAAACACCAACTTAAACAAATTCAGTGAAATCAGGATGAAGATCCACTGTTATGCCTCCAACATCACTGTGCATTTTGTATTTCGTCCCAAACTTTAGATTCCAGGAGTTGTTGTCTGATCTGCCATGATCACTGAAGGCAATTAGGACCGGACAGTGAATTATTCTCAGAAGCCTCCCTTCGAGGTAGAGGAGCTCACAGCCGTCGCTGCCTATGAAGAACTGTCACATAGTGTGAAAGGAAAAAATATTTCCTCAAATGGGTCACATACTGTATATTCATTTATAGTAAAAGGAGTTGATGACACCGATTTCTTTTCTTGTGGCATCTGGGGAGTCATGCTTTGGTATCTGGTATTCTTTTTTTTTTTTTTTGCTTTATTTCTAAGCAAGCCACCTTGTGTTACTGACCCCTCTTGTTTCTTGGGGCCGTGTGGGATAGAACATTTGAGTGGATTTAAAAATAGGCAGTTTAACAGTACTCATGTTATACATCAAATTAAAAGTGTGCAAGTCATAAATAAGTTTAACAAGTCTCACCACCTTCTACAAAAGGTGCAGGAGGGAGTGTGGCAGACGTTAGTTTGGTCGTTGGTCACTCTGTCCTGTCCTGCAGAGTGAGGCTTTGAATCACTCCTCTCATGTGGACGTATTAAGCAGCATTTATTTCTTCTCACTGAGGCTTGAAAAGGCGGCGAGCGTTAGTGTGAAAACATGAGTACAGATGGTACTGTCTTTCAAACACTGAGATGCAGTGGGAGGATGTGTGTGTGTGTGTTGTGCGCTTGTTCATGCTTGTATGATTTGTGCTGAAGTGTGTGCGTCAGAACTGTCAGGCAAAACAGCAACATTATCCCTAATAATTAACACAGGGAGCTTTTCTTCAGACAAAATCACTAAGAATCTGTTGCAGTCCAACAGTAGCGTAGCATCACGAGGACCTGTGCTTTTACTCTTAAATATTTTCATTGCAAGCAGTTTCTGATTAAAGTGCACTGACCCCTGACTACATCTTGGACACACACTTTTTGGGTTGTGAATCACGACATTAAACGCAGGACTCAAAACTAAAGAGCGGTTTCTGTTCAGATAACAGCTCTGTGCTGCAGCTCCAATTTCACAGCAAATTGAACAAACTGCACTATTGGCTGGCGTACAGTATCTCTTTAGCAGTCTCCTGAGAAATTCCTTGGATGCTGAGCAAAACTTTAGTGCCATCTACAGGACGCCAGCAGCAAAAACAAAAAGAACTTTATATGACCTTGCTTGCCTGCATAGTTAATGCGCAACTTGCTGTGTGCCATTTCAATCGAGCAAGATCTGGGAGAAAATACCGTCAAAAAGATCAGCACCCACTCCACTCTGCAGTTTAAAGACGAGTCTGAGAGGCTTCTCCTGTGTTTCTGTCTTCACACTTGCTTTACACTTGTATTCAACAATGGCAGGATGAAGAACAAGCCTTATCTCTGAAGAGCCTTTTAATTGGACTTCTGTCTGCATAATGGGGTCTAAATCAAACCGAGCACAGATTGGACAGAGGGTTAATGAGTTGTCAGGGAAGTAGAACAAAAATAGACTCTATCTCGACTCCACTGGGACTCTACCGTCTCCAGCTGAGGCTTAACTCTGCATTCGCGAGACACGCAGCACTGAATGCGTCCACTCTAACACAGAGCCGGGGCCAAGCCTGCGTTTCTGCTGAGCCCAACAGCGCATTGATTAAAATTCTCGCTGGGAGAGTTCAAGTAGGGGCTGGCCAGACTGCGGTTGTCTTCCGCAGCTCGGAGGGAAAACAGAGGGAAATGCAGATAGTGTGTTGATAAGCAGTTAAAGCACTTCACCAGGAAGGCTAGCAGGCTCCTCTGAACGCTCTCCCACTGGAAGCAGCTTTTGATGTACTGCAGCGTCGACATGATAGCCCTGTACAGCGTCTGAACACGCAGCACGTTCCTGGCCAGAGCCTGAAACAAACACATTACAAACACAAGACAACACATTAATATTAGAGTAGTTGTGTTTAAAATATGGACAAACATGCTCTTAAAATGTTTCCATTGTATATAGGCTGAATTTTGAAAGACTTTCATTCAAACCAAACAGGAAACGACCAGTCAGCTTGTGAATTAGTGAGAGTAGCTGGTATGTTTTGGAATGAGCCAAGTGCGGTCAGGGGGCAAAAAATGTCAGTAATCTGACCTGATTTTGTCAAGCGAGACTTTCAACATTAAAACAGAAGGAAACCGTGCACGGTACGATCCCAGTCGTCGGTGTGTAAGCCAATTTTGGCGTACGAGAGCATTGTATTGTCTAACAACAATGGGTCTTTGTGGGAAGTACAGACAGTCAGGCACCCTGTCTCGCACCCTGTCTTGCACACTGTATATCAAACTAATGTAGCAGAAGAGTGGACAAGAACTCAGTCACAGTTGGGGTCAATTAAAACCCGATTCAACTAATTCAGGCGAAGCAAAGTCTTTGCTTTTGAGGTCGTTGCTTTCGAGAGAAAAGCAACAACTGAAAAACTGCTCATGTTCAGCTCATAAAGAGCTAATTGATGATAAACACTGCAACATTTGTACAACTTCTCTTCTACCTCTCTCTCTCTCTCTCTTAGCTTCTTTTCTTGGAAATTTCAATTATCCATGCATCAGAGGAAAAATTGTCAAAGTGCGGTGACCTCTGACCCCTGCCCTCTTTACTGAAGGGTGCTTGTAACATTTAATGTTATGGTGTTTATTTATCGTTTCATCTGCCAATATTTTGTTGATTAAACAATTATTATAATAAGATCAGTCCCAGCCTCCCAGGAGCCTCAAAGGATAAGCTTATAAAAAATGGATGTATAGGTGGTAAAATTTGAACAAAAAGAAATTGATCACAATATCTTAAGTCTTCATAGACTGTTTTATCCTACCAACAGTCTCTACCCAACCCAGATACCGTCAGTATCTACCAGGCAAAGTAAAGCAGAAAATCTGCTGATTTATTTTCTGTCTATTAACTAAATCATTTTTTGTCCATAATTTAGCTCTGATTTAGATGAAAGGTGTTCCACCGGTCACATGTAAGCCGACTACAATTCAAATCTTATGTAAGCATGTGTGTTACAAAGGGTTTTTTGATGAATACAAAAAGACACTGGATTATACAGTAAAATAGTCAAAACTGTGTCAAACCTTTTTGGAAAATTTGGGGTTATCCTCCATGAATCTTCTCTCCCTTGGCTGGAAGGTTCTTATACTCGCTCGGACCTGAGAGGAAACACAAGACATGAGGACACGAGAGCTGGGCGCAATATTAAAGGCCCTGTCTACAAATAATATGGATTTATTAAAACATAACTTTTTTATGCATTATGGCCTTTCGTACACATAAACAACATTTTTGGTAACTAAAATAATAATCTTGGTAGACTTCCAGGGTGAAAATATAGAGAAACTCTGTTGTTAGTATTTACACCTGGACGTGTATAAACTGAGATTTTGATGTTGGGATGGATACATAGTAACATAGTCTTTATCAAGAGAGACACAACCCCAACACTGAAAATATAATGATGAAAATGAAGTCAAAAATGACTGCTGACAGTGTAATAAAAAAATGTTATGTTTCCCTTCCTCATTATTTTTGTCCTGTTTAAAGAAAAAATGCTTCAGTACCAGCTCTGCTACCTGTAACATTTATTACAGAAACTGAAAGTTAAAAAAAGAAGTAAGGATAAGTAAAAATTGTATCGTAAGAAATTTTATTACAGTATTTTTCTTCAACTAATGAACCAACCTCAGAGTATACAACCACACCGGCACGTGCATGCCCAGTGTAAATTAATGCTCATGTGAATATTGGTTTTCAAGTAAAATTACTGTGCAAAAGAGATTTCTAAAGGAATGCTAAAATGCTAAAAGATCGTTGTTGTACTTGTGCCTGTGCACGTGTGGCCCTCCATTCCCATCATGCACTCATGTCCTCTTTGCAGGCTTAACTTTTACTTACGGGGTTAAAAATAACCTCCAGCTCCAGAGTGATGCTCCCTTTCGACAGCCCACCTAAGTCTTCCTTCTTGAGCGGGAAGGTGATCGGCTGTCCCCTGCGGATCTGCAGGACAGAAAGGGCGTCAGGTGCTGAACTCAGCCATGAACCTGACCATCAGTCATGCTGGATTACATTTTAGCAAGTCTTCAACCCCCTGCTGGAGTGTTATCGCCTTCTTCACTTTAATTTAGACACAGAGTGTAAATAGATGAGTCTATTGTCTGCATGACAGACTCTGAGTGAGGTAGTGTGTACCGAGAGCAGGGGAATGGCAACTTTTCCCAGGAAGTCTGGCGCCTTGTCTCCATCCTCATCAAAGACAGTCACCACCAGAACATCATGAATGTCTTTGACAGGGCTGCAGAGACAAACACAGAGGTTAGATACTCACAAATCAGCCCACAAAATGACTGAACTACATGTGCCAGTATACAACATGTGGTTCAACATACATAATGTAAGATTAATTAGAAAAAAAAGAGTCAAACTGACAGCGTAAAGACTTTGTTCCACTCCGGGTAGAGGCTCTTGTAGACTGTGTGGGTCTGCAGTCTGTCGTTCCCCAGCTCCAGCACACAGAAGGGGTCACTCTTGCCTGCAGAACACAATGATAAAAACACTTTCACACCGGGCTCGCTCTTTCCACTGTGACAGAATGAAGAAAGAACTTAAACACAAATGTGTGAGGTACCGTTCAAATCAGCAGCCAGCAGATCTGCAGCCTTGATTACTTTGACTTGAAGGAAACCAACATCACGGAGGTTTTTCAGGGACCTTTTCAAACTCTGTAGGGACAGAAAGCAGACAGAATTTTTTACACATTTTCGTTAATTTCTCAGGGAATGATGCATGGATCTTGATGAAAAAGATCTGGTATGTTTAGGTGACTGGTTTCTATGAGTAAGGTTGGTGGAGGTATACACCCTACTAAGAGCCGTTCATGTCTGTTTTTAATAAATCAAGATACAGAGACTATCATGGGGTACATGAGACTTTTTCTTTTACAGCAGAAGTGTAAAAAGATTTTTAAAATGTCTGAAAAAAAAAAACTTGGATCCAAAACATCTGCTCTAAAAGGTAATCATATCATCCTTGACACAGCGCTCCATTAGATTTCATATTAATCAAAATGTTAAATAAAAATAAATAATAAAAATGTGTATACAATAACCAGGTCATCCATATTATTTGCACCTTAGAAAATAAATAAATCCACAGCATCTGTATATTCAGATGCTTCCCAACTCAAGGAAAATGAAAGTAAATCTTAGATTTCAGAGACAGTCACCAAAAGGCTTCCACAAGCTACAGTGTGTTGTTGGAGAAAAAGAATTGTCTAGACAAGAAATGACTGCTGCATGCTATCTTCTTGTAATATTCTTAATCAAAAAGCAGCATTTTATACAGATTAGTGGTGGAGGTGACATTTTTCATTCTGCATTAGAAAGGTCTCTGTGCAGCAGCCTCTCATTTCTGTATTTTTCAAAAGAACTTCAAACTGCCAACAAGTCCGTGCTTGCAAAAACGTTGCCACCTAATTCACTAATGTAGCTCTGACGGTTAATCCAGCCATGAGAGATTACTCATTTTAAGTTTCAAGCCACTGCAAGTTTTTTCTTCCATGTTCTGTGGCATGAGCTGCGTGATAAGTATGAAATGATAGTGACAATATTGTGCTAACAGGATGGATGGATCTGAAAAGTTACATTTTGCTTTAAATTGCTGATGGTAAAACGTTAATGATTTTCAGGTGGACTACACATGAAAAGGGAAGCTTTCGATAATAATACTTAAGTTAGACTGTAAAGCAACAGGATCTCCAGCACAGTCCCTCCCTCCCTGTACATCATCAAGTGTGTCAGAATGATAAAAGCAGAAATCTTTGTTAATGACTCAGACTAAATCAAATCTTGAACCCTTAATTGCCACTTAAATCTAGACATGTTTTAACATATTCTGACTAACACCAAGTTTGGATTGAATGCTCACTTGATAATCAGTGAGACCACAGACATGGCTTTCTCTTCACACCTATCCTGCTGTAACGGGCTTTTAATTATCAAACTTCAGACTGACATGTCTCCATCACCTGCTGCTTTTATATTTCATGATTAAGTTTAAGGGTTGACTGGTAACTCCCGATGAAAGTGTTCAATCTACTGACACTTCAGTTCGACGTGATGCATCCATACAGTACAGATAGAATACAGCAGTGCGGGTACTGACGTAGTTCTCCAGCTGGTTCTGTTTTTCATGCGGTTCGTCAAGTGGTGCGGCACAGAGGTCAGAGATGGAGACGCCGCTGCACGTGTTCACTGTGAGCAGGAAGACCAGGCGTCCTCTGCCTGGGTCCAGGGCGTGTGTGAACAGCTGCCTCTGATTGACAGGGACCCTGGACAGGTCAACTTCACACCTGTGCAAACAAACGCATGCATACAAAGGCCTTCACAAACTGTATGCTAATGCAGGCACGCACACGCAGGTATACAGTTGCCGTCATGCAAATGTAAAATGTACATACATCGCACACAGACAAAAGCATCCGCACACACGGACAGAAGAGCAGAAGTATACCAGAGCAGTTACTGACAAATACTTTCACTGTAGA
The DNA here is from genome assembly GCA_039737535.1 of Lagodon rhomboides. Taxonomy (NCBI): domain Eukaryota; kingdom Metazoa; phylum Chordata; class Actinopteri; order Spariformes; family Sparidae; genus Lagodon; species Lagodon rhomboides. The sequence continues at coordinate 2,079,360 of CM077784.1, read as the reverse complement.
TTCATCTTCAGCCGGAGATGACACCCTTAAATGTCGTGTTTTTTCCACAACCATTTACGGTCATAGGAGAAAAGAAAACCATAAAATATTCACATTTAAGGAGCTTGAATCAGAGAATTATCAAAATACTTGACAATGAATCTAAGAGTTGACAAATAATTCTTCTTTTTTTTGTTAAACTGAATCATTGCAGCTTTTAAGTATCCGCATGTGCACACACAACCACATTCACAGGATAGACACCATGCATGGACATCTCTTAAATGGAACAAGAATTTGAAGGCCATATACTTAACAACTGACGGTTCACTTAGACACTGAACCGTTTCTCCACCTGACTGTACAAACACGCCTCTCACCGGGCTGACATTGGTCTTCACTGTGAAATTGTTAGGGAAAAAATCCAATTCTGGAAATCTCCTCTGAAAGTCTGTTTTTTGCTCACTGGGTTCAGGTGTTTTGCAGCAAGGCGAATCATTTCGTTTTGACACTTGTCCCACACACTGGCTTTGAAGGGCGAGTACACACACACACATACAGATACACAGGTCCTGAATGTAGACTCACGTCCCCAAACACTCCTCGCTCCTGCGTCCTTCCTTGGACCAGAGCTCCACCTCCAGGATGTTATGACCGTCCAAGAACTGGTTCAGAGTGAACCTCTCTCTCCACTGAGGTTTGGAGACTTTGCAGTGATTCTGAATCGGGAATGAGGATAGAAAATGAACATAAAATACTTAGAGAAGAACTGGAGAGAATACTTAGAAATTCATGTTTATGTAAGGACACTGAAAGTAGCAAATTCAGATGACAGAAAACATTTACACCCTAAACATCTTGGCTCACGTATATTCTGTCTGTTTGGGCTCAAGGCTGAAGTTCCCTCCAACCTGCATTCATCACCATTATCTTATAAATAATCTGACACCAACAAAAAATGTACAAAATCCAAACCTTGTTTTCCATTTTCAGTGTTTACATTAGTATATTTTTCTTTCAATATAAAAACGTTAAAAACCAGAACAATTAAAACTTAATTAATGGCTAAACAACTTCATCGCTGTCAGATTGTAAACATCATAAGGCACTTATAGTACTGTGAGGTGCACAGTAAAGCGCCTTTATGGGGTTTATAGTTTCACTGCAAAATGTGCCAACATGATCAACCATATTCCCAAAAACAATTACCTCACCCGATGGTGCCCTCTGCATTTGTGACCATTCTCACATCAGGAGGAACTAACCCGTTGGGTTCCTGACCAGGACTCACTGGTTGTCCCTCACATTTGACTAAAAACTAAAGGTGATCAAGCCTTTGGTGCTTTGAAAATGTTTGAATTTTCATTTTTTTAATGCTGTTGTTACTTATCTTTAATTGTTTGTATCTTTTAATGTTTTTATATCTCCCTCTTGTGAAGCAGTTATTGATCTTACTCTATCAAAGGCTCCAAACTTTACTTACTTATTTATTTTTCCTGTCATTATCTTTTTCTCTCAGTCAGATGTCAGAAAACATGGACTTTTAAAACCTGTTTGTGGTTATTTCAGTGGAACTTCACCGCTATTTTTTTTAGAAAATGAACCAGTTGCAATATGTCTAGGTTTTTTAAACATTTGTTGAATTTAACTGTCCAACAGACAAGCGTGTGAATTGTTTGTTGTTTAAGCAGCTTCAGAAATCAGTGTCAGAAATTTCCATCACACATGAAGGCTTAAAAAGTGATTACTGTCCCTTTGAGGCTGCATATAGGCAAAGAAAAGGAAAAGAAGAAACCGTGTTCATTAGATCGCAGCTTTGATGTGTAATGGATGATGTTGCAGAATAGCGAGATAATCATCGATGACAGTAGCTGCAGAGCCAGCAGCGCAAGAAAGAGAGCATCGCTGCAGACATCATGCAGCTGCCAGGAGGAGCAGTGATTACAGCTCAGCCATTTCATGGCACAGCCACACAGTTATCCATCCAGAAGGACAGGAGGGCCTAACGTTTGTACTTCCGGATGGATTACAGTGCTGTTGTATTAATTATAAGTCACTCTGGACACAGTATACATGATAATACATGATAACAAATGTCTAGTTTTAGAGATACACTTTTAGTATTTTGCAAAAGACTCTTTCAAAAGGAGAGGTGATATGAGAAGAAAAGAGAAGAAATACATGAGTTTAGGGATTAAAGAAAAGGGGTTAAAAAAAAGGTTCAGATTGAGGTGAAGAAGAAAAAAGGAGCCGAGGAAGGAGTGGAGGGGAGAAGAGGAATTAAGAGTAACAAAGACAATTCAAGACGAAGAGGAGGAGGGGAGTGCAGGAGATGAAAAGCATTAGTACCTTGCTTTTGTATGTCTGCTCTCCCAGTCTGAAGCGAACAAAGAGCTGCCCTCCCTGAGAGTCCAGCGGCAGCTCCTGACCCTCCACCAGAGTCACCGACACTACAGAGGTCCACAGCTGACTTTTCCTCAGCGACTCTGACAGACGAAAGCTCTGAGAAAGGCCTCCCGCCTGCAGGAGAGGGGTTTGAAACAAAGGAGAGAAGGGGTAAGGGGGAAAACAGAGCTTTGGAATACAAACGGAAAACTTGCACGCCATATTAAGAGATTTAATACTTCAAGTCAAATTATTTTTACATCTTTACCAACAATCTCCCTTTTCCAACATACATGATACAGAAAATAAATGAAACCAAACAGTACCATGACCAGAGGGGGATTTTACTTAAACACTGTCACCTATACTACATGATATACAGCTTAAATAAGATGGAAACAAGCATCAAATCAGTGCTGTGGATATTACAAAAAGCACCACTGCAAGATGGCTGAATGAGACCATATCACCGCTCTTATTCAGTGAAAAGAGACGGAAATTGTTCATTTCATTTCACGGAGAGATTAGGTAAAGCCTGCAGTCGCTACAATGCAGAGCAGCGCCTCTCGTCCATATATAATAGGGAGCCATATTCTCAGATAATTAGCTGAGCTTACATGAAGACGCAGCGCTGTAGGGAGATACATTTAACCCAGATTCAATTAATGCAGACGAAGCTGTCAGTGACGTCCTGTCTGACTCCGTTCTGCTGCATGCACGGGCGCAAAATCCTGTTTTAATTAACAGGCTGCACTGAAAGCGCTGGGCAGAGGACGGGAAGCATCTGAAGCAACAGGGGAACGTGCACTCAGCGGCCCTTTATCAGGTACACCCGTCAGTAATGCAAACATCCTCCACACACAGAATCATGTGGAACTCCAGACAAATACGAAAGGGTTTTCTGACTAATCGTAGGAGTGAGCAAAGATGCCAGATGTGGTGGTTCAAGCATCTTAGAAAGAGTTGCCCAACTCATGCACTACAGAGGAGAGAGTGTACAGAAAAGGACAAAATAAGCACATAAAAAAGCATTCAGCAGCTGATCTGTGTCTGAAAACATTCAGTCAGTGAGAGGTCAGAACACAATGATCAGACTCATTTAATAGATAAATTTGGAAAAGTATCTTTCTTTTTGTTATTGCCAACAGATTGACTGAATAAAACCCCCAAAAAATTAAACCAAATGTGAGTTATTTTGACCCTCTCCTTGTCAAAGTCCCTGCTCTGTGGTCCACTGGTTCCACCTAATAACAACAATCTTTTTTTAAAAAAAGGAGGGGGGGTTCCAAGTACAACTTTAATTGTAAAAATTAAAAGTTTAATTAGTAGCAATGAAAAACAGCCTTGTACTCGAGGGTCAACCTGAAAGGGCTGGTAGATAGATATCAGATAGATATTACTATTAGGACCTGACCAAGACTGTATTCACGGGGCTGATCCTGATATTGATATTAGGAAGTAAAAGATTCTGATGTAGATTTCTGCCAATATACCAACAGTTTTTGCAACGGTTCCTCAAATGTGGTTATGAAACAGTCATGACAAGGATATATAAGGAAGGCAGGATATTTTACAGTTCAACCATAAACGGTATTGTCTAAACAGCACAGCAGTGCACTGAACCAGTTAACTGCACTGGGAATTCAACAATTAGAAATCATCCCTAGAAAACTTTTCCATTACAATCTAAAAAAAAAGTGAAAAAAATATCACTTTTCAGCAGTAAATACTTAGTCCCACTTTAAAAGGCAAAATAATATTCAACGAAATGATGTGCATCAACAGGACTATGTAAGTACGAACAGTTCAGAAAAGACTACAGTGCCCATGTCTATTGAGTTTACGGGTTTAAGATAAGAGTTGTGCTCCATGGTACAGGAGAACAAGGTACTTCAAGTGTGGTCCAGTTGCCTACATGACAGCACGACATCACCATGACCCGGATGACTGAGAGCCTTCATCTACACATTTCAAGCCGTTACTCCCCTCACCCTCCTGGCCTTTTCAGGGACGCAGCATGTTTTAAAACACCAACAATACTCGTTGGTAAAATCAATTCATTGTTGGTTTTGGTCTTTTCATGAGATTTCCTGACATTATGGAGAATGTACGTTATCAGCAGACTTATCCTACACGGTAACACAAGGCCACAAATACTCACATCATGTTGTGTACTGAGTCGGCAGTGAAGAAAGGACTCAAACACTTCAGGTAGGTGATCCTAATACTATGTCAGATTTTATTCCTAATTAGGACAAACTATTTAGTTTTTAAAGAATGTGGTGATGTGCTGCCCTCTTGTGCAATGACAGAAAAATGACTCAGATCAGCCTAAGTACAGGTAGAAATAGTGATCTTAATACACTGTTGGTCTACCAGCAGACACTGCAGCTGTTTGATTACTCTGAACTCTGAGCATGATGGGATGTTAACACGGACTCAATCATTCAGACGTTAGTGGAGGCTCTATATTTCCCTTTCTACATGTCACTATATTTTTTTACCTGGATTTGATCAATTCTTTTGTTTGTATCTTATAGATGTCTGACCAAAGTAAATGTTACTTCATGACAGTGTGTTCCCTCCATCATGCCTTACCCTAACACTTCGTTTTCGTATTTGGGGCCACCGCTGCCAACAGGAGCATGCATGTTAGGTGCAAAACAAAATGACACTGTGGTTAGTAGGACATAGACAGAAACAATGGATGAAAACATACATGTGTATTAAATAGTGTACATGCATGACAAGAATCCCTACTGTTAGATAACATGCAGTATACACATATGGGAGCTTGCCATACAGGGCCTTTTTTGCTGTCTCCGTCTCTGCGTGTCAAACTCATGTCCACCAGCACGACCCCCATGTCGTCCTCCAGGCTATTTGGGTCGTCCAAAGGCAAAGACAGCTCGTTGACTCTGGAAAGAAAAGAAAAAGCAAATATCAGCTTCAATCTTAACGTTTAAACAGGTCGAGGTCAGAGATTTGACATTTCTTTCCTGAGGGTTTGAGAGAAGAATACCAGGACAGGAAAACAGAATAACATGCTTCTCAAAATAATGACTTTTTTTCTTTGGTTATCTGGGATTTTTGCTTCTGAGATTCTGGATAGTTTTATAGACAAAAAAATAAAACAATTTGAGTCTTTGATTGAAGTGCTCACCAAATGATGCGTAACAGCCGGGTCACAATATAATTTTAGTATCGTATAGTTTATTTTTATTGTATTTTATTTATATTCCTAAGATTCCCTTTTCTCTTTTCGCAGTTTTACTTATCTAATTTTCTTTTATATTTTGTATGACTGTTGTTGGAGGGAGCCGGAGAGCAAGAATTTTATTCCCAGCAACTGATTTACTGTAGCTGCTGTGCATATGACCTAAAAGGACTTAGTAAATGTAATGGGGAAAACTTTCCTCTTAGTAACTCCTCATTTTGAACAGCTGTACATGAGTGATAAACTCAGATAATCAGCCAATAAGTAACAAGACATTTCTGTAGAGAAATACCAAAGATATGTCTGATGTAATCATGAAGTGTGTCCCCATTACATAGTTTGTCCACCAGAGAGCACTGATGAGTTTAATTTCCAACTGCAAACCATCCAACTCAGTACATATCATGCTCACAACTCTTTAAAAGAAGAAGAAGAAGCAGAAGCAGAAAAAGAAAAAGAGCTCTTTGAAAGAAACAATACAATATATTGTCATCAGCTTCAGAACTATCAAATATCAGTATCAGTACTGGCCCCAAAAATCAAGTATACAAGTTACACACAGTGCATATTCAAGCTGCCTCCAACACACACTGCACTCACTTGTCAAACTCCAGATCACTCAGGGTGACACTGGCGGAGCCCATGAAGTCGTCAGTTGTCAGATCACGGTCGTAGACCTGTTTCATGGCAAACATCAACACGCAGTTGACAAAGACGGCCTCACGGACACACTGTCCACTGTCTGTGGAGCTCACACACCATTATCAGCTATTTGTTTCTGTGAATGTGTGCAGGAACTGATCAGCTGTGGGTTTACATCATAACATTACAATACAAAGTTTCATAGTTGACTTAATTCACTGATGAATGTTCAGTTTGAGGGGTAAGGGGCTGAAACAACACTTGGCTTGAGGTGAAGTGCTGTGGTAGCAACTTCACAGTACAAGAGTTGTTGAATAAAACATTTAATTCATGTCTGGACTTGCCATACAGCTGTTAATTACACTGCCCACATGCATGGCTCCTGGGCTGCACCACCTGAAGTGCAATCACCACAACACACCACATGACAAATCTAACACATTAAAGCCTTTACTGCAGTGCTCCTTCTTTGTTTGATTAACCCAACAGTGATACTCGATAAAATAATGTCATATAAAATGTAAAATAACAATAAACTTTCCAGCAAATAACGCACTGAACTGGTACGTGAGTTACCTTGATGAAGAGTTTCTGGTTCAGATCCTTCACAGGTAGGGAGAAGGTCTCATTCCATGTGGGGTTGAGATCTTTATAAACCACTTTGCTTTTGTAGAATGTTTTCCCATCCAATTTGAATTTCACATAAGGGTCGCTGGTGCCTGAAAATGAAATACAACGTGAAACATTGTAGTTTAGATCAGTAAGTGATACATCGTGCAGAGGTTTCTTACAGGGATCAGACTGGTGGAGGGTTCAGTACACACAGATACTTTCTGCTACTCAGATTCAACATAAAACCGTAACACAGGTGTTAATTGAGCTGAAAATAAGGCGAGAGGATTAATCAGACTTGAATTAAGTGATAGCCAATATATTTTGAAGCGGTGACAGGACATTTCTTTGAGCACATCACTCTGTCTCTTCTGACTCCATCTTTCAAAAGCAGAGCTGACTCATTGTTACTGACTACTAACGAACTTCCTCTGCATCTAATTTCCTAACTAGGTTTCACCTATTCACCCTTGTTTCTTAATTTCTAGGGAAACTCACTGGTTTCCAGCAAGACTGAGGACCATTCTGCTCTTAGTGTCATCTCTCATGTGTGTGAACAGAGGAAGTGGTTTTTTCCTCCGCAGCCGATGAGACCACAGCTTCCTGAAATAGAGGCCAATCAGATGTCGGCTTTTGGCAGCTGACAACTTTCTTTATGTGTTTAGTTATGTTAATACTCTCCTATGACCACTATATGACACGTGGATGGAACAGGTGAAGGCGACTGTAAAGACGAGTGAATTCCTTTAATACTATTCGCTTGTTTAAGTGTTTTTACCCTTTAACATCTAACATTTGTTGCTGCTATGTGAAATAATTTTCACTCCAAGGTAAAAGAGGTACAGTTTGTGAATTCCATCTATTGTGTCAGTTGACCAGCTGAGGGCAGCAGGCTACCCAACACAGTTTGTACACCATCATCGTCTCGGCATCCACGTCCTGTTTTCTGCTGTAACAATAGAGGCATTACATTACAACCCTTTACACAACAAACCGGTGCTGTCAACATATGCTACGCCTGCCGTGTTCACAGTCTGAACCAACAGAAGACATTAAGGATTGTTTATGCACTGCTTTTAAAAGACATACGGCCTCAACAAGAATGCCGTGAAACCAAATCCTCCCGCCTCGTGTTCCTCCGCTTTCTTTCCCTGCATTATCTGCACCCACAGCCTGGTTGTGTAAATATGAAGCCACACGAGAGAGAATATATAATCCAAGCACACGCCCAGAATGAAAGGCCTGGTGTCATGAGCGCTGGGTGTGGCTCAGACAGGTTCTAATATGCTGTGAGGAATCCTGCTCTGGCTGTCTGTGGTGTCCATGGAATCAGAAACACAGTGTGTAACCAAACATACACTCCTGGCCGTCGAACCAAGGCTAAACACACAAACCGAGGACGGTCCAACTCAAAAACACACACGGGCAGAGGACACAGCTTTACATGAGCACACTCTTCTGGGCACAAATGCTCTTTAAGTTGAGGTGAGTTCAGAAACCTAAACACAGATAAGAAAAGATGAGATCTGACACTTCCTCAGTAACCTCTGTGTGGAGTCATACCGCACATCAAAGATTACAAATGAAACTGAGTGTGCGAACACAAGGGGAAGAATAAATAAGTTGGCGATAGTAGCGCTTACTCACTGGGACAGAAACGCACACGCACACGTTAAATGATGACATAGGTGACAAACTGTTAGACCATGTGTCAGAAGTAACAGGAATATAAGACCTGCGGTGTGTGAAGAAACACCAGAACACAGATATACTACAGAGGACATAGTGTCAGACCTGAATAACATGGCATGAATGCAGCTTTGGTTATACTTTATGCATTATTAGCCGTAGAGCTCATGAAACATTCAGGCAGAGAAATCATATGGACAGAAAAAGCAACTAGCAGGGGAGAACTACAAATTCTCACCACACACTGATTTTTCAATTCAAGACAGGAAAGTAAAGTGATTAGAAACTTCACTGGCCGATTTTGCTCTTGAATCTGCCCAGCTTCCTTGTTCTGACCACTTAGGAATAATTTTACCTCACGCTTGCTCAGAACATGTCCTCGGTTCTTTAACCGTTCTGCCCTCACTAAGCTGCTCCACACTGTACAACTGCCACATTCTGCATGCAGAACAACAGTGCATGAACACAAAAAGAGAGATCTACTGCACACACTGTTATTTTATGGTCTATTGTTCACATGTAAAATGATATGCATCCCTTTTTCCACTTCCGTGTTGCCCTGTAGTATCACGTGAACGTGCAGTTGCACTGAAGGTGAGGTTCTTACCACAGCGGTCTCTGATGACCAGATTGCGTCCTTCCTTCAGGTTGATGGTGAGCAGGAAAGACCTCAGAGAACATCTGGAGTTCTCTGCCACAGCGGAGGTCTCATGTCCCATCTCACTCTGGACACACACATCAAGACATCATCATTATTTAATGTAATACTGCTACAGCAGCAACATCTGATTACATCTAGACTTTCTGAGCATCGGAAACACTTTATAATAACCGTCATTAATAAATGGTGAATCTATAGTTAGTTAAACTTTAGTTCATAGTTACTTCACTGTTAACCCTTAGATGCACGCGTGATTGGACCCTACACTCTTCCATAAGTGGGTCAAAAATGACCCGTATTGGAATCAATGCGTTTTTGTGCCATTTCTGTCATTTTTGTTAAGGATTATCATTAATGTTATGTTTTGTATTGTACACACAAGAATGATTTCATGTTTGAGTTATTTTTATTTTTCACTTTTTAACATTTGGAACATATTCAAACATTTTGTTTTAATAACATAACATTTTGAACTCGCCCCAATAACAGCCCTTACGACTCATTCTGTTGGAAGCGATTTGAACATCACTTTCTTCCTCAGAGGACTCACAGGACAAATATTCTGTATCTGATTGATGCTGTTCACTTGGTAGAGTTGGATTTCCAGGTGGCTAACACCTCCTGGACAATAGTCTGGGTCCTCATCATCTGAGATTTCAGATTCTGAGTCCAACTCTGTAACTGGCCCTCAATCATCCAGCATCTATAGCACCATTTCCCTTGAGTATCTAGCTGCCATGACATCTTGGATGAAATAACATAAAATGGAATGGTGTGAATGACAAGCAAACTTATCAATCAATATGTAGCTATAAGAATAAATGCAAACACACGCATGTGTGCTCACACATGCGCGCAGACACACACAGACACGCACACTGATACAAAACATACAGTAATGTTAGCTAGATTAATTAGCTAATTTGTGTTAGAATAAAACAATAAATGAAAACAAAAAAAAGTTGATACATGATAATAACACATACTCTTTCACATAATAGTCATGAATGACACACAGACACATACAGTACATACAGTAATGCTAGCTAGCTTAGTTGGCTAGCTAATGTTAGCTAACTATAAAGTAGGCTAATACATTATTACATGATAATAACACATACTCTTCCATACACACACACGTGAATGTACAAGTATGTTGTTGAAATTGAATCATGATGATGAAGATAAGATGAAGACAATACTTAAATGTAAAGTGTGTGGTCCAAAATAAATAGATTCCTCACATTCACAGTTGATAAGAATCAAAGGTTCTCATGAGATTCCATAAGAAATGCATGCGGGTCATTTTTGACCCACTTATGGAAGCTTGGGGTAGTAATACAAAAACTAAATTTTTTTAAAATGTATAAAAGTTAAATTAAAAATTTCAATGCCATCATATCAAAAACATGTTTTTTGAGGAATACCTGGAATATGAAATCATAATAAATTTTCATTAAGAAGATATTGCAAGAAAACGACGTCACCGGGTCATTTTTGACCCACTTATGCATCTAAGGGTTAACAGACAATGGTTTATAAACATCAGTTGCAACTTTATAATAGCCATATAAATCATGTTTACAGATAAACTACACAGTGTTTATTAATCAAGTATTAAAAATACCGGAAGCAAATTTTAATCAAATAATTATTTAATATATGGTTAATAAAGCATTATTTGTTTGTTAACAATACAACAGCTATTAATTAAAACATATTTAACTATAAATCTGCCATTCATTAATGAGTTATCATTGTTTTGCACACTTTATTCAGATACCACATTACGCCTCCACATAGACATGTTTTTCAACAAAAATCATTTTTATTTAAAAAATAAATTGAAAAACTTTTGTAAGATTTTAATTAAAAAAAAAAATAAGATAAAACATTTTGATGCTGGTTTTCTTTTTCTGGCAGCTTTACATCGTCACAGTAAAGCAGACACATTCTGGTCAACATCTGTTGACTAAACGATGAGAGGCTACTCGGGGTGAAACTATTTCTCTATTTTCTTTCATACATTGTCACTTTATGTGCAACTGTTACTAATTCATAAACTCAAAACTAAGCCGTCATTGGGGGTTTTCTCATCGCGTGCTTGTTTATTATAACAACAACAATAATCTAAAATCACTTGTTGGGTCTACATTGTCCCAATCCCAACACAATTCAGTCCCCTACAAAGAAAGGTGTTAGGGGCTTTTCTCATCATGGTGACATATGATTGGACAGTTTTGTTCTACTTTCATTATCATTTCAAAGTTGCATGCTGTTCACACACTGGAATGTACTTAATCTGTCCCTTACTCCTAACATTGGATTTCTTTTTGTTGCGTGTTGACCATTTGACAATGATGATGTTTTCTGATTGAATACAAAAAGCACAGTCTATGAAAGGCTTTCTGTGGTTAAATGATGTCTGTGCTTCGTGTCCATGAGGCGGATTATTTAATCACTATGAGCCTCTACTCCAAACCAAGCATCTTTGACAGATAAACCCCGGCAGCCTGGAATCACCCTGCTCAGCCTCCCAACCATGAGCAGCCCAAAGAGCCCGGATAAAAGACACTGATTGCTGAACCATACACATTGCCTACTGTCCCATCAGGACCTGAACGCAACACAATAATCTGGACTTAAACCTTGACACGCATGTGTGTCAGCCAACACACAACGCTGCTTTCTGCATGACACTTAAACACCAAACACGATCACAGCCACTTGACAGGAACACTCACTTTAACCACAGACACAAACACCACTTCACCCACCTTTTCATCATGGTAACATGGTAAATGATGGTAAAATGACATCAGCTCAACAACACTGAACCCCCATACCAACAATTAAATGCCCAAATTATATGGCAGCACTTACATTTTGGTTGTCCCCGTCTTTTAACACGTGACCGTTGAAATCATGATTATCATACTGCGGAGGCAAACATAAATGCATTCAAAAATCTCTCATGTAATATCTGAGGAGAAGGAGCAAAGTCCCATTGTGAAAAGAGGAACGTTCCAGCCTGCTGATCAGTGAAAGGTTCAGGTACTGATCTCTCTTTGGTATTTCTACCACCAGCACAAATCCTCGGAGCATTTATTAAAAATTCCTGCATCCTGGGGACTGAACAGCTTTAAACCACAGGACATGAACTGAAAAAGGGAAATCTGCCCTCTTTCTGCCCTATTGTCCACATCAAAGTATCCACAACTCTCCTTGTAGACTTTAAACCATGAGGGACTTTAGTTTAATCCTCTTCTTTTGGATCCTAATGTACAATGTGGACTGGTCACATGACAGGGAGATGGTGCATCGGTTTTTTGGCCATAAAATCTGCATTTACAAAAGACAGTGTTTAACAAATAAAGTCAACAAGGATGATTTTCTGGTTTGTTGCCTGCCGTATGTTTTTTGAAATTCTCAAGGCCACAGAGTTTACGCGACTGTGACCAGATTAACCTGCTCTGCAGCCACAGGGAGAAAAGGAAGTGCTGTGCCCCTGTTAACCTCCCGGCTTCCACAATGTGACTCTACGCTGACCATCGTGTGCTGGACTGTGAGGTCAGTTCTATTTGACCCGACTAGCCTACAGTATTGCTGTGGTGTGAAAGCACTGGTTGTAGTAAGCTGTTAAACACAGTGTTATTTAGGAATACAGACCATTTAAGCACAGTATTAACTAATATAAGATTTAAAATAAGAGATTATTAGAACAGCTTTGCTAGACACAGTGGTAGGACATGATAACCTCAACATGATAACATGCTTACAAAGGCAATGCTAACATGCTGATGTTCAGCAGGTACGATGTTTACCGTGTTAAAATGTTAAAATTAGAGCTGAACCTGATGACAAAGTCAACAGTTTTAAGGAGATTGATCATAAATTAAAATATCCAAAAGACAAAAATACTAATTTGACCTGATAAAAGAATGTAAGATAAAAAGTTGCGAGGTCACCACAGTGCTTACAAGTGATCCAGAGAAAGACATGAATGTGTGCACAAACTCCACGGCAATCCGTATTTCTCTAAACTCATTCAATCTGGTAGATTTCAGAATATTTTCACTGGATAACGGTGTGGCTCAGACAGATGACGGTTTAACTTTCACTTTCTTTGATTGTGGGAAAATACTTTCAGAAATTGTTGACATAACTCGGGAGCTTTCTCTGAGGCTGTGGTGCACCATCGCAAGACAACGTTCACTATTTGCCGTCATTGTTTATCAGCACATCTTCTTCTTTATCTCTGTTCCATGCTCCCTCTCTGCTGACCAGGATGTGTCACTGTGGCTGCTGATCGGCCTCCTGCCTTGCCAGCTGATAGCAGTCTGGCTGATTGGTAAAATCCAGTAAGAGGGTGTAGGGCACTCGGCTCTGGTCTCTCTGGCTCATGCTCTCTCTTCAGTCCACCACACAAAGAGTGCAGTCAGTCAGCCGGGAGGCTGGAAACTGATGTACAGTGAAGACGCATTTCATCTGAAGAGAAAACAACTGCTCTGACAGCAACTGAGTGGAATGTCATGTAGGTGGAGATTACGTGGGAGCATCCTTTTCTTTGTTCAGAGTATTATCCATTGAGGAAGGTATTTACTGAACTATGAGCTTCATGTCAAATGTTCAACCTGGAGAGCAAACATGACTGTCAAAAGACAGGACGATGATTCCACATGCGTCTCTAGACTTTGTTCTGTATGTACACAAAGGCAATATTACATCACAAAAGGTATACAGACCCGGACTTTGGCAGTCCATTCAATCCTTTTGTCCAGTTTTATCTCATGATATGGTTAAAGACAGCCAATACTGCTCATATTACTAATTGAAAGAGCTTTCAACTAGGCCTGTCACGATAATCAATAAATCATCGTACGATAAATTAAAATGAGCTCGATCATTTTGACAGCCTTAATAATTTCCATTTGCATGCTTGCTTGTTTTCCTCGTGTCTGTCACGTGAAGCCTCCTGTCAGTCACTCTGTCTGTGTGTGGGGGGCGGGGCCTGCACCTGCACCTGCACCTGCACCTCAGGGTGCAGCAGGAGAGCCTCGTGAGGAGCAGCAGGCCAGAGGTAACACTGGCTGAGATTTGGAGGAATAACAACAAACATGGAATTGGTGTCAAAGCCGAACGTGACAGCTGCAGTGTGGGAGCACTTCGGACTGGAAGCAAATGACCGCGGTGAACCAGCTGACCTGGACACAGCAAACATGCATCTTCACTGTCTCTGTCTTATCGACAGCCAACAATCAGTGAGGAGTTTAGTCGGCAGACTACATACAAACGGGACAGTGCAGAATGGTTCCACTCACAGAGAGCGTCGTTAGCTACATCGCTAAAGAGACGCAGCCATGCAGCACCGTGACAAGCCGACATTTCCACAAACTAGCTGTGGATTTGCATACGGCCCGTTGAGGCGTCTGCTCTGTGTTTTTGTTGTTAGTTTGCATTTTTGTCTCCAAAGGTCCTAACTGGATTGGCAGTTTTGCCTGTTAAGGACTGTTTCACTCTTTACGTCTGAGCCTAATGTTGAATATTTACTGAAGTGCAGTTTTGTTCACAGAGACTCGATAATCCATTTTATTTACTGCTTCGGTTGTGTGGTTTTTATTTGAGTGCTTTTTTCTTATCAGCAGCAGGGTCTATTTTATATAGTGTTTTTGGTTGTAAGTGTTTTTTATTCAAGTGCATTTTCTGTTAACAGAGACCGAGTCCATTTTATTTATTGTTTTAGGTTGTTTTGTTCATTTATTTTTGATATCTAAAATGTTTTCTTTCCAATATTCTTTAGAAATAAATGTTTATTGATCTTTGAAAGGGTGTACTTGCATTATTATGTCATTATCATTATATTAGTTGAAAAATGGTCACAAAACGGCAATATTATGGTTTGTTATCGTGACAGGCCTACTTTCAACTGACCTAAAATGTCTCAGACATGCTTTACACACTGAATTCTTTGTATGCATTTTTCCTTTTATAATAAAATGTCTGCCTGTTTCTCTTCCTGTCTGCTGTACTCAGGTCTCTGTTGCTAAAGATCCTAATCTCAAGTAGATTATCCGATCAAATAAAGGTGTATCAAGGTTTTATGTGTCAATGTGGAGTTATTGTTGCATTAGTTTGGGTCCACTAGTGCATTAGCAGCTCGACTTGTAAAAGAATCCAGAAAATACATTTGAGGAGTAAATACATTTCTTTTTTACTTTATCGACAGTGATCTGTTGTGGTTTCTCTCTTGTGACAAATGTATTTATTGTAAAGCGCTTATGGCAAAAGTATCTGCTAAATGCCCTAAATGTAAATGTGAATACTCAAGAATTCTCTACTGTAACACCAATAATGACCACATTTTATACAAGTTTACAGAGCTGCTCATTTATAGAACGACTGAATCAGGTATACACACAGAGATCTTACAGCTGTAGAATTTCACAAGGAAAGTTGATCTATATGCTGTTAAAAACCTCTGTCACAACGATGGAAACATGTCATTTCTTATTAAATTAATAGCAGTAACTCACCAAAATATCAGATGGCATATTTTAGATATAACCTTCAAAAATGTCTAATGTCTAGAGTCACAGTTCAGTAAATGATCTATTATTCTCTAAGACTAATGTGCACCAAGTGCTGAAAGTGACCATGCCATCGTGGCACGCACATTCAAATCCACATCCTTGTCCCTGTTTGAAGTGTCACAACCGTGACTCATTAAATGTGATGCCTTGGCAGTGTGAAAACACACACACAGTTTAGAGTTTGCCAAGTGCTTCTCTAGACTATTGATTTTGGAAGTTCCTCCGATTACAGCCTTATCACAGCTCCTCCAAGTTAAACTTTGAACATCCTGTGCAAATACACCAGACACCTGACACCTGCCGATGTACAATAAACCAGCCAGGTCTTTAGATGTACACCATCTCTTTGCCTGTGTTACAAAACAAAATACAATAAAACGTTTTCTACTGCTACGCTCACTGTTAATGATTCTACTGTATTATTATATATGAAATGGATACAGTAATCCAAAGTAGGAGGCCAAAAATAACAAATGAAGAAGTTTTACCTTGATTACATCATATAAAGCCCTTTGCTTATGTTTGGAAGACTGATGTGTCCTTTATTTAAGCTGATTCAACATGTCAAATGTGGTGTGGTTACCTGGGAGCTGTCCTGGGAGACCTCCACAGAGGGAGGCTCTGGGCTGTAGACGGTGATCATCTCAGGCAGGCCCAGCTCCTCAGCCTCCATGCCCCCAACAGGTTGGTACGTTGTCTCCGGGGAGCTCTTCTCCTCCTCACACAGACTGCTGAAAGACTCCTGGGAGGAAGCCCAGTCTGTGCTGTCCACAGGCACACTCAGTCTGTGCTCACTCCACCCAGATCCTCCACCGACAGCCTCCATCTTCAGGCCACTCCCCCCTCTTGCCAGGCCTCTAGCAGGCTTGACAAGTGGTGAGGAGGGGTTGCTGTAGCTGGGGGCATTGTACTGTTGGAGCGGTGGGCTGGAACAGACGTGAGAATACTCCTGCCTCATGTACCTGATGTCGGGAACCGAGGAGCTCATCCGATGGTCCATGGTGGGCTCTAGATGGACGGGAGACTTGCTTGGGCTCTTTTTGCCTCGCAGGAGGTGCGGCAGCATCTTCTGGCGGAGATTCCGCAGCACGCCCGGCTTCTTGGAGTCCATGATTGATTTAGACTGTGTCTAAGATCTGGACATCACTGACAGCTGGAGACACAAAGAGGACTCAGTTACTGCCCACAGCTAACAGCGACAGTGAGCTTCACATAAATAATGTCACATTCTCACTAGGGGTGGTTAATCAGCCCAATTTCCCGATTCGATTCGATTCCGATTATTGAAGTCTCGATTCAATTATTAACGATTATTGATATTCCATTTAACATCAGTCAGCTGCTGAATTATTTTACTTCTCTTTTGAGTAACACCTCACAGCACCTTCAATATTGTATAGAGTAACTGTAATATCCAAATTATTATTTTTTACTTTGCTTTAAATGTCGTCTTTCACTGTTAAAAAAAATGTCCACACTTGTGAATAAATGTCCAAATTCTATTTATTTATGTTATTCTCCATATAACAAAGATGCAGATGCTTTGGAACTTTCTGTGGTCACAGGACAGCTGTGTAATACCTTGCACCTCCAGGTTAAATCAGGTATGACAGCCAGTAAGAGGAGGACTCCGGTTTATATTACAATTAAAAAAAAATTTAAAATTTAAAATTAAAAAAAAAAAAAAATTAAATAATCGATTTTTGGAAATTTAATAGTCGACTCATAATCGTCAATATTATAATCGCGATTAATCAATAATCGATTTTTTCACCAGCCCTAATTCTCACAACTCCAGACATTCACAGCATGTCAGGAAGTTCTCAGTCAGACTAAAGCCTTCTTCTGTTGCCAGCATGTAATAATTATAAACAAGCAATGAAGCTTTTCTTCTTTCCTAACCAAGGAGCTTGCTTGACTCAGCCTAATCAAACTACGACTGTACAGTGAAGGTGAAAGGTAAAAGGTGTGGTGCTGTTACGCTGCGATGGTCATGTTGTTTTAGGAGATGCTGACTTTCGACCTATTCAGAGGATTAGTTGGAAAACATAACTCTGCTGGCTGTAGCTTCAGATTTAACATAAAAACAACCACAAAGAAACAGTCACACATTGTGGGAAATACACTTGTCCACTTTGGTTACGAGTTAGATGAGAAGATCGATACCTTCCCTTAAGTCCTTTAATGCTTTTTACATCATTCCTAAAACATGTGATCAACCACAATAAGCTTCATTCTCAGTGGTGGCATTTACTCCACAGTCAGCTCTCACAGTGTATTTACAGACAACATCTCCACCTGATCTCAACTCAGGCGCTTCAATGACAAATGCTTCAAAAGTGTGATATTTAAACATGTGATGTCAGCTGTAATGTCAGAAACTACTGCATATAAACAGATATCACATTATCAGCTCTTGGAACAGAATCGAAAGAGGGAAAAAGAACTCAGGTTCTAAACTGCATAAATAAAATAATAAATAACTATTGTACTTGTTACGACTGCACTAAATACTACCTGTGAGAAAAAAATAACAACTATAGAGATAAAGCACAAGCAATAAACTGCGGCAACCAGCTGAACATTTTGTAATTAATAACTGTATTAACTTTGATAATGTAACCAGGTCTAATCTATAAGAATTTAGATAATAGATCATGTTTTTACACAAAGACATTTTTACTAGGAAAAGCACAGGTGTCACTTATATTGTGTACTGAGTCTAGATAATTGCAAGAGTGAGGCAACATGCACAACACTATTGAAACTCTGTTACTGTACACCTGTGCTTTTCCTACTGTGTCATTTCAAAATGTTATTATAGAAATCGATATGTGTAGATTACTGTCCCTTTGTATCAAGCATGAAAGGTCGAAAAATTATTAATATTGATTCATTTATATCAGATTTATGATTTGGATGTAGCTGTTTAAAACAGTTGCCTCATCAGCTGATCTGCTGCAGGATCTATAAACAGCAGATATAAGACTCAACAAGCAACACAACACAACACACAATCCATTTTTCAATCTCATCTTTCAATCTATCCAAGACTGCAAACGCCTGAACATTATCTGCATCTTTCACACGTGACGCTACATGATTTTTCATCCCAATCTATGTAAACTCAAACAAGATAATTCAATCAATATGAGAGCAGCAACAAAAGACCACGTACTGTATGCTTATTCCACATAAGACAATATGTAGACACACTACATGGAAATGAAATTACACATCAGGGAGGACGGTCACAACGCCCTGAACGCCACAACCAAGCACGTGCTGCACTGTAGGTGTAGTAATCATACATTACAACATGTACTGTAATTACAGTGCCTTGCGAAAGTATTCGGCCCCCTTGAACCTTTCAATCTTTCGCCACATTTCAGGCTTCAAACATAAAAATATAAAATTTTAATTTTTTGTCAAGAATCAACAACAAGTAGGACACAATCGTGAAGTGGAACGAAATTTATTGGATAATTTAAACTTTTTTAACAAATAAAAAACTGAAAAGTGGGGCGTGCAATATTATTCGGCCCCCTTGCGTTAATACTTTGTAGCGCCACCTTTTGCTGCAATTACAGCTGCAAGTCGCTTGGGGTATGTCTCTATCAGTTTTGCACATCGAGAGACTGAAATTCTTGCCCATTCTTCCTTGCAAAACAGCTCCAGCTCAGTGAGGTTGGATGGAGAGCGTTTGTGAACAGCAGTCTTCAGCTCTTTCCACAGATTCTCGATTGGATTCAGGTCTGGACTTTGACTTGGCCATTCTAACACCTGGATACGTTTCGGCTCTGGCTGGGATGTCTCTGACCCGTGGCAAACATCGGCTTGGCCATTGGGGGTCTGCGGCAGTGCTCCACTGCTGTGGGCCCCTCGCTGGCCTGTAGCTTGGTGGGCGCCCGGGTGGAGGCGTCCTGGTCGTGGGCCGTGAGCAGCGCCTGGTGCAGACGACCTCCTGTGATAGTGTTTCCTGACCTGGCTCCTCTGTACTCAGCCACATGTTTCTAAGTTTACTTTATTGATCTATGTGTATGTATGTGTGTGTGTGTGTGTGTGTGTGTGTGTGTGTGTGTGTGTGTGTGTGTGTGTCTGTTTTTTGTTTTTTTTGCCGAAATGTGTATGTACGTGTGTATGTGCTGGGGTGGGGGCTGCTTTTAAACATGTAAAGCACTTTGTGCTACATTTTTAATGTATGAAAAGTGCTTTATAAATAAAGTTTGATTGATTGATTGATTGATCTGTGAACCATTCCATTGTAGATTTGGCTTTATGTTTTGGACCATTGACCTGTTGGAAGATAAATCTCCGTCCCAGTCTCAGGTCTTTTGCAGACTCCAACAGGTTTTCTTCCAGAATGGTCCTGTATTTGGCTCCATCCATCTTCCCATCAATTTTAACCATCTTCCCTGTCCCTGCTGAAGAAAAGCAGGCCCAAACCATGATGCTGCCACCACCATGTTTGACAGTGGGGATGGTGTGTTCAGGGTGATGAGCTGTGTTGCTTTTACGCCAAACATATCGTTTTGCATTGTGGCCAAAAAGTTCGATTTTGGTTTCATCTGACCAGAGCACCTTCTTCCACATGTTTGGTGTGTCTCCCAGGTGGCTTGTGGCAAACTTTAAATGAGACTTTTTATGGATATCTTTGAGAAATGGCTTTCTTCTTGCCACTCTTCCATAAAGGCCAGATTTGTGCAGTGTACGACTGATTGTTGTCCTATGGACAGACTCTCCCACCTCAGCTGTAGATCTCTGCAGTTCATCCAGAGTGATCATGGGCCTCTTGGCTGCATCTCTGATCAGTCTTCTCCTTGTTTGAGATGAAAGTTTGGAGGGACGGCCGGGTCTTGGTAGATTTGCAGTGGTCTGATACTCCTTCCATTTCAATATGATTGCTTGCACAGTGCTCCTTGAGATGTTTAAAGCTTGGGAAATCTTTTTGTATCCAAATCCGGCTTTAAACTTCTCCACAACAGTATCTCGGACCTGCCTGGTGTGTTCCTTGGTCTTCATGATGCTCTCTGCGCTTTAAACAGAACCCTGAGACTATCACAGAGCAGGTGCATTTATACGGAGACTTGATTACACACAGGTGGATTCTATTTATCATCATCAGTCATTTAGGACAACATTGGATCATTCAGAGATCCTGACTGAACTTCTGGAGTGAGTTTGCTGCACTGAAAGTAAAGGGGCTGAATAATATTGCACGCCCCACTTTTAAGTTTTTTATTTGTTAAAAAAGTTTAAATTATCCAATAAATTTCGTTCCACTTCACGATTGTGTCCCACTTGTTGTTGATTCTTGACAAAAAATTAAAATTTTATATCTTTATGTTTGAAGCCTGAAATGTGGCGAAAGGTTGAAAGGTTCAAGGGGGCCGAATACTTTCGCAAGGCACTGTATGTAGAAACTGGCCAGAGAACATGAATGAGACGATGTGTCTACACTCTTAGAAATAAAAGTTCGATGTAGAACCATATAAGGTTCTTCGGCTTGTCCTCATAGGAGAACCCTTTTTGGCTCCAGGTAGAACCTTTTATAAGGTTCCACCTGGAGCCCTTTTGGAGGGTTCTACCTAGAACCCAACATAAAGGGTTATACCTAGAACTGTGTGTGTAAGGTTCCACCCAGAACCCCCATGAGAGGTTCTACAAAGAACCCATACAGGATCTTATATCCATGCTTTCAACAATCCCTGAAGAACTCTTTCTCCAAAAAAGGGTTCTCTGGATCAAAATAGTTCTTACTGGAACCGTTAGTGTTACCAAGAACCCTTGAAAAAACGTTTCTTCGGGAAAGGGTTTTTCAGAAGCAAATGGTTCCAAGCTCCACCCACCTGGTCCTGCAATCATTCAACCACATCACATCGTCTTTGAAGGTGTTGTAAATGGCATTTACACTAATGCAGTACGTTATGCTGACTTGTTTATGCAGTAAAGCCTTTTGATTCATAATAAGTATTTACACTGGCAACACTACTAAAAACTAGAGACTTATTCTTCATTATGCATTGCATTATATGATCTAGTATCTAGTAGATCAAAGTATACACTCTGGCTGGACTGCTATTTAAGATTGAATCATAATGTCAGTGTTGCCTCATTTGGCCATCCACAACTCTGACCCGGGCTGACAGAGGATGCAGTGTGTACAATGCCATTAAACTGCCATGCATCATACAAGTGGGGCCCGCTGGTCGAAGCTGGTCCACTGGAAGTTCGATTTGGCCTTGATAGTGAAACAATTATTTAAAGATTTGTAATACAAACTGCTGTTCATGCAGTTTCATCATTTTGTGAGGGAAAATGCTCTTTAGGGATCAAGCAATGTTTTTGTGTACCAACACTTATCATTAGTAATCAAGGAGCTGGATGACTGATATTTAGACCCAGTGGACATTTGCAGTAAAAACTTAGTCTCAGGGTGGGAAACAAGCCTATGGAACGATCTATGGACAGTCATGTGGACATCATACCAGCATTTTACTAGTTTTAATGTCTCATTTTCCACAGCAGCGATACAGATCCCAGCTGAGCTCTCTCGCTCTCTCTGTGCAGTTGTGCTTCACACACAGTACACAGCCTTGTTATATTTAACTTTTTTTTCTATTCTTCCCCATGGTATCAAACATGGTGTGGTGATATTTTGAAGTAAGAAGTTCAGGTATCATGACAACCCTACTCTGTTTTTCTTTCTCTCCTTCCTTCCCTCCCTCACTCTCTCTCCTACTCTCTCCCTCTTAACGAAGGTCGAGGAAAAACACGTCTTTATTAATAATTATCAAAAGCCAAGCGGATAATCAGTCCATTTTGCATCTTCCCACTACAATACAATAGGTGTTTGCTTTGGCTCATGATTGAGTTTCAGTTTGGGCGCCTCTGCATTATAATGTGCAGCTATTCTGTTCCCTCTCCTCGCTTTGCTTAATTTAATCATCATCAACTACATGGTGTGACTGAGGTCTAATCCCGTTTTTGGAGTGCAGCCACTGCTTAATGGCATGTCCCGAGGCTGTGTATGCGTGTTTGTGGTTGAGTCATTTATTATGCAATCTAGCTTGCCCACTGCACAGTCACTCTTATTCTTTAAAACATGATCTCCATTTCAAAATGAAATGAACAAACCACGAGTAGACAAAGCAGTCGGGCATGTTGTGATGCGTCACTAATGCTTTAAGCTGTCATCTCCCTGAATGATCTCCCTGAATGATCTCTGCATTTCAGACAGCAGCAGTACCTGCCCAGAGGTGCTGCTGCTGCTGCTGCTGCTGCTTCTGACAGAACCAGAGTTTGATTTTCAGAGTCCTGTAAGCCTCTTAGCAGTGGCCTCAGACGTTGTATTGTCATGAACTACGTCTGATGACCTGCCTTGTTATCAGCTGGTGAGGGGAAGTGGAGGAAGACGGGGGGAGGAGACAGACTAAGGAACAAGATAAGAGCGAGTGTTTTGAGAACAGCCTAAGACCAAGCTTTTTAAAAAGTCACGCCTAATTTCAAACATTGATAACAGAATATTTTTAGAATATTTGGAATTCAAATTCTCAAACAGGATATTAGTATGAACAGTTATGGGTGAGCTGAAGTGGTTTTTCCAGCAAGTCAGTCAGTCTACAACCTCTTTTGGCTACACCTTGTTTGGAGAAAAAGAGTGAACAAACGACTGAGATATCTGTAGCCCAGATTCATAATTCTCTAGCCTGACCCAAATACAAGGATTAGATGGTGGATGACTGAAAGGGAGAGAGAGAGACAGCAGAGGAAAAGGATGATGTCCTCTGAAAGGCCTGACTGTGGTCTCTTTATTATTCAAGTGAATCTATCTCCACCCACCAGTCTTTCCTGTTTCAACATGATTTGTGTTGAAATGCTTACAATATGACTAAAACTTGAAAGTCACAGTGAAATGAAAAACACATTTCCCAGTCCTGTGTCTTTGTGTTGTTTACACTGGTTACTCTACTGTAAATGCTAAATATGTCTCTTTTCTTTTACTGCAAAACATTCAAATATTCTTTACTACTTTGGGAGACATCTTGGGGCTGGTTGCATAAAACATCAAATCAAATGTGACTTTGAGTTGAACAAAGCTAACCCCAACACTTGAGCAGAACAATTTTGTGTGCATTTAATATTTCAGCTGGGAAAAACTTTTACATTTCCAAACTATGTGTCTGAGGTCTGACTTTATTCATTTGACACTTGTCCTTCTGCACTAACAGCACCGGTGAGGCTGGTGTCAGTGGAGGCAAACAGTCCTCTGCAGCTGCAGACCGCTGTACCTCCACTACTGCTGCACTGTATTTACTAAACCACACCTGCTTTTGTAAAATTCCAATCACATCTGACTGATTCAATTGTAATGCTTATTGTAAGTAAACCTGGCCACACCTCATTACAGAAGCTAGAGACACTCAACTTCGCCTTGACTGAGTCATTATATCCACTAGAGAATGTCATGATTAAAGCATCTTTCAATTTACTCTGATTACATGTGATTTTGTTTGTGGAACAAAATCAGAGAAGTTAATGTTTTGTTTTCAGCTCATTTATCTTTTAGTGTCCCAGAGGGCAGACAAACCGAGCCCACATCAAAGGACCAGCGACGAGGGAGCAGAGATTACGTCTGATAAAAGTGTTGAGAGCGGCACTGGGGGACAGGCGGAGGTGAAAAATAACAAGAAACTACATGAAACTGCTGAAACCATGGATTCTACTGGGAAAGGCTCAACTGGGCTTTTCCTGTCTTACTCCATTTTTTTGCACTGATTAATTTAGCTAAACAGCCAATCACAGTGATTTCTCTCACCGCCGCCAATTCAACATGCTTAGTCAAGTTTTATACTGTAAGCTGCAGAAAAGGGCGGACAAGTGGCATGGGTGGGGTATTTCTAAAGCTACAGACGCTCACCGACAGCATTCTTGCTGCCAGTGTCTTTTTTGGTTATCCAGAGAAAGAGCCCTGCAGTGAGCATCAGCCTGAAAACTGGAGACTGGAATGTCTTTCACCTGCCATTGCTGTGGTACTGGTCATGGCAGACAAACCAGTTCACCTGCATGGGCTAATAGCCTGTATCCCTTTTGTTGTCATTGCAGTTCATTGTTAGGTGTTTAACTACATTGACCTATGACAGAGCATCTTACAACCAACTTCTATTCTAGAATGAACAGCTTTATAGGAAACCAACAGAAATGAGGTCAAACGTCAAAGGAAATAAGTAGTAACACATGCTGTATATGTCTGTGACTCCAGGAAGAAGAAAAAGTAAATGAAGCTAAATGGAGAAAAATGTTTTATATTTTGGAAGAATATTGCAGCTGTTTTAGCCACATAATCTCGTGCATGCTTGCTGCATAGTCAGTTCTACCCGACATCTACATGACAGTTATTCTCCAACACCTCTGACTGAGAACAAACTGCAGTGCTCGATGGAACTGAGCTTTTTCTTACTGCACTCAACAGCCTTCAACATCAACAATCAGCTCTGAGAAGTCACAATTACCTTAAAGGCCAGTGATGATCCACCACACCAGTGAAAGGGATTTACAGAGAGCATCATGGGAGCTCAGAGTGATGATCACAATAACCATGTGCACAGTACTACTCAAGTGTCACTAACAGGACACACCACCATTGACTGACTATAAAATAAGGGAGGTGTAAATAACTAATAGTGGTCCATTGCTCATAAGCAAGGCACTGGTGTAACCATGTCACTGAGGCACACAACCATATGGCCACACAGCTGTGGGCCATGACATTCACTTCAACTGCCAGTCGAGCTGGTGGGGTCAGCCAGACTTAACCTGGACTAAACACATGTAATTCAACTGAACTGACTGCACAGCTGGCCAGGTACGGTCACATTCCAATCTCTTAATGGGACGAAATACGCTCTCATTAAAATATATAAATGTGTCTGTGCATGTTTAAAAGGCAAATTAAGTCCCTTTTACAGTTCATCCCTGGTGCCAGCCCAGTCTGTGGACACATGAAGGCTGAAGGCACAGAGCCAGCAGAGTTCAAGGAGGCACTGCGGATAACCTTGTCCAGTAAACTGTCCCTCGCATCACATTTATCTGGCTCTCTTACGTAAAGACAAGTTCAGTGAGATGGCCAAGAAAAACTGGATTTGTCTCCTTCTACATCACAATAAAAACAAGCAACCAAAAGTGCAGAGGTATAAATAAATGCTCTGAATTAAGTTAATAAGTGTTTATAAGTGTTAATAGCGAGTGACCAGTAATTATAACTAAATAATATGGGAGCGTGTACTGTAGGGCAGGTAAACCATAAGAACCTGAGGATGTAAAATTAAATTACATAAAAAATCAGTAATTCTATTTAGTAACAAAAAATAATTAAAATCACAAAATACATTTACTAATATGACATACATCGAATGGGAATACAAATCTGATGATTTTACTAATAAAGCTCGTTATCAGGAATAACACTGTTTCAGTACAGTTTTTTATCAGGTTATTTTACAAGACAAAAGGAGAGACGATCTTAAGTAGGTTATGAATTGTTTAATTTTTTTATGATTTTATTGCAGCCCCACGGTGCCTTGAAGTTGTTGTATATATTGTATTCAGTGTTTTCAGTCAGTAGCGTGACTTAATTAGTCTAGGTGTGATTCACAGTATTTTAAGAGATGTAACTCTGTAGTGTGACGTGATTGGTCCAGGTGAGTAATCCAACCTATTCAGGTTAGTTCTCCTTCTGTCTTCTAAAATAATAATGAAAACAACTGTGTAAAAAACCGTTGCTGTTAACTTGTTCCCGATTACATGCAAAGAAGACAGTTTGGAGTTTCTTGTTGTGGCAGTGCCAATGATCATCCCTATTTGTTAGGTCCAAAATATTATGATATTTGATGATTTCATCCAGTCCTGGCATTGATTTAGTGTTTCTGAGGAGATTTCAAAAACATTCAGATATTTACTGTGTATCCCGATATAACCTTGAATATTGCAATATAACGTAAAGGCCATATCTCCCAGGCCAACAATTAATTGTTCAAGTCGGTGTTGTAAAAATGGCAATGACTGAACCTTGATATCTCATGATTTCACTAATATACAAAGCTCTACGATGACTAACAGGAAAAAATACATGCAGGATTGTGCTGCTGTACATGGGCAGGCTCTAATGACTGGGAGTATGTGTAAATAATGTGTAATAAAATACACTTGTTTCATAACTGGCTAATAAATGCTCTGTTCAGGCATGTTTTCCTTCCTGTGATGTTTCTCCACTTTCCATAGATTTGATGTGAGGAGAGTCGGAACAGTATGAGTGAGGTCCAGTTGTATCAGGTACAGTCAGAGTATGTAACAGTAGTAACATAACATGCTAATAGTCAACTGCTGTAACCATAAATTATGCAAATTCAGGTTGTTTTTTAATAGGCACTGGATGCATGTACTGATGACTGTGAGAACATCATGCATATACAGTATTTCTACTGTCAGTCCGAAATGAGGTCACCACCGTTTGAACAATACAAAAGACACTGATTTTACATAATGCCTGACAGAATACAAATACAGGATGATAGGGTTTAAAATGATACTGGGTTAATCCGCTGTTAAACATAAAAGCCCTTTTGCAGGCCGGGTCCTCTAAACTGCAGAGGTTCTAAATGATGAAGATGGAATGAAAACACATTTTTTAAAAATATCAGTAATTAAGTCTCCAGTACTTCTCACTCGGACAGCAGATTCCAGATAATCATTAACTGCACATGATAAGGAAACATGCTCATTTTTAAACACCTACTGCACAGTTATCTTCTCTTCTATATTGATGTCTGTGTTATTAAGCTATTGTTGTTTAAGCTATTGTTGTTAAGCTATTAAAACGGCAGCAGTCACTATGACTTGATGTGGCTTTTATGTTACTTCTCATTTGTTGGGCCAAGTTATGCAACTGCCTGGCAGTCCTGTCTGAACAAGACATGCGGCTATTTCCTGAAACTATTTCACAGTTTGATATGGGGCAAGCCCAAAGCTTACTGCGGTACACACACAGCAAAAAGCTAAAATGACTGATGCATGAAGGAAAACTGCAGTGGCAGTGAGAGAGCGGACAGTTCAAGTGGTCACAAGCGTTTGCATGATGCCACAACACAAACAAACCCCGAGCCAACAAAGTGCTGCAGGTTCTGATCATCTCAGGCTCAAAGCATCCAGAGTTAGTGAAAGTACACTTTTTAACTCAGGGCATCAATATTGGTGTATAACAATAACATAATTAACGATACTTCTCCAAAGTCATGCATGAAGTCAGAAAAAAAACAAAACAAAAAAACCACAGTACACTCTCCACCCTATGCAAATGGACTGCCTGAAAGTGACCGACTGCTACCTAAGATAAAGTCACACCAATCATCATCATCACTCATGTCGTTTATATGAAAAGTTTAATCGCATTATTAGTCCTTCACCGGGTCGATATGGGGGCTGCCCGCTCACTCGGCACGTAGCAGACAGCGGCCACCACACAAACACCGACTGTTTAAAAGTGACACAAAACTTTGGCCACAGTGGCGACTTCTGTGCGCTGCAGTGTGTCTGTCCTGCGAGAGGACCACAGGCTGTGTGAGCAGAGGACTGATGGGTAACAAGTCCCGACAGCACTTTTACTGGAACAAGTTCTGTTTGTTTGCCAAACTCGACATGGGAATTTTTTTTTTTTTTTAATCGTGCCGCACACAGTACACCAATCTGTGGATTACGAACAAAGTACTGCCAGATGTTGTGACCGAGCCTCCTTCCACACACATGTAGACAGCGTGTATGATGCGATATCTCACAGGCCTGGACTTCACTTCAGACCTGAGCTGTTCAGACCTCTCAGCTGTCCGCAGGAGGAAATGTTTCCGGGCAGGAAGGAGGCTCACCTGACAAGCCTCACCCCAAAGACCCCCACAGGTAACTTAGCGAACTTTGTCACGTTCTGCTTCTCCCCTAGAACAAGAAAAAATGAGTAAACTTTTTACCTTTTCCCGCTGCTGAAAACCTCCGACCCTTGTTTCTCGTTCACCTCATGGCTACTGAACGCCAGCAGCAGCTCAGAACATCGACCGCAATATGTGGATCCTCAGACGAGACTTCCTACTCTCCGTGCGAGCATCAAACATGAAGGCAGACACATCCCAGCCGCCTTTAGAAGAGGACTTTCACAATAAAAGCTCTGTCGGCGAGCGCGTGCACCAAATAAAACCAGCGAAAGGTCCAGAAAATTTAGTTTAGTTTAGATTTTGTAGTAAAATAGCCTGAACACACGTTTAACAAATATAATTATCATAATTTTATGGTTTCAATCAAATGTGTGTTTAGAACATGTTTGTTCAACTCAACACTACCCACTTTAGTTTCTTTAAAACAATTAAATTAAAGCTACATTTCCGGTGTAGGTTATCACTGCAGCCAGCTTGACCGTAATGGGAGCCTGAAGATCGATATGTCAGATAGACGCTTGTTTGCTAAATCTAACCCCTATGTTGTGTTTTGAGTCATTTAATTCCAGTCACTGAACAAAAGATAAGTCAAATACATTTTCCCCATCTGACTACACTTACATTAAGGTGGGGAATCTAGTTGTCAGTGTGATGTGCACTTTGGACTACACAGATTTATGACTATACGTTTTATTGGCCTACACAAAATGTTTCAGGTCCAGTGGTGATTTGTAGCTGCAGCTAGCTGAGCAGAGGCAGCCGTGGTGCACTTTTACCTGAAGTTAATTTAATAGACACGAATCTAATCACATTGTGTTCCACAAAGTAGGAGTCAGCTGTGTAATCATGCAAATCTATTAGGCCTGTGTGAGGATATTTTGACCCCCATTAACATGTCCACCGGAATTATTTACAAAAAAGAAAAACCTTTTATTTGCTTTACTTGTTGCTAGAGCAGTCTTTTGTGGCTCACATAAACCTTATCCTTTTCTCAAACAGCTGTTTGCTCTCACCATTTCCATTAACCTTGGTACATTTAATCCCTCCACCCTCCAATTCTCCACCTCATTGCATAGGGAGAGTGAGGGTGAGACCTTGATCTATGTCGTATTCTCTTTATCTGAACTTAAACTCTGTTGCAGCAGTCTTCCCTACAAGCATACAAGCTTTCCATATGATTACTGTGTTAAGTTATTGTATTTTGTACCTTACTAAAAGTATGAAGTTAATCAACAAAGTGATCCTAACATTGAATATTTTGCCATTAGCATTTATGTTTTGCTCGCTAACTGCATTTATAACTGACATTACCTCTACAACCTCTACACACTAATATCTTTTCACACTACAGATCGTCATCAGCCATCGGTTCTACATCCTCAACTTCCTCCACTTCATTCATACTTTACCTCCTGGCTCATACTCATTTCATATTTGTGTGAGCTCTCTACCACATGTCACAGCTGATGCTTGCTCTGCTGTACACAGAATAAATGTGACTTACTCAGTACATCCTCTGTGAACTACATAGTTCCTGTCTTCTTGCAGAAGGCTATTACAGTCTAATTATCACAACAGTCCAAACCAGTACATTCTGATGCTATCAGTGTCAACCTTTTCTGTGTTTTAAACAGCCACACTGACTGTTGACAGTTTTATTTTTTTTTTTCCATTTCCTGCCTCATTCCAACATTCCCATGAACCAAACACCATGACGTCATTTAGGCTGGTATCATTTAAAAACAGCATTGCTTTTGGATTGTTCTGATAATAGTTTATAATCCCCAAATGCTTTCTTTCTTCTTTAAAAGGCTTAGAAACATTTTAGTTTCTTTGCTCTCAAGCCCCCCAACTGATATGTTTCCCATCCACGCTACTGAGTGACTCACTGAAGCCCCTGTGGTTACTCTTGCAGCTTTTGCACCCCTCACCACATGTTTCATTTTCTCTGCGATAGTCATTCCACTGCTCAGTAACACAACTGCTTTTCCAACCTCAAAAGACCTACTTTCTTCAATCAAAAACTCTTTAAATTGAAACTGATTCACTGACTTGCTCTCAGTGTTGTGTGCATTTATATCTCTTTCTCTGTGGTAGGCTAACATTTATGTGTACATTTTTTATTAGTTAAAAAATCTAATAACTCTTCTAACCTTGTAAATATTCAACAGGGTATGAACTTCTGTTCAAATTTCATTGTCTGCTTCCTGAAATCTAATTCCTTCATTATGCCTTTAAACACACACTAGAGGAAGTAACCTTATGTACAAATGCACGACCACACACACAATGTAAGTACAACATTTGTAGTTATTAGGTGTGTGTTTTCAGTGGTAAATGTGACCCTATGTGAGTTTCACTATGCACTTTATAAAACAGATTTCATCTCATCCCATACGATTCCCTCGATTCTCTTCCTAATCAGTTGGACCAGATTTATCCCTGCTGGGGATATCAAGCAAAATCACAATTCCTTTTCTTCTCTATTAGCATTTTTGTCTTAATTTCTGATTTTTTTCATATTTTAAAAGACCTGGTTTTTAGACTGTGCAACATAGCGCTTTTCACAAGACAGATAGCACATTGCCTTGCAATTCTGTAAATCATCCACAAAAATATCCTTCTGTAAATGTGGTGGAGGTGTCATGTTTTACCCAGGCAGACACAACAGATCAACAATATAGAGTTACACCAGAAGTGATATATATTAAAGATAGTATATACAAAACATTAATGACATACTTCTGTAGTACATACAGAGTGCACAAGTGTCCATGGCTTTCAGTTTGAAATTTTGATGAAATATTGTCATAATCTGTGCACAATATAAAAACACACACAAACAACATAAGAACAGCATACTGCTTTGGCTGATATAAATAAGTGTTTTTATAAAGAGGAAGGGCAGGGCTGATGTGGAGGGAGTATTGCTTTCTTTCATGTTGGACTCGTTCAATGTTTCAAACCCTGAGAAGATCAGAAATGAAATGGGTGACACCCAGTGGGAGACATGCAGAAGCACTTCACATCTGGACTAACCCAATCATGAAGACAGAAAACTGACAGTCAGCATTCATGTCACCTTTTCATCCTTCTGTGTACTGTACTGCATCCCACCGGGTAAGAAAATGACAGATTGTACAGCAATTGGACCCACGTTTTCAGTCTGTAATGTTTACATGATATATATTTTGAAAGGATGGTGTGCTGTGTTTTAAGTACCACTGAAGATTGTCTGAAAGGTGATGAGATGAATCTGACTGATTTTCAACCCTTTTTCAAAAGTCTGACCAACAAATAAAACAACTAGAAGTATCTTAATTAAAAATAACACATCAATAAAATCCACATTTCATTTGCATAACAGTGTCCTTCCTGTGTTTGCCCTGGTACTGTGTCATCATGTGACTGCGGGCTTTATGTCACCCAGCTGTCCATTCGCATTCGTTTGACCGTTGGACTCTCTGACCGAGTCACGGCGAGCAAATGGAAGTCCGGCCGCTGCTGCTCCTCCCGGTCGCTGCCACCCTCGTGGGAGCTGCAGGAGGAGCTGATGCTGTCTGCAGGGGACCTCCCCATCTCTGCTCTGATGGATGAGGAGGTGGAGGAGTGATGGTGAGGAGGAGGAGGGGCATGAGCCTGGGTTATGTATCCTGATTGGCTGAGGTGGTCACGGGGCGGGGAGATGGGCTCAGCTTTGATGTTGATGTTGTGGTTAGTGTTGATGGAGAGATTGGAGCTAGCTGACCTACAGAGAAAGGGACAGAGGAGGAGGGCGTTTAAGGTCTTTGACTGTGGAGCGAAGGCGCCACCTAGTGGTGACACTTAACAGGTCTGCAGACAGAAAAGATGTTTTCTCTGTGGTTGGCTAATACTGAAACCTGTACAAGTACATTTACTCAAGTACTGAAATTAAGTACTTATTTGAGCTACTTGTACTTAACTTTATGATATGATGCTTTATGCTTCCACTTTTATACCATTAAGAGGCACATATTGTACTTTTCCACTTAATTTATTGGAGAACAGGAGTTGAGTGAAACTGACATTTTACAAATAAAACATACTGTATAATGAGATTATAAAACATGATTTATTTTAGAGATTTAATAATAGATTTAGTGTAAATTACCACCATAATCATGTTTCCATTAGTGTATAATCACCTGAAACTAAGAATTGTTGTGTTTTCATTACCCTAGAATTAGCCTTTTAGATCTACACAGTCCTACAGTCTACAGGTCCTCCTCCACAACGTCCACCATGTTGCCCTGCAACGTTTCTACAGTAGCCCAGAACAGACAAACCAAACAATGGTTCTAGTGACAGCTTTTGGGTTTTCGCTTTGAGCGACCACCGTAGGGGAGAGTGAAATGAGTCGTACTCAGTTGGTGCAATCTGCAACCACACTGTTAGATGCCACTTCATCCTACACTGTCAAGTCGTTGACCTCGTTCTTTATTACCAAGTAAAACCAAATATTACCAATTCTGAAAAACTCCTGATTGCTTTTGTCCTCTCTTGTACATATTTCCCACCTGTTCTGTTCACTCTACATCTCAGGTGATTTTTAAAGTAGTGTACATAAATATGTCAACTACCAAAACTGATCAACGGTAAAACCTGTGTTCACTCATGAAGACACATAAGTTAAATGTCAGATATTTACCCAAGTGAGCTCAGCTGGTGTTGCTGCCATGCTGTCATGGAGCCCAAGGAGGAGCCTGCAGGGGAGCTGAAGCCCGACAGCTCTGCACTGCTCAGGGAGTAATCTGACGAAGGGAGAGATGACATCATAGCACACAAAAAGCATTAGACTGGTACATGGAGTCAACTTCAATATCAGGCTAAGAAGCTTCTTCTTTGCTCATATTCCCCAAAGTACCGGTCTGAGGATGCATACATATTGGCATTTGGTGGTCATTTTGGATAAAAAAATAATCAGATTTAAAGATACTGATGATCCTTTTTACATCTTCTACATCTTTGTATTATTTCAAAACACAGATATAGCCTTACCCTGACAATATGTCCATAAGAGCTGCCTTCCATATGTAGCTTATAGCGGAAAATGTCTGAAAAATCTTATCTCAGCTTCCTGTAGAGTTATTTGTGTGTTATACTGTTTGTCCTGCTCTCTCATTTGAAATGTAACCGCACATAAATTATTAACAGATATAAGCTATCCATTTATGCAGAAAATGAAGAAAACTAAAAGCAGCATTTCACTGTCTATTGTAGCCCTGTTGGTTCCTCAAGGGTTAAGCTAATGACAGCGCTGCAGGACGAATCCAAATAACCACCAGGTACCGTTACTGTAGGCGGAGCTGATGCCGGAGTAGACCAGACTCTGGTGAGGCAGACTGGGTGTGGTGATGGAGACCACTGGGGTGGACAGAGGCTGGCTGGACTGACTGCTGCTCAGCCTCTGGTTACTCTGAAAGGAATAAAAAACAGAAACAGTCACTTAGTTTATTCTTGAAATGTTCATCTAAAACCCGTCCTCTCTGTTGGTATTCTGTGGGTGTTATTTCTCTGGAAGCCTGAACAGAGAAATACAAGCAGTGAATCATCTGTGAAATTTAGTAGCCTCTCAATCTGGAACTCAAGTCTTAGCTTTCTAAAACTATTCCAAAGCAGTGCCCCCAGTGTTTGGGCCTCCAAACGACCTGTCCTCCTATATCCTCAGACCAGTTATACTGAACACCTGAACATAACTTGTGATGCCCCATTTAAACCACATGGTGTCAGTATAAACACATGTTTCCATGGAGTATTTCAACAGAGAGAACTAATTCTCTCGAAAAGGAAACCCCAAATATGTAAGCATGATGTGAAATGTACCTTCTAGTGTGTCCTCTTACTCATGCTTAACTTACTCATTTTGTACAACAAAGTGTGCCTGAAGTTGTGGCACCCTGCTCAAGAAAGCACTTCACAGCTGATGGATGCTTGAAAGTCAGTGTCAGTGTCTTTAGTTCATCTCTAAACATCAATGTGTTAATCCATTTTTAAAGCAAAGATCAATCATCGATCAGTACTTCAGTATATCAGTAAAACACTGAAGGCCTAGTTTGTAAAACTATCCTTGAAATTAAAGTAGTTCTTATCCTCTGTATTTCGTGGATACATTTTGAGCTATTTTGTGAGATCTGCATTTAAACTGGCAGCAGCCTCGCACAATCAGGCCTACTGCTACAACACTGGTGCTAATTTACTTGAGTGAAAGTTTTAACAATTAATTAGAAAACCACTAAATACCAGCGGGGCAATAATTCTTCAAGTTGGTTTGGCACACTTTATATCTGCCTGCTAATCAAAACTCTGTAACCTGACACAATTCTAACAGTAATTAAATGTTTGGTGTTGTTCCTCTCTGGGTGTTGGCATTCCAGCTTGATAATGTCAGCAATGACATCACCCTGAATGAAGTCATTCAACGCTAAATGTGCACAAAAAAAAGACACAAAGACTCACGCAAACGTTGGGTTATCCAACCAATCCCTGCCAGGAACTAAAATGTCATGAGCACTATCATCGCATAGTGTTTCCTTCCTCTTTTCCTGTGTTATCTGTGGTGATGACGCAGCCATCGAAGAAAGGCAGACCTGCTCAGTTCTTTATGGATATTTTTAAAAAAAAACACTCAATGAACAACATTTTAAAAATCTACAATCTCAAAGAGCTGTTTTTGGCTGTTTGTCCTGATCACACAGTGCACACTTAGATGCACACACAGGCACAGAGGAGGAAGTGAAAGGCAGTTTCAAAATAATCAAACGGATGAGTTGCTGTCTGACCACAACTCAACATCTATTACTGATGTGAGTGAAAAGCAGAAACATGTCGTCATCTGGGCAGCTTCCATCTGCTGGTTTAAACATGGTGGAAACATTAGCATCCTATTGTTTGTGGTTTTGTTGCATGCTTCAACTGCATGCCACTGTCGACAAATACAAGCTGGCATTTAACACTCTACGACCGCTGAACAAGAACATATTAACGGCAAACTGCAAACATTTTGTCATTCAGTGATCAGCAAATATCATGTCAGGAACTTTTAACTGAACATCCTTGACCTGCTGATCTTCTGGCTTCCAATGTTCGATGAGGAAAAAAAACATCTCAGAAGAATCACAGTGATGAACTCATTTCTGGAGAAGCAGTGCTTACTTCACCTGTCATTTCTCCACCGAAATTTGTAGTCACAGTATTTTGCTAATTATACCAATGATTCTCCCTAAATCAATTTGAAAGTAAGACATAAAGTGCTTTCAGTTTGTAGTTCATCACTAACTTGTCTGTAAATTCTCAAGAAAGTCACAAAATCCTCTCCTTATTCACAAAAAACTGTCCATTAGGGCTTTTGTTGTTTTTTGAATACTTTTGAATAATATCCAAAATAATTCAGCCACATCTCCTCGGAGGATGCACTTCCACATGTACGTCCATAACAAGAGCAATATGAAACGTTATCCTTTTTTTAATGGAACACTGCAAAATCTATCAGCCCACAACAGCAGAATACTGGAGCCGCCTGGTCACCATGAAGAAAAATGGGGGGAAACGCCTCAGTTCCCATTGTTTGCTACCCGTTATATCATGTTTGAGCATAGTGTTGGAAGGAAGAGCAACAGCAAGGGAGTTAAGAGCAAATCAATAACTTGAATTACCCAGCACAGATGCTGACTGTACAATCTGAAGCCTCCCTCTACACTCTGCAGAGCAGGGAGTCACTCCACCAAACCACAGTCTCTGTTATCATGCAACTAATCACCCAGACCTCTTATTCTGTGCACTTGCTGGGGTCCTACTTGTGCCAGAATTTGAGATGTGCGTAGTATTACAGCATATTTCTGCATTTGAGTTGTAGTGATGCCGTGTTGAAATCTGCTTCGAGCTTCTCCAGAGCTGCACTCTCTTCCTAACAAAGTGGATGACTTGGCAGCCTGCTTGACTTAGCTGAAGGCCTTTAGGTGCTTCAGATGGAAGTCTTCCATCGTATAAAAGACACAAAACATCACTGTGATTACCAGTGGTGACCTCAACCTTTGCTGGCTTCACAGTGCACCAAAACAGTTTTTTTAATGCCACAGCTAGAGTTATACAAATAGAAGATCTCTTCTGTGCTAATGTTTAAGTGACATCTGTTATTATGTTGATTTCTAGGATGAAAATTATGGTTTAATGTAAAGCATTTAAGTGTTTCCCTTATAACAACACATTACATATAATACCTAAAATTAGAGGAAAGAGAGGAAGAAAACAAGCCTTTTTGAGAAGTGACAGAAATGTTGACTGATAAAAGAAATTGAAAAGGATCATAACAGAGATGGTTTCTATAGGAGATTCTAAACAACTAGTGCAATATTTTGTCTCAATTGTTTGGATCCTGTCTTATAACACACGGACACTGGCTTATGACACACATATTGTCAGTTTGTTGTTGTTAAGGGTAGGAACGTGCAGTTCTTTAGTTAGAAAAGCCATTCTTTGCAAGTATCGATGTGTGTAATCTGCAGTCTCCTCCTCTTTAAAAGAACAATGATTTCATTTGCAAACTCACAACCATCTGGCCCAGATGGTGTCAAACAAATTGTTCTGAAAAACTGCTGACCAACTCTGTGGTGAGCTGCATCATCTGTTTACCCTGAACTTGTCTGCTCTGGTTCCTAATAAAGTCCGGCATCAAAAGCTATATGGCCTTTTGAGTTGTGCACAAACAGCTAAGAAGTGCAAAACTAAGAATTTTACAGCTGCAATTATTAATCTATTGATCATCAACTATTATATTCATCAACTTTTTTGTCAATCAGTTAATTGTTTTTTAAGAATTTTTTAAACAATTTCTTGTTCTTTTACTCCTCTATGACAAAAAACAAATTAACTTCGGGTTGTGGATATTTGAGGATGTCACCTTTGGCTTTGGGACACACTGATTGACATTTTTCACCCTTTTCTGACATTTTATAGACCAAACAACTGATCGATTAATCAAGAAAATAATCAAAAGATTAATCTAAAATGAAAATAATTGTTAGTTGGAGACCTAAATAGTTTTACATTTTGTTCTAAGGCAGTGGCTGTGCATCTGTCAGTTTCTTTTCATGTTGTTGATTACCACACACACAATCTTACATGTGCTTGCATCATTCCTTTGGACTGAGGCACGACCACTCGGAGGTCTGTCTTGCGGCTGTTGGGGACCAGGCTGTTCCCAGGAGGTGGGAGAGGAGGAGATTTGGGCGGTATGATCTTCCCCAAGCTGCCTCCACCAGGTGAGCTCACATAACCGTTCACTGAACACAGAAATGTAGAAATACAAAGACATCTGAGAAGTGATCTCATGAGAAATCCCAACTTCCCCCTAAGAGCTGACAGACCGGTGGACTGACTGTTGACGAACATCAGGTTTCCTACATGGACCAAGAGGAGTCCCATATGTGCCATCTTGTCAAATAAACATTTTGCCAGGGATATTCTGAGAGCCTTCTACAGACTTTCCTTTTTAGTGGAAAGCACAACATACCTGAATGCAGAAGCATCTGAAGATTTGGAACGTGTGTTATAACAGGGGGGAGGTTATGAGGTTAGAATGGAGAAAGTACAGCTATATATTATACAAGAGATAATAATGAATAATTGATCCTTTCTTGCTCTTGACATTACATAATGGCAATGTTCATATGAGACATGCTGTTCTGGGAGGGAGAGCATGAAGCTGACAGGGAGGAGAGTCTGCCAGGAGGACAGTTTGTAGAGATTTTCCAACCTGGACTATGGTCCCCACAAGGGCTCACAACATAAGTGTGAGAGCTGAGATGATTATAAGGACAGGAAAGCAGGCAAACATAGAACTGTCTTCAGTTTCCACTCTTGTTTGGCCTTTTCTGGTTAAAACTTTTCAATAACCATTCACTTCCTCTGGCTTGTAAGAAAAGAATAAATGAAGAAAAGCCCTCACAACAAGAGTGTGACTACTTCTTGATTTTTTTCTGGGAAAGGATACATGTCATTACTACAGGTGGTTTATTCTTCTTTATTTTACAAAAAAATGTGTATGAAAAAAAATGATATAACCTTATTTGAACTATTGAATTACAATGTCTCTATGAATAATTGTGTTATGTTTACAACTTTCCTGCTTCACATTCATTTGAATTACATATTTATGTACTTCTGGTGATGGTGTGGCTCAAAGGTTAAGTTTTGGCCTTTAGAACAAGGGGATCTGTCAGAGTGTGTTTGTGTGACTCCTGAGAGATACATACCGACTGGTCCAGACCCATTTTGTAGAGCCAGATCAGAACTGCTCTGCAGGCTACCTGAGGAGAAACACAAACAAATAGAAACATAAATATATATATATTGTTTTTGACTTCTTTTTCAACCAGCTTTTGTTCTGTGGCCACTGAGTATCAAATGTAACTGGTTTTGCGGGTCTTTGTTTGTTTGTCTGTGTCTTTTTGACACAGTTGCTGTTCCTCCCATCATTTTAAGTTCCATGTATACAAAAGGTGAATCTCTACATTTACATGCACATCAGGTGTTTCTCATCACTGACTGTTATCAAAGGGCAAGACAATGTTCTATCAGCTTTCCCCCCTGGAACACACCTGTGTTCCCAGTGCTGGGAGGTCTCTGAGGAGAGTTTATGTTTCTGTGGAGGTGTGTGTGAGGTGAGGAGAGGATCCCGCTGTCGGCCAGAGCTGCTGTGGCTGCAGCGAGAGCTTGTGATGTCGCTCCTCCTCCTCCTGCGCCGGAGCTGTACGACATGCCGCCTGGTGCTACATGCATGAAGTTCTGCTGTGGATGGCCTGTGGACTGGAGAGAAAGTGACAGATAGAGATTGATAAATACCAGAATACAATATTTATAATAATGTTTGTCTTTTTGTTTGTCCTGTTGTGTTCTTGTGTCCGTGTTTGTCTGATCAGGTACCTCAACAAAGCATGAGATCATCAACTGACTGACTGACATAAATGTGACATTTTACCACACATGTTGGGCCACAGAAGCAAAAAGACAGGGAAGAAAAATCCCCAACCAATATGATTTCAGAGCCAGTAGGGAGGAAGCCAAAAAATGAACAATGCTGGGCAGACAGACTGATTGGAAGCTTTTTGTTCCAGCCCCTGCTGAGCAAATGTGGTTGGGAAAAGCCAATGGATTAGAGTCTCTTGACACACTCAAGACTTTATAAAACAATGCCTTAATTTGGCAATTTCAGAAGGGGCATTTAATTGCACATTGGGTATTGGTGTAACTGTATTAATGTGAAGAATTATGGTGCAATCAGCTACAATGCAACTTACAATTTTATGACTCTTCATCATGTTGTCAAACTCCTCATTGATTTTCTTGTACTTCTCCTCAGTATTGGGTGTGAGGACGTAGGAGGAATCAGCGTCGGGGCTGTCGCAGCCTCTGTGCTCCTTCTTGTTCAGGGCCTGTGGGTGAAATAAACACAGGGGGGAGGGGCATTAAGTTTAGAGAGTAGAAAACTGACCACTGAGAGCAGAGGGCACTTTGCAAATCACACAAAAAAAAGTTTTTGATTTTTTATGAATTCTTTCTGATGGAAAATTTCTTAAATACAGACCACAAAATCTGAAATACAAAAAACATATAGAGCACACCCAGTTTTAAAACACATAAGTCCAGAAATCAGACAGAAATACAGATAAAATAAACCGGAATAAAAACATCAAAGCAACAAAATAGCATAAGCTCTTCAAAAGTCCAGCTGAGGCTGATGAGATTAACCTTAAACATATTAATAATAACATTTTTCCATGTCACAGGCTGAGGTATAGCAGGACACAGGATGTGTATGGTTCTGGTTGCTCGCTATCTAATATATGGTTTAAGAGCAGGAAGGACAGCCAACAACTGACAAGACCAGAAACCAGATCTGATTTGAAGAGGTTCACAGTATGCAGACACTTCCCAAACACTGAGGCCATATTCACATTTCTGCAAGTCTGTCAGGGTGACTTCTTTACTCTTATTCTGAACACAAGCAAGGAAGAGCAAGGAAACACACTGCACACTGCATTATGCATTAATGCATTAATCTCTTTGCATAACCATTAAAGAAGGTCTTAGTGTTTGTCTATCACACATTATTGAAATTTGGTTCAGACAGTCATGTCCCCCTCAGGAGGGACTATAATATTGTACTGATCCTCTGAATCTTCATCTAGTGCCACTGACAGATCAGATCTTTAATTTGTGTGAAAGGCCAGTCCAATATTCGTATCCTGACTTTTGCATTAAGCGTCACAGAGTAGCTACCATGGCTGTAGACTCTTATGGTGTGTCTACACAGGAGGTGTTGTAACCACATTTTTCATCACAAATGTTCATCAACAGTTTTGACTACAAACGAGTGAGCAACAAAACATCTGTAAAATGTGAGGCTTGCTTCCTCAGTTTACTCTGAGTGTATGAGTCAGTCTCCTCTCTGGCTAACTGGACCAACACAGTAATGAGTAGGCCTTGAACCACATGAGGTCAGACTCACAATCAGGTCTAAAGTCTAAGTCTAAATAGGGGTTTTAAGCAAGACACTAAACCATCTAGCAGATTATCCTCTGGGAGGTTCTGATCTGAGGATAGTCCAATTCAATATTTTGTGAATCACAATAATGACTCCACTGACCAACTCAATGTTTAATAATTCTACATCGAGAAATGCATTCATGTTTTGCATGAAAAGCAGCCTAGCAGCTGCACTCATGCTTTAGCCAAATATCATCTGTCTATACAGAGCGGGCATTATTCTGTTCTTGAGTGTCGGACAGTTTGTTTGTCTTTATGAGCTGTGAAGGAGCGTGACAGACAGTAAACTGGTCTGAGTAGTGAAGAGATTAACAGGAGTCTTCCTCTAGACACAAGCAGCTCCACATCACTGACGTACTCATCTATATTCACACCAGCCTTTTAAACACACTGGACTGGAGCACGCAGATATTTTATATCAAGACTGAAACAACTTTGAATTTGGTTGGGTGTTTATGGTGTTGACAGCGTAATCAAAGGCAGTTGTGGAATGAATCCCTGAACACACTGTCTCATGCATCATATATATTAAAAAACATAACTCCCATTATGAATTAAAATGAAGGTAAGCAAGGACTTGGCATTGTTCAGGTGGTTTAAAGACGAGGTTTAGATCATTCGTTTAGATCACGGACAGATGAATTGATGGATGTTAATTTACAGCACCTGGACTTTGGGAGAGGAGCCATTGTGAAAAATCAAATCATACCGACATCATGTGAGCCTGGATGATGACATCACTTCTCTGGTATCCATCATCTCATCTCTGCTCCTCATTATATTACACGTCATGGCATGAAAAGGACGGACTGACGGACGAACAAAGCAGCCAGCTGACTGTCTGTCCACCACATGTCCTCTACATTCCCAGACACTGGTAGTTACTAGGAGCTTTAAACACACACTCACAAGTCTATTTTCACCACAGGCCTGAAGCTGCAATTTAACAACTGGTGACCACTTAAGAAATCACACGCTCAATTCCTGCTCCTACACAATGACTGACTGTTTCCAAACTCCAGTAAACATCAAGATGCCAGTTTAAATTTCCAGTTTGTTTGGTGGACCCGATGTTTGACAAGTGTGCCAGTTTGTCTAATAATGGGATGACACACAATGCTGTATCATGTGAGTGACTGTGCAGCAGTGCCAGCAACTATGTGTTTTAAGTCAAAATGACAGATGGCTGGACATTTTTCTTTAGATATGCCGAGTAGATAGATAGACATAACAAATAATGAATTGAGAGGGTGATTGATGACCAAGGGGAGACTGGCTAACTGACAGTTTTGGGTTATCAGGTGTTATACTGAAGTTGGCAATTTCTGGAGAAAGGTAGCTGATTGTTGAGACTTCTTCCCAATCTGTCAAATACAGATCAGTATTTAAACCTGGGAATGAGACTCAACAGTTCTTCTTTACCTTATCAACCTATTTTCCACAAAATTATTAGCATTATTTCTATTTTTATTTTGCCTTCTTTCTCAAATATGTATTTGTTCCAGGACTGGCAGCTGTAATGGGACTTGGTGCTTCTTTATGTGTGTGTGTCTGCTGTTTATACTGTATATACACATAAAACCACATATTATTCAGACACATGGTAAAGTACATTCTTGTAAATCTCCTCCACAAACTTTAGCTCTATCATCAGCGACATTTGTTTTGAAAAATACTGTCCATTAATTTTAGCTTTCATATGCCAGTGGCAAGTCATTAGAGACAAAAGCATTTGGTGCTTCAAAAGAAGGTTGTACTGTTTAAAATTCATGACTTATTCCTTACAATTGTCCAGTGAGAGCGAAGGCCCTGCTCCTGCCAAATCAAATTAATGCATCAAGCATCAGTTTTTAAACACGCTCCTGTAGGGAAGTCCTGTGATACACAAACTGCATTAAGATATCACATAAACGTCTGCTGTCACAGGAATGAGTCTGTGTAATCCTGTAAAATACCTGCATGTGAAGGTATACGTAAGCCCTGCGAGTACGTCGTAAAATATTACAGTAGGTTGGCACAACTCCAGAGCAAAATGCAGCATTCAAGCAGTCATATTGAATGTATAATGAGTCATTCTTCAGTCATTACTAATGATGTGAGGATCCATGAGCCACCTTGTGATGAATGGATCAGGAGTTTGTTACTCTTCAATCACTCTCTGATTCAGGTGTAAACTCTGCTTGACCTTACTGACAGCTGTTATTAATCATGTGATCACTCCAGTTCCTTCTCTAAATGTTTCACACCACTCTCGGGTAGCTTTACAGTTCATCTTTATGGGTCGACAGTTCCAGCTATGAAAGAGGGTTCTGTCTTCAGAGAATGGACAGTGGACAGTTTAAGGGCACAGAGAGACACAGAGAAGACCCAGGAGAGGAGGTCTAGTGGGATTTGGTCCAAGATGCAGCGGGCTATATGTGGCTCCACAGATGCTGATTTAGACCACTACATCATGTCTGGGCACCGCCGGCTATCTTAAAGTGTCTGTTAGAGGATCTGAGGGTGTGTGTCTGCTTATCATCTCAAATGTCAAAGTGGGCTTTAGTGGATCTCCAGAGGCATGTGGATCGTTGCCACCATCAGGCACAAGCTGCTACGATAAGCATCTTAACATGTGAGGGTGATGTCTTGTTGCTGTTGGGGCTGCTTCAAAAAGATAAAATAAGGCCCCTCTTTCCCTGGAGAGAGTCTTTTCCAGTTGGGAGATTGCCCTGCAGGCTAAGAATAGGGCAGTGTTTGAGATGTGATATGACACATCTCTGGCAGATAAGTTCAGCTCACACACTTTTTTATAAAGCATCCTGTCACACCTGACTTGAACTAAACTAAATCAGCCGCTCTGTTGTTTGCCACAGTGTCACTCATCAGTGTACTGTAGTTTTCCCTTCCTGTTCTCATTCATCTCCAGGTCCTGCAGGCTGAACGTACTGCGCTGCATACCTTAGACAGCTTCTC
Source organism: Lagodon rhomboides (assembly GCA_039737535.1). Taxonomy (NCBI): domain Eukaryota; kingdom Metazoa; phylum Chordata; class Actinopteri; order Spariformes; family Sparidae; genus Lagodon; species Lagodon rhomboides. The sequence continues at coordinate 2,035,089 of CM077784.1, read as the reverse complement.
TGTTGTTAAAATTCAACTCTGCTGCACACAAACCTGTCTTATTATTATGACAAAGGTAATCTGTCAGTGAGATTAGCTGACCAGTCAGGGTTTTGTAGTTTAAGATGGCAGACCATCATCGTTAAAAAAAATAATTAGTCTTCCTGGTTTCCACCTTCATGTGAGGATGACATTACACTTCCATCTCCTCCACAGAGAAACAGATGTGTAGACTGTAATTCAAAAGACCTTGTTTGAAGTAAACTAAAACATTCAGCTTTGGTATGACATCAGTATTTATGAACTGTAATTCATGTCTGAATTTGGATCAGAGGTTATAACTCGTCTCTGTTGGTCTTGACAGTCTCTTTATGTGTAATTACCACAACTTGGACCATGAAAGTAAGATGGCTAGTGCTATTTAAACTCCTAGTTTTGTATGATGTGGGAAAAACACAACACTGAGCAGGAAGTAACATGAACCAGTGGCAACAGTGGCTAGCTGAGCATACCAGCTTCCCCTACCTGCATGTAAGATGGTAAACCCATCTTGCTATTTTTGTCTTTATGAGTGGAATACAAACTTACCAACACAAAGGGCACTGCCAAATGTTTAATGTGGTTAAGTGACAGAAAGGAATAGTTTGACATTTGCTTTCTTGTCAAGAGTTACATGAGGAAATGGATCATAGTTTTCCTGGAAAAATCTGGGGATAATTCATTGTTTTTTAGGTTCATACATTCATAGCTGATTTAAGTTTCTTATTTTATGAAGGTGAATCTGCTCTCCCCCATTGACTGAACACAACCAGCCCAGAGATATAGCCACTGTAGAGCACTTTGACAGAGAAACGTGTGACTCTACTTAAAGGAGAGGAGTTCAGGTGCGCCCAAAAAATCCTAGATTTGTCGCGAGGCACAAAAAAAAAGCTACTGGAGGGCACTTAAAAGATGCCAAATCTAGCGAGGAGCCTGTTAGCTTAGCTTGGCACAAATCAAAACTTGGAACAAGGGTAAGCTTACAGTAGCTAGCCTGACTCTGTCCAAAAGGTAACAAAATCTGCCTTCCAGCACCTCTAAAACCCATAAACACTTTACCTCCTGCGGGTTATAATAGTTTTATGGGAGTTATGTGTCATGGCTGGGACTTAACAGACATGAGAGTGGTGTTAATATTCTCATCTAACTCAAGAGACAGAGTCTGTGCCGGGTGCCTAAATACTCATAAACACACTGTGTGACAAAGAACATGTCTGAGCCGTTTGTGTAATTGTGGTAGAGAGATTTTCATCAGCAAACATTTTCCATCCAGAAACAACAATGAATCCAAAGAAGCCTTGCGCCGGTCCATCCTGACATGGAAAGTCTGTTGCAGCCAGTGGGGCATCATTTTACAAGTAGTCAAATTCTGTGCTTTAATGTTGCAAATGGTCTGACCGATATGTAAAAGATCAACCTCTCACTTTTCAGGCGTTGTTTTAACTAGCTTGGCAGTCTGCGTGACATTTGCGGGAAAAAACAAATAAGGGAGTAAAGCAGGCAAATCAAGCCTCCTAATGGCATCCAGAGCTTACACAGGTGTGTATGCAGAACAGACAGGATTACGCTATCTAGAATCATGATGGTCACTATTAATGATGCATATGAACAAATTCTACCACTGCTATCGGATGAAATCAGCATTCAACAGTTGCACTCTTCAGTGAAGCTTTACTGTTTCACAATCATGTTCCTGTTCATTCGGGCTGAATGAAATCATTGGATGGGCTTATCAGGGGCCACAGACATCAGGATTCATTTTGTCAGAGCATTTCACTTATTGATTATTGACAGGATGTTAAGAGACTTTCAACAAATTTAACAAAAAATCCTCTGAAAATAAATCAAAATCCCTCGCTTTAAGAGAGAAGGAGCTGGAAAACGCTGCTGGGGGAGAAGGATGTCTAGAATAACCTGCTTTGCCTGCTGTCGTCTCGACCCAACCTCGAGAGGGAAAGAATGGATGAATACTAGTGGACACTGAGAGAAGACAGCAAGCAGCTGGAAACACGCCTGAACTCTGCTGAAACAAACTTCAACACTGATTTGAACTTCAGGTTACTTTGGGAAGTCGAGCCTTTTCTTTTCAGTTGATGGTTTCATTTGGTAAAGCACTGCTGTGTGTGTGTGTGTGTGTGTGTGTGTGTGTGTGTGTGTGTGTGCGTGCGGAGGCAGTAAATTCAGGCCCTCAGCAAGGCAAACACACATTAGAAGCTTATATAAACAGAAAGACATGAGTCACGATGACCATTCATTTTTAATGGCAGCAGCAATGAGTACGTGCTGAGAGAGACAGGACAGCGCTGCTCAGGGACCATGATGCAACAGCACCAGTGTCAGCACCCTGGTGACACAGCCAGCAGGACCCCACAAAGCGGCTGGATCCTATCACCAAAACCATCTCTTTCTCCAGCGGGTCAGCCTCCACTGTTGTTAATTAATGCTCATAGTAAACAGTCTCACGGATGATTTGCAGTGGTAGGAAGCCTGACAGCAGTCACTACTGTTTGTAACAATCTCAGTCCAGTTTGTATCAGCACTGGAATATTTTGTGGGACTTCCGGAGAAGACAAAAACAGATACACTGACAGGGCAGATGTTGCCCGTTGCAGTCATTTCCGATGTTGATGTATGTGTGTTTTCACCTACTCAACACACAAGCCTGGCATGCTTAGTCATTAAAATGAAGAAAAACATCAGACTGCAATTATTTCCTTCCTTAATCCTCTAAATGAATCCAAACAGAATCAGAGACTTCAGAAGAAATATTGAAGGATTTTCTACTTATATTTTAGGATGTCAAGGTATATCACCCTCTCTCCTTCTCGTTGGTTCTCTGTATATTTGCTCTGTGGATGGAAAAATGTCCTTGACAAACAATCACATGACAAAAAACATTAAATATTATATGTTTTGTGAATGCAAAGTAGACTGTCAGGCATTCACACTTTACACTGTGCAACAGCTTCACAGGTTTCACCACTCACTAAAATTAAAGAGGAAAAAGAAAGTTCACATTTCCCTAAAACATAGACCGTACATAAATACGTTTGAATGTCAAAGCTACCCGATGCCACCACTCACACTCTGACATGAGACGGAGATCACCACTGTCACTCACCTCTACAATGTCAGAGTTGGTTCTGCTCTCGTGTGGCTCGTTGTACTCGGTGTACTTCAGAAGAACTTTGTCCATGTCGGTGCTGGCATACTGGAACAGCTTGTTGGAGCTGTTGAAGATGATGAGGGCGATTTCACAGTCACACAGAACGCTCAACTCATAGGCCTTCTTCATCAGACCAAACTTCCTCTTCATGAAAGTCACCTAGAAAGACAGAGACTAAGGATCAATTTTGTTTTCTTCAGAATTCTGCTCCCGTCTCCTGACGTCAATGGATGAGGTATGAACTACAAAGAGAATTTGGCTTCGACAAGTTGGGAATCTAGGAGCTCCATATTATTCAGTCCTTGTTCAAAACCACATTTGGTGCCACAATACAGGCAGAATAAATGGATGCCTCAGACGGAGCAAAACTGTAGTTTAACAACTAATTTGTCATTTTTATTTTGAAAGCTCATCTGCATTTTCCTCCCCTTCTTCACCTCATTTTCTTTAGCCTAAAGCATTTTCTGGTCCTTGACACAAGCAGACTCGATAATTGGTATGGTGGTGTTTTGTATGGTAGAACACATACGGCATAATAATGATGCAACATGGAATTGTGCAGGGGAGGTGAAAGCCAACATGGTTTAAATGAAAAAATATATATTTGCTATTAAGTGGGTGAAAAGTTTATTTCTTAAGCATAAAACTTGACTTTTAAATGTTTTAGAGACACTAAGTCAGCTGTGGCTCAGGGGTAGAGCCAGCGTCTTGTTATCAGAAGGTCGCTGGCTCAATTCCCCTGGTCCGCATGTCGAAGTGTCCTTGGGCAAGATACTGAACCCCAAACTGCTCCTGATGTGTTGGTCAGCACCTTGCATGGCAATTCAGTGTATGAATGTATGTGTGAATTACTGTAATAACTGTGAGTCGCTTTGGACAAAAGTGTCTGCTAAGAGCCCTAAATGTTAAGTAGTGCCATCATCCAAAATCCTACAAGCCATCCAATGGCAGCAGGACAGGTAACCCACTGTGCATTCAACGGCAGCCTAAGGGATATGGAGTGCTTTGTTAAGGTGTGGTGCAATAATAGAGACAATAACAATCATTGGCTGTCTTATTTCAGGTATTTAGGGACTTTTGCTTTTACCCAGAGAAACTTCAAACAGCATTAGCATGAGCTACTGACACACCAAATACATAGTCAATCCTTGACAGAAGTCGGCTAGTCTGGAGAGACATAAAATGTGATTCGATGTCACACAGGAAGGAGATCAGGAGGAGGTGGAAGGAGGGAGGTTCCCATGGAAGATCTGACACTGAATTCCTAAAACTGGGTGACAGTAACGTGTAAACTGTTTCTACTGGAAAGCCTCTGATTGAATGGATGGGAAACATGGGTGGGGAAGGCAACTGAGTAACGTTTCACCTCCCTTAATGATTACTATCAAGGTGTTCAGCCTTGAAAGTCCATTTGCTGACACAAACCTTCATTAGAGATATCACACACAAAGAAAATCAAGAATACAGTGTTGTATTGTACTGTCAAATCTAAGATGACAAAAATCACTACTGAAACCTCCATGTTCCCCTAAACTGCACCTCTAGCATCAGGCTCAAATGAAACGTTTGGAGTGGACCATTTTCAGCTTGCATTAAACCCACACACTACCCACAGGTCATACATGGATCATCCTCTCTCATCCCTGTTTCTGGTGTGCAGATAACTCCCTGCAGTGACTCACTGTGTTTATCTTCCTTCCATCATGGCTTCTGGGATCTTGACTCATGTCTTCACATATCTAGAGGCTGGTTATGACACTCTCTCCTCCTTCACACACCTCAGAGATTTCCCGCAATGCTGAGTATCAGGTGTATTGGTCCTTGTCAGCCTGCTCCAAGCTCTCGCATTTCTTTTTCTGTTGCCTGAACAGCACTTCAGGTAGTTGCTCAAAGGCACAGAATCACAGGTTTTTAATGAAGGGATGTATTATTTATTTAATATGAACATGAAATATAAATACCAACAGGGACTAGATTTGCTCCTGTAAACAAATTCTCCATTTTCTATTACAGACAGGTGGAGGCAGAACACACTTAGTCGATATATATTCCATCCACAGTTTACTGACAAAAAGCTTATACTTTACTGACATAAAGTTTTCTCAGTTTCCATTTTCTCTCAAAGGTAATGAGTTGGTGTTTTGCCAAAAGTTGCAAGTCACTGAGGGTAAGTCTAAATTATCCGATTCACATGGATAAGAGGTGTGGAAGTGCAGGAATCTCTAATCAGACTGGCAGTTCCCGACAATGATGTTTCCAGCAAGTGTGTGCATTTCAGAGAGATATTTCATCTGTTCTGTAGAGAAAAAAAAAACACTGCTCTCCCATACTTTACTACTCCTCTTGCTCGTACTTTCTTCTGAAATGAAGAAAAGGGCATCTTACATCTTATTACTTTCACAGCACATCCTCACCATCACAGGGAATTCACTGGTCACAGAAATATCACCTCAATCTGCTGTAACTTCTGCTGTAACCTTGCCAGAAATGATGCTTCCTCTCCACTTCCAGCCCCACCTGGAGGTTTTTACCCAGGGAACTGAAGGGAGTACCATAATATGCATGATAGCACTGTTGCTTTTTAAATAATTAATACCACAGAAAGCCAGATAGAGACAGGCATGTGCTGTTAACAAGCGATTGAGTCTCGTATTTAGTAATAAAAAGTATATCATTTTATTTCTTTATTTTAAAATTTCCCCAATTGGAAAGATATAATGTCATATTTTGTCTGCAGTGCTGTTTAATTTGTTTTTAAAATGTCTGAGAAGCAAAGTATCCTCAGCCAAGATGTTTGAGTTCCTGCACCCTCACATGTTCCAGTTAGGGAGCACACACTGCATCAGATGGCCAACCAAGTTCATGTTCAACCAAGCTGAACATCTGTAATAATGCCAGAAACATTTTGAGCAGTAGTAGCCACTGAATAAATGTTGTATCTCATTACAGTAACTGGATTAGATGATAGTGGTAAAGTGGACGCCACAGTTCTCACTGTGATTCCAAGGGCAGTTCACGGTTTTTGTTTTGTTTTTTATTTTTGAGAGTAACCTCTTAAATGATGTTTACAATTATATTCATTATTTCTGAAGCATGACTTGCAAACAGATTTCCATGATTTCTGTTCTTTTAGATATTTAACTGCTGGTGCATCTTCCTATGACTCCAGTGTCATCACCATCCAGTGTATTCTGCATAGTGCAACAGAATGAAAGATTGAAAAAAAGAGCAAAATCAGCCAAAAACACTTGACAGATAAAACGAGAATACAAACCAACTTCCCAAAATAGTACAAGAACCTAAATATACAGGAGGCTCCAGTGATGCAAACCCGACAGCTAAAGCAGTGTCTATCTAAAAATGTTCTGGCCAAGACAACCAAACATCAAATATAAACATCATCCCAGATATTTATTTTCCAGCCACATCCCTATTTCCAGAGCCTGCGCCTTCCGTCCAGACAGACTGGTATTTGTTGTGCTGTTGGGGGTGATATATATAGAGGAGACAGACAGAGAGGGATTCCAGTGGGCAGCAGTGTGGCTGCGCAAAGAGACGGTGAGGAGAGAAGGCCACTGTGTGTCCCTAACACTGACCCACCCTGCTAATGACAGGGTGCCGTCCGGACCTAGCTAACCCCAAATTACTGCCCTCGCCACCAGCTGTGACCGCTGCACTCTCAAAAGTAAAATGACTTACAGGAATCTTTCAGAGTTCTTTGGATTGAAACCATAGAGAATCCACAGAAGGCTCCTTGAGGGGTCCCTTCGTACAGTGTTCATGAACCTGTCAATACTTGGTATTTGGTCTTTCTGTAGGAAAATGTATAAGGTTGTTAACTCCAACTTGATCTCTTGGATCTTAGATGCAATGAATCCCTACTAGTTAGAGTGGACAGAATGCAGGAGCCACGCATCAACATAACAGATATCATGGAAACCAACAAAACAACATAACAACCCAAAAAAATTCCAAAAACCGCCTCCAGATGTTATTTAGCACAGCAGGGATATACAATATGCTTTTCTATGGATGCATATTATGACACAGAACACTGAGGAAATATTCAATATAGTAGTGTCAGGGAGAAGGAACTTCACAATACAGAAGGTTATGTGCACAGGAAATCTTTTAAACAAAGGATTTTGCGCAGAAAACAAGCCATAATTCTTCTATAAATATTCACTCCTTATCCCAAGAACACCTTATTCTGCCACTTTTTACAGCACCTACATCAGTGAACTGGGTGTATCGAGGCAACAATACTGGATGAGTTATGATGCTGTACTCTAAGGGGCTTTGAATATCAATACAACAAAATCGCTGAGATGTCAAATTAGATGACAGAAGAAGAAGACACCAACCTGGCGGTTCCTCTCGTCTACGATTCGGGTGATCTGGATCTTCTTCCTCCCCATTGCCAAAACAACTTCCTCTGACAGCCAAAGAAGAATATCAGTGGGCTCCAGGTAGTTCAGAGTTCAACAGTCAGTCCTTAACACATGGCGCCACTGTCAGCTCTGTTTCTCCAGTATCAGTTTGGCATGGCTCGCTGAAAAAGAGAGAGATAGTGTGTCAACTTAATCCAAATGTTATTCAGCCATTTCAAGTATGAACAGCGAAACAAACATTCATATTCAGCAAAGGCATTCAAAACTTGCACAAATCATACAGTGCACCAAGACTGAAGGTTGTACCAAGAAATCCAAGTCAGAACTTGTTGAATGATACATCTATCAATGGGGTTTTCTCGAGACATTTTTTACCCACTTTTTGAAATGATTCTGTACAAAGATTACTGTGCTCCCAACTATAACACAGTTTTCTTTGTCACTTGTCAAGATCTTGTGGATCCTGCAACGACTCTTAAGGCTTTCTTTTTCCAGTGTCCTCCTCAGTTTAGTATTAACATTCATCTGCATTGTAATCTTTGTCACTGCCAATTCCAATCGACTGCCTTTTTTTCACCTGACTGCACAGACCTTCACCAGGAGGACACACAGTGCTCCACGGTTCACTGACCAACCAGCAATGAGGACTCGAGATCACACTAACTGAAAAAGACAAAGAGAATTATAGTGTATCTACCTCATTGCACACATCCAAACTCTCTTCGACTGCAACGCTACTCCATGTGCGCCAACATCCAGCCCGTAGTCTTGAGAGTCTTAAGTGAACTTGCCTCTGCTCTCCCACTTTCTCCTCTGCCCACCTGCCTCGCCGTGTCCCTCCTCTCCTCAGCCTCAGTGGTTCTGAGCCCTGCCTTCCTCCAGAGCTACTTAGCTCTCTCCTAATCTCATCTGATCTGGGAGGAGGCAGAGAGTGAGGCGAAGCCAGGCTTTATCCTAACCCTCTCTGGATTACTGCAGCATGTGGATCCCAGAGCTGAGCCACTATAACCCCCACTGTAGACCCAGTTCACAGGGTTGGGGCACGGACAAGTGCATTTGTCATGCACCAGTGGAAATGTATTGGTGATTATTTGTTGATCTCAATGACCTCTGCAATTAAGGAAAGATGATATTATTGAGTGTGAGTCACCTAAATGACCCAGACAACAGATAAATGAAGGACAAATACAATAAAATAGAAAAACCTTTGTTGATTTAAAATGCTTTTAAAACATTTCTAAAGTCTTTTAACAGTATTGAGGAGCTTCCGATTTAAAAAAACACTGTCACCCTTCAATTGCATATTTGGGTTTTTGTCGTTCTGAACATTTGAGAGCTAAGTTGTTAAGATAATTGCACATTGATTTGCAAAACACTGCACGCGCTCCTTTAACCTATCCATGTTCACTACCAGCACAGATCCCATGTTTTACAATCTGTATGATCTGATGCCACCAATCTCCTCAGCAGCTTTTTCCATGTGAAAAGAGACAACAAACATTTCTTTCAGCATTTGTTCTTGAGTTGATGGTTCAGTTTAATTGATATATTAGATTGCTAGGTTAGGAGGCAGTGTTAAGTCACTTTATAGTGTTCTGATCTAGTTAGATCCTAGATCCAAGTGCTTGAAAGCTGAAGGATGATAGGGCCAATATTTTCTGTGACAACTTCTGTGCATGTCACAATCAGTTAGGGTTCAAACCCTGAAGGGGAAGAACCCTAGTAAGTTTGTGCCCGTTTATGTTATTATATGTCGTCTTATGCCTCATCTCAAAATGCTGTGAGCTAAAATTAGCTTGTAACATGAATCTTACGGCAATAATTGGAAATGAGGTACAAATGCTTCCAAAGAAATATGGTGCGGTTACAATTAATGCCCCATAACACAATTTTGGAAAGGTCACATTGTCTTGAAATTGGACAAACAAGCTTAGCTCAATGTGCTCTACTAAAGCACAGTTTGGAACATAAAAGTCCACCACGACTGATTTTCTTGCAAATGGTACTATGTTAAAAACAGTAATATAAATAGACATTTGGGGATTTTTATATATACAGATATACAGCCTTGCTGGACTGAGATACACCATCAATCAAAGAAGTTTAGCCAAGGATAGGGCAATCCTGATTTACCTCAACTGTGAAATCCCTCTCTCTGTCCTGAACGTACACACCAAGTTTTGATCTCATCCAATTAAAGTAGGGGCCAATGGTGGCACTTTCAGTGGTCAACAATTGAATGCTGCATACAGTGTTGTGATTAAAGTATGTGCTTGGTCTCACTCCCTTCTGAGGCAGAATGACACCTGGAGCAGCTCTGTGAAGACTGAAGCCTGCTCCACGCTGCTTGCCACTTTGATTTTGAATCACTGGAGCAGCTTCCTGCCGTTGACCGCAAAGAGGCATTGAACCTGGAATTGTTGCTTGCAGCTGTACTTCAGCTTGTTTGTTTCACATTATTGCAAAAGTTTATTTAATCTATATGAAGTTCTGGCTAATCATTACTGAAATAGAAAAAGTGGATTCTACAATCAATCTAAATTAAATTGAGAAAGAAACTCAATAATCACTATTGAACTGAATTGCCAACTTGACAAATTTAATTTAATAAAACTGCTAAGCTAACTAAGTTTTGTAAGGAAACATACTTGTTGCCTGAATTATACTCCAGTGTAGGAACACAAACTATAGTGATTTGGGCACATGGTGCAAATACAACGTGCAGGACTGATATCAAGTTTTGGAGTTTCCATCCCGAGTCCTGTCTGCTTCGTGCTTTAAGTCAGTTAATATCAAACCAAGAGAAGATCTTGTGCTTACCTTAAACAAATTCTCTGACTGCCTTAACATAGCAATTGAAACATTTTAAAATGCTGGAGGTGTTAAAGTGGATATTGTATAGTACGATCTGATAATGTAAACAAAACACGTCGTCGGTGCACATTTTACTGATATTTTCAGTATCAACATTTTGTGGCTTTGCCGGTGTGTTTATTGATATCATTATGTGGATCTGGGTGGCATTACATTTCTTGCAAAGGTTAAGGGTTGCAAATTAGTAACATATAAATGTTGTTTCTAGGGGTAAGATTTGGCCTGATACATGGTTGTAGTTCTGATTAAGGATCATTGTCACTGAAAAGATATCTGGGTTCCTGTGAGTGTTGTTATGTTGGTAAGAAAGAGAATCTAAAATACAGAATAAACACTGCTTACAATTTTGTCCCTTTGTGACAATAAATCTTTGTCAGGCTGCCAATTCTGTGGAGCAACAACCAAGCCTGTTCTACATCTCATGTGTTTAAAAGACAAGTTGTCCTGATCAATGTAGATGTAATATGTTACTGTGGGAGAAACTCTATCTGGCAGATGTAAAAATCAATACAACCACCAGGATGAGCCAACAAGCTGTAACAACCAGAACTCACACAAACATGTACAGGGGTAAGCTATACATTATAATTTAATTTATTAGTCTCACCTAATCTACTACAATGAGCAGCACAGCTTGAAAACATTTTTCTGATCATTTAGCACAGAATCCACTTGACTCTTCGTATATTTTTGAATAGTTAATACCCTCTGGCAATCAAGTGTCTTCATATGATTTATTAAAATGGATTTGTAGCATGCAGAATAAAACCATTGGTCATACAGTTTCACACTGAACTCAGAATCCTGAAACACAACCTACATGTGAGTAACATACTGCATGAATCTGTATGATTCCCACGTGAATTTCCTTTGATCAGAATGGGGTGTATGTTCATGGTGTCTTTGCTCTTCAGCTTGTAAAATAAAAACACTTTTAAATAATAATATTAATCTATTTTCTGGATATTTAGCATTTTGTAATATAACTTCTTTACGTGTTTTAATAATTTCCAACGGCCTGAAAAATTGCTACTTTTCTAATCCATACTTGCTTTGACCTTCTCAACACCTCTCTTTAACTTCAAACCCCCCTTCCCCTCTAAGGATGCATCTTTAACAAGAAGTGCTAAACCCCCCGAGCAAACCTCCTCACTGCCAAACGCTCTTCTCTTTATCTCACCCATGAAATCCAATTCCTGTGGATCAAAGCGTGACCATGCTTTGTGAGGCTGTGAAACACACTTTTCCAAGGTTGGATTGCACGGGATTTTATATCTGTTATGCTGATACATTTGCAGAGTGTCACTTATTGCTGTTTTGGTAAATGTTGCCTCGGGGTTTCCATCTAACATTTTCCAACACATAAAAGTATACTGAATGTTGTACAGTGTTGTGCAGCAAAATAAAAAATATTTTCAGTATTTCAGATTGCCACCATACAGTAGCTGTCAACAATTTCACTTTTCCTCCTTTCTACAATTTGAAAATGTACTATGCACAGCAAGCTTCTCCTGGCACGAGCGCACGGCATGGCAGGCTTAAAGAAATGTTTGACATTTTGGAAAAAACATGCTTTTTTGAGCAAGATTTGATCAAAACCACTCACATACTTTTACTGTATGCATTTGTTATCTCAAATGTACAATAGAGCTATGATGGCCATGGTCAGTTTAGCTTATCATAAAGGCTGGAAACAGAGGGAACCAGCTAGCCCAGCTCTGACCAAAGGTAATAACACCAATCTTCATTGTCACTTTACACTACATATATTAAACCAATGAGATACAACACGTTAGATATAAAGGCTAAACTAAGCTAACCATTTGCTACTCTTGGCAAGAAAGCGATAGATCATATTCACATGGCGGCCATTTTCTGCTGACATCACATTGAGGGTGGGAAGCTCAAGCGCTGACAAAACGGTGTGCTGCTGTGTTCCAGGTTGCAAGTCGCGTAAACGTAGGGAACCATCTTGCTAACCTTTCACTGCTTTCCAATTGATCAGCAAATGAAAAGATTATGGAGAGTAAAAATCTGGAGGGACATCAGGCCAGTGTTCAAGGTTAAATAACGTATTTGATAACCCATTAGCCAACGTTAGCATTCATCAATTTCTTAGCTAACATCTGGATAGTTCTTAGGAAATGTGAAGTGTACTGAGTGGGAGTTTGAAACAGGCTGTTGCTTCAATAATTCCATGGTTCACTAAAAAAAAATCCTTCAATAATTGATGGTTAAACCACCTGTCGAACCAACAACACCCCAGTCAATCATAAACATTTTGGAATTACTAGGACATTCAACCACTATCTCAAAATCTCAGCTAGCGCTGTCATTAAAAATGTAAATACAGATCTGAGATTAACAAAGATGAGCAACCTTTAATGGTTACCAGCGATGTTAATTGTGTTCTTGTCAACACAGATATGGTGGGAAGTTTTTGAGGCTTGGACAAGTTCTCAGACCCTGACTTAAAATCACCACATGTTCAAGCAACAGAAAATCATTACCACAGAATGAAGACAGCATACTGGACATAACACAGAGTAAAACTCCTCCACACTGGTGACATCCTGAAAGCTATGAGAAACTACTTCCTGTTTCATGACCTGTCTGACAATGAGGGAAAATAAGATGAATTCCCCCTCCCAAACACCTCCTCCCACATCTTTCTCATTAAGTGCAAACTGCAGAATAAGCGTTGGCTTCCACACAACACAAACAAGCAGCTGACATGTGTGTAGTATTCAAAAGAAAAGTTCAACATTTTGAGAGGATCATTACAGTTCCATCATAGCACTATACATCATTTTAATTAAATTTAGATTGAGACTTAATTCTATTTAATAGCATTTAATTTTCTATTCGATTACAATAAAATTCAAGATTATGCACTTAAAAGGGCAGAAAGAGACGAGATGAACAGAGACACCGACCGTGTGGTTCTTTTTCATGTCAACACCGACCGAAATACATGAATGATTTATTTTCATTTTTACAGTGACAGTGCAGGACACTAGAACACAGTGGCAATTGTGCCTAAAAAGGCATATATTAATGATGCCATTTTACAGAATAAGACATATCACAATTATAAACCAAAACATTTTTTCATTGAACTTAACTGACCTGCTGTAACCGAGCCTGAACTCAAACCTTCCTCCTGGTGGGCATAGACTTTAACTGAGTGCTGCTGCTTAAGCGTAATCAAATGCATCAAGGGAGATCCCTGCAGAGGCGATTGTCATTAGGTGTTGCATCTTTGCCTCGGGAAGACGACTCCTTGTTTTAATTTTCCCCCAAAACAGTGCTCTGCTGCCACGGCGGAGACCAGTATTACCAGTGCCACAATCTGAGTTTTGAAGTCCTGTAAGCACTCGCTTCATTGGGAGGAAATCCCACAGCATGCTCTCAATGACCCCCAGTCTGTAGCTCTTCAACATGGTGCCAGCACCCAGATGTGAGGGGGTGGGGCTGGGTGCTACTACAGGTGGTGTTCATGTGGTTAATGACAGTGTTGCAGGTGAATTAGTAACGTTAAAGTAGATTGCTCCCTGTGTTATAATCTGTCAAAATTCAGATCTTTCCATCGTTGTTCCAAAATCTGTCAATGATGAATAATATTCAGTTAAAGCAACCTCTGCATCTATCCCCCAAATCTGCTTGTGTGTAAACATTTCATCCTTTGGCATCCAGTGTGCAGGAGAACATGGCAGGGCACCTCAAACACTGGCCTCTGACCCTCAAAATCCCCACTGAAAGGGGTCAACAGTAAGTGTGAAAACAGCAAACAAAAGTTCTAACATCATCATGAGCATTAATTAGCACACCGTCCTTTAATGTCTTCTTTTGTAACGAATAAGCAAAGTTGGAGCTGCAGAAGGTTAATCATGCTGGGTCTTAACAGCACCAGGTTGTTTTCAGTACAAAGCAGCGCAGAGTAATTGGCAACCCTTTCATCCCTCCTCCTCATTAAAGACCATGGGTTCATCTCTAATTGTGTTGACCTCACCATGACCTCTGCTACAGTCACTCCAACAGTGAATCAATGAGGCTTCAAGCTGATGCTCCCCAGCATGCACCACTAGGTAACACCCCAATGCTCTGCAACCCGTAGAATAAAGTAACCACTGTCTCCATTATGTGCAAGAGTGAACATGATTTTGGTCGGGCCGTTTTTAGAGATTCATGGCCATTTGTTGGAGGATGAAAGAGTTTCTGTTTCATCACTGTTTGCAGAAGTGTTAAGGACTGATGACACAGATCACATTCCTTATTCATGCCTTTACCTTCCCTGCAGCTTTGCCTACCTCCATGCTTCTCCTCTCCCCCTTTTTAGCTCAATCTTGTCCTTCTTCCTCCAGCAGCTTATTTGCATCATATCCATCAGGAGGGAGGGAGAGAGGTTCTCTTGCTCTTGCTCAAAGGCATAACTAGGCGGACTGATAGAAGATTCTTCCCCCCGCCGGCAAGCCCGGACATTCTTTGAAGTTCTCATAAATGGAGTTTTTATAAAAGTTCTTGGGGGAACTCATACATGGTAAACAGCCAGGCTTCGTGGTGGACCTGCTCCCCGAGGGAGGTGAAGTGAGATCAGCAGGCTTGTTTACTGGCTGAAGTGTTTAACACTTCCCTGTTTATAGTAGCGTTCAATGAGTCGAGCCTCCCCACATGCCCAGATGTGAATAGGAGTTTTCTTTGATGTTGGGAAAACGAATGACAATTTATGTAAAAACATAACAGACTTGCAGCTACTTAAAAGAATGAACGATGAAATTTGCATTTTCTTATGCAAATGTTGCCGGGCACAATACACAGTGTTTGAATAAGCAGTGGTTAACGCTCACGTTAAGACCAGCAGCGACAGCTGCAAATGATTCTCCTTGTAAATGTGCCCAATGAGAAAACCTGAGCTTCAGTAAAGTCAATCGTAAAATGTTCCACTTTGCCCTTTTCTGTGGCTTACAGAGGCAGGAACATGCCTTTCCCTCGCAAGACAGGAGCAAGGCAACCAAGTGCTGCTGCTGTCGTCTGCTGCCAGGCACGGCAGGAGCACAGGCAGTGATTAATTCATCACCCACAGTGAGACAGGCTCGCCTCTGGTATCATGCAGCCTGAATATCGACGCTTGCCTTTGCTTGCTTGGTCACTGAGCTAATGAGTTTTTGCCTGAAATGTAATAATTAAACTCTTCTCCCTCCACTAGCAGCCCAGCCATTTAATGCCAGGCTGAAGGCCAGGCAGATTAGCTGGCATGAACTGTCATCTGACACACCACCCGACTCCCAAAGTCAGTGAGCTGCAAGCTGAGATGCTGTGTTACTGTGACAAGCATGAGTCACTAAAGGAGGGTATAAAAAAGTGTGTATATACATATGTAAGTTATGGCATGATAACGAGACATTACAAAATGTGTTCAAACAAAAAACATGATAATCAGTGAGTGAATTTCCCACTCAACAAGCCCATAGCTTCAGGGCTGCGTTCACTCACTCTCTATTCTTCAGCGTGCCGCACTGTTACTCACAATCTCCCAGCCTAGTAAAAACTCCAAGACAGCAGTCTGCTCATTTAATTACCGGCCCGCTCTGATGTCATTTCATTATTGTGTTGCTTTTATGAAAGTGGCAGAGGGATAAGATTTTCCTGTCTCAACACAGAGACACTGATGTCATGCCTGCAACACAGATTGAAACACAAGCTGCCTGTAAAATATGACTACGCCTCCATACTCACGGTTCCTTTCATAAAATACATTAATTGGTCTTCAGCTGAATACTGACACGTGCGTTTTATATTCTCTGCCATGGTCACGTTTCCCTGCAAAGCTATCAGATGTGGTACTGAGGTGAAGTGATCTTGGACTGAGGTACAGTGAAATTATCATGGCTAAATGTCTAATTTCCAAATTGTAATCATGCAGCATACAGTATAATATGTATAACAAGCAAAAGAGATTCCATGTCAGGACGCCCCAACACACCCATAGAAGGAATTCTACCAGGTTTCAAGCCAGTTTAGCATTTGTCTCCAAATAACACTGGTCAAGACACTGATACCAACCAATCTCACTGATTCTGAGACTAAACAGCACATTTCTTTGCAAAGATTCAGTTAAGAAATTAGATATGAATACTATTCCAGAATCAAACAGTGACCAACTTAATTCTATCAACCAATAAAAATATTGTGGGAAATGGCAAAGAAACACTCAGTTTTGAGACACAATGTTCAGAACGAGATTAATCAAATGTGTCATATATGTCTACTGTACTTGCATTTCCGTTTGTGTTCTGAAACCTTGCTGAGTAACGCTTGGCAGTATGAACTCACAAAGTGAGAGACGTTATTTCTGTAGCCCCTAGTTCCAAATTCATTTATTCCGTCAATATTTTGTGACTCGCAGTTGGAGCACTCCGACAGCGTTCTGAAGCTGCAGTGCAAAAAGATGAACAGCTGAGAAAATGTCTTGTTTTTTTGGAAGAAAGTCAAAGGCTAAATATCCTCTTTACATAAAAAAGTGATGCGATACATGGCTTCAAGTTATTTTGTGTGATTTCCTGTAATTGTATCCCCAAAAAAATAAGTTGAATTGGATGTATGGGGGATACTGTGGATATCAAACTGAAAAACACAGTAAGATGAGGTGCTCAACTGCAGAACATACCAGAGAACGATGTCTGCCCTGTGGACCAACACCTCAGCATAATTTTGGGAATTGCAACTATTTTTCCAAGGATAATCATGATATTGATATTTTCATATCGTCCTATGCCTAGCCATTACATTATCAAGAAGAGTTCTGCTTCTATGATGAGTAACACTGAAATCATGGATAAAAGAAAACTTAAAACAGGAATATAGAATAGGGGAAACATTCCCTTAAGCAGAGGTTCCTCCCACTTCCTAACTATATTACCGGCGTGAAAACACTCTTGTTTGTTTATTGTTTCAAAATAAAACAGATCCATTGAGCTTGAGTTCTACTTCTCATTTTCGACCCCAGTCATGTGTGGACCCCCCCACCCCCACCCCCCGGGGGTCCAAGCCCCACAGTTCAGAGAAACACTGCTCTACTGGACTCCAAGGGAACACTAGTTTGGGAACATCCGTCTCGAGTAAAAAATGTGACAACAACACTTACAGAGTCAGAGAGTGAAGCACTCTTCAATCATACAGTATAGTCATACAAAACACCACATACACAATATACAGTACACACTGTAGCTCTGCACAGCTAAATGCTCACTGCAGATGAGTCTGCAGAGCCACATGCCTTCATCACTGAGAAGTATCTCTAACCACAGCCTAATCTTTTGATCTGCTAAATTATGTTATAATGAATTCTTTAACATTTATGTTTGTTCCTGCTCTCATTGAAATTCTGTGCTTTCAGCAAAGTAATATCATCCTTTTAATGTTGTGAAGAGATGGTAAGGAGATCTGAGGCCTCTATCCTGAGGGTCCTCCATGCAATCTCCTATTCCTCCCACCACTAACACACACACACACGCTCCAGCACTACCATCTCTCTCTAAGATTACTGGGTAAACAGTGAACTCTTTTCAAGTCGGTGTTCGGGACAAGTAGAGTTCAGTTGGAGCCATCGTGCAAATCTTTCCACTTGCATTCATCCTGTATCTCACATCATTGGTGTATACACAAGTATCAAAAACTGCTCCTTTCCAAGTGGCATTTCCAGTATGTTTGCCACTAAAGCATCTTAGGTGGTGTGTGAGTGGATTATCCAGACAAGTAACTGACACAGGCTTCAAAGCAAACATTTCAAATAGTTGAAAATTCATATGCTGTGGAGCATTTCTGACATTTTTATGTTCAGCCATGAATTTGGAGAGTTTGACACTCAAGATAACCATGCCTCCTGATCAACAGAAGAGTATGAAATGAGTGCTTACATTGTGTACACCAGAGCTCACTCCTGTTAAGTTGGGCAGAAAGACTGAAATGAAAGTTGGAGCTCAGAAAATACTGTGCATACAGATGAACAGTGTAGAGCTGCTGGAGCAGTTTGATACATTTCTAGAGACATGATTTCCAAAACAGCCTCTGTTTTTCACAAAGAGTTGAACTACTAATTTTAAACAGCCACTATTCAAGCCCACAGTATCAATATTATATTGTTTTTTATATTTTTATACCACAATTTGGCATAAGTATTGTCTTTTCCTGGTTTTAAAGGTTGCATTACAGTAAAGTGATGTCATTTTCTGAACTTACCAGGCTTTGACCTACTTATTATATCCACATTAATGACGATTTATCAAAGATCTTAAGTACCAAGTTATCCCTAGAATATTGTTGCAATATCCATATTGGGATACTTGATCAAAACTATTGTGATATATGATTTTGTAGCCCTGTCCTTACACGATAAAGGTTCTGAAAAGCACTTAATAAAAAGTGCTTATCAGAACCTTTCATAATAGATGTTTATCATGTATCTCAATATCGCCAAAAATATTGGAACATTATTTTACCACCCCATCGCCCAGCCCTATCCTTAAGACAATAAAAGTACAAGACATGTTTAACCATCTAACCTCATTATAATGTAAACTTCCTTTCCATTTCTTTCAGAATGTGTGAGCAGCTGGTACAGCTCGTCCATCTTGTAAACTGACTCGAGACTATTCTGGGGAGGACTTATAAAACTAAAAGATGTGCACAACTGTGTTATTTCACTGAATTTCTGGCATCAAAAAAAATATTACAGCTGGGATCATCTATGCCACCTGGGACTGGGGTGTATAATTGCTGAAAGCTGCGTGTGAGATCACACTGGGTGCTTCTGTGGGAAATTAACAGCCTTATTATCAGCCTGAATCACAGGGCGACAGCGAGGCGAGCTGACTTCAAATTACAGTCACAGAATTGGTCCCACTTATTATTATTGACATTATGAATTCTTACTGACTTAAAGTAATGCTCATATTTTCAATAAACAAATAATCTGAATCCCATATAAATCAATTTCATAGAACAACAACCAAAGAAAACCAATAAAGCACTATCAAGCATATCTCATTCAGACGTTTTTCTCTAGAAGACAACAAGTGTGAAAATAACACTACCACACTTGAGATATGTGAAGTTGTACAAAATCATTATAATGTCAATTGTCATTGAGCATATGAAGCCAGTAGTTAGATTCAATCAGAACTACCTTTAGGCTAATATTATATTTGAGGAAATTTGAGGTGTCCTACTACCTGATCATGGGGATGCTGCAGTAGTTCTCAATATAAGATCGGACAAGAAAGGACATTTTCATTTTCTCCTAATTTAAGTTGTCAGAAACAGATTCTTGAAGACAACCTTTGAAAGTTGCTGATATAACCTAGCACTCAACCCAGCAAGGAGTGATACGGTCCCCATGTACAGCCAGCATTAATGAGGTGTTGGCACCATTCAGAACAGTGTCAGGACTCTGAGCAGACCCAAACCACTCTCTGGTCTGGACCCTGTCTCTGCAAATCAACACTGAGTTTAATTAAGCCAAGCCACGCTGCCATTGACCCAACATTACTGTTGAAGTTGGCAGGGCCAAGGGAAACCTATTTACTGAGAGCAACAAAGCCACTTTTATATGTCTGCAGGAAAGTAGATTGCAAGGCTAATATTTGGAAATTGTTTTCTGTATTTATTGAGTGTAATTTCTGAGCTCCTCTGCGGCATTTTTAGCATCAAATGTGCGGGTGTGTGGCCCAGCGGTCAGACGGCAGGCAGCCAGAGGTTTGGCTGGCTGGGAAGGACCAGTTCAGGCCTGATTACCAGGGGGACCCCCCCCCACAGGAAAAGCTCTAAGGTCCAATAGATTAGAAGCTTTTCCATAAACCACAGGGAGAGGAGAGGAGAGGAGAGGAGAGGAGAGGAGAGGAGAGGAGAGGAGAGGAGAGGAGAGGAGAGGAGAGGAGAGGAGAGGAGAGGAGACTCCTCAACACAGTAAACATGATTTAATTTCTACTTCTATATAGAGATACACATAACACTCATTTTTTCTATTTCCCCTGACCCATCAGCACTGTCTGCAAGCAATTTGAATTTGGAGATTCAGAGTTGCAAATGTCAATACTGGACAAATAATCTACAGTTTTATACCACTAAACCCAAATGAATGGCTTTAATTATTAGTCACAGTTGTCCCAAGGAATTTGATGTGGCCTAAGTATAGCCAGAGAAGGAGGACCCATTAATAAGGCTGGTTTGATACTGACACCTGCATTAGCGTTATCAACAGCTGTTGCAACAAATCTAAGAAACAAAAAAATAAGAAGAGGTATCAGCTATTACCTGATAGTGTTTGGTGTGTCTTCTGGCAGGAGGAACTCGCTTCAGCTTCAAACTTGGAGGACGGATACAGCTGAAATTATATTACAGGCAGCAATTTCTTTCTGTAGCTCTTAGATTCTGAAAGAAAACAAAAAAACAATCCTAGTATCTTAATTTCATACTTTTTGCTTTACAGTAAAATAGAAAATTGTTGCTGATGAAATTTGAAATTCAAATTGTGGCTCCAACTGACATGTTTGTTTTCCGTTTTTACACTCGAAAAAATGCCACGTCAAAATCAAGTAAAATACAACGAATACAAGGTGTTCCTGCTGTGAAAACTGTCTCAAAAGCCCCATTTCACCCCCATCTCAATGACATGCTATTTTTTTGTGATTGTGATTATATTAGCCTGCCTATATTAGTGTAATGGGATATTCTTGTCAAGAAATTATAAAAAAGATCTACTTGGTAAGATTTAGAGTTTTTACAGTGTTGGCGCCAAAGGGGGGAAGTAAATGTTCCAGTTCTCTTATTTCAGAGATAAATTAGCAGTAATTGAACTCTTAAGAGTACTTCTTCTCCCACTGAGAACGCACTGCATTTCTCTTCAAATGAGTAAGATGACATGTAAGTGTGCACTCAACTGTTTGTGTGAAGACCATCTGTGATGACTGAAGTCATATTACTGGATGTAATGAAACCATCAGTGAAAATACAAGAATCATATTTCCAAAACAGGTCTAATGTCTGTAAAATCACATCAAATAGAAGAGGGAATTTCCATGTGGCTCATAAAAACTTTAGCAGGAAGATTTAAGTGCCATAGACCGAACTAAAATGAGCTTGTGCTGTTCCATAATCACATCAGTCTTGATGTTAGCATCAGCACAGACAGGTAACAAGCACACAACAAGCCTCCACAGCAACGAGAGTCAGCTAAAGCTCTCATCTTCATGAGACACAGCATGTCACTGGTTCAGCCAGGCATCGCCACAGCTAATCAAAGTGGATAAGAAATGCATTAGCTTAGGCCAAAGCAGGCCACGTAATTGACTAGAAAAAACTAAGTCAGTCAGTCAGTCAGTCAGTCACGGAGGACTCGAAATAGCCTCTCAATGAAACACACACACATACAAACACACACACACATGCACACATATACACAGTGCAGCCTCTATATCTTCAGCGTGTGGTGCAAAGAGAGAAGCCTGTCCTTCAGAAGTGTTGCTATTTCTGTTTACCACGAGGCTCCACATATTCTATCATTAGGGAATCTAGGAGGGGAAGGGAAATACCACTGGGGAACACATGGACTCCATACAGCCATACTGAGGAACCTAACTGACAGGCTGGACTGCCATAACAGGTTTTATTTCCACAATATCCATTCGCTAATTGTACAAAAGTGTCTCAAAAGTGATATTTTTGTACTTTTTTTTTTACTTACTTGATTTACAATCAATCAATCGATCACCACATTTACAGTTATGAATACCCAGGATTTGGTGAACCTTTCATAGGAAAATCCCCCCCCCCAAAAAAAAAAAAAAATTAGCATGAGCAGCACCACCTTGGCTTGTAGCTGAAACAAGCTACATACATAGTGCTTGAAGATGCAGTACCATTAATGGATGCAAAGTTGACTTGCATGGCTGGTTGCGTATGATTGTATTGTATTGTATTGTTTTTTTCTTGCGTGTTACCGTGTTGTTAAACTGGCACGGTTACCTTGGTTGAACCTGCGTCCTGCCTTAATAGGTCACAATGCAAATCATGTCTGTTCAAACCACAGCCTCTACACAGGAGGTGATGTATTTTCTACCGCTTTATTCAGATGCATAGCGCATGAAGTGTATGCTGTACGTCTTTATTACCTTGCATGTATTTCAACTTTGGCAATGGCGAATACTATATACGAAAATGGTACCAACACAATCAATGCACCGGATGTAAAGAAGAAGCCAATAGGACCTTTTACAAACTATTGTTATTGGCTGAACTTGGCTCTGATAGTTGCCGATGGCTGCACAGTGTCCACACAGAGGAGTTCACCATTTTTCATGGAGGATACGCTAAGTCAATCATCATGATTTGAGGGCGATTTCTCCTAAAAATATATAAATCTTCTTAATCGCCCCCCCTCCCCGACAAGCACAAAAATGTTGCGTTCTCTCTTCCAAATATTTCAGCCACATAACTATCCATCCATTCATGAAATTAAATCGCACACTTTACGATCCTCCTTACCCCGGGAATATGCACGAACATTAGTGAGATAATAAGAGTGGCATTTAATAATGTAACATGACACGCAACAGAAGTAATCCTGGCCAGTTCAGCCACAGAATAGCGCATTGTCCATTGTAAGTGGAACAGATTCCAACAATGTAATCCATCAAAATCACACATCTCCTTGAAATCAAACAGACAGCTCTTGCTATCTTTTCAACTCAAATCAAAGACCGTGTCCTTCACATCTCTAAAGTTACTCTACTTTACTAACGTTACAAAGCCTGAGTTTCACTGTAACTTATCAGTGAGAGGATGGGAGGGACTAGTTCAGTTCAACAGTTCTAATAAAGTTAATGTCCAAGATTGTTCAATTTCGACTGTGATACATTTAAAAAAATAAATAAAAACATTAAAAATATGAATCAAGATAACTATGTTGTACCTGTCAAGTTTTCACCAACAAAGTCGGCTATCGGCTTTTTCCTTCTCCTTCTTAACTATCGTTATTGTAACGGCCTTTAAAAATCCACTATTTGTAATCCTCTAGTAACTACAATACCATATAACGGGACCAACCCACTCACCAGCAACAAAATGGTATGCATCAAATCTATACTCTATGCAATCACATTTCTCGAGTAAAAACACCAAGTGCATTTGATTAAATGGGCAGGGTTCTGAGAAATGTGTCCATCCAGATTACATTACAACACAGTGAAGTTTTGATTGTCATTCTCATGAAACAATATCAAACAGCCAAACTTTGTAGAGTATGATTTTGTGAGCTTTGGAGGGTGTCCTGTTCCATCTTGGCAGATGGACTACAATGTCTATTAATACATGTTTCAAATATTTTCCACTATTTCCACCACATGCTCACAATCATGTAAATGGTTTGTACTTGTAGAGTTATACAGAGATGACCGATGGTTGGGTCTCTTTGCCTCACATCCTTTTTTGAATAGGCTGTCCTAACTATCAAGGGAAGATGGAAGTTATGTTCCTTTAAATGTAAACATATGAAACATACCTTAATCAGATTTACCAGGTTTTGAGGTAAACGGAACATTATGTGCATGTACCCATAATGCTCGAGATTGTGCAATGAGCAGTTCTCAGTGAAATGCACAGTAATACACAGTATGCCATGTACCTTAAAGAATGTATAGTACATGGCACAGAAAATGAATCTGATCACGCGAATGTGACTTGGCAACCGTTAAAGTTTAATGCATTTTAAAACCTCAGAACACACAATTAATCCAGGACTACTAAATTATCTAGATAGCTATAAAGTCATCTACTGTATCAGAGGACAGAAGGCTGGAAGAACATTAGCTTGTAGGCCATTCAGTCTTTAGCGGAACCCAGTCCTGAAGCAACATTATCTAAAATAAATGCTATTATGTGTTGAAACTTATTTGTGACATCTCCAAACTAATGAAAGGAAAGTATTGGTTTATACACATGGGATTGAAATGTTTTGGCCACTTGGGGGCATAGCCCATTCATCAGAAATTAAGACTGGTATTGTGCATTCCTGCAAATCATAATCACATATATGTGACGTGTTCACAGATATGTTTAGGCTTTTCATATGGTCTGGAAAGGTTTAGGCACAAAAAACACTTGTTGGTGTTTTGGCTCAAAATGCCTGTTCTGGTCACCACAAACAAGGCTTGATATGTCCTGAGGTCTCGTCAAAAACAGCCAGGTTATCCACACTCACAAATGTTGAAACGCAGTAAAACCGTGGTCGCTGGCGTGGCAGCCCTCCCACCTGTAACTCCTCTACCATCCCCCCAGGTCCCATCATGACTTTAGGTCATAAACATGTAATGGGAATGTGATATGACATATTTTGTACTGTTGATATTGATGCTCATGTCAGCATGCTAATATGCTCACACTGTTGCTAAGTTCATAATCACAAGATGGCAGGGAAACTTAAATATGTTATTCAGTTCAATTAAGGTCTTAAGCAATATGATTATTTTCAAGTTCATTCATTTATTTGGGGGTCCTAGTAGAATAATTTATATACTTTAACTTTCAAAAACACATTATTTTTCATATGGTACATTGCTGCAGCATCGCTTTACACACTGTGTCTCGAACTCTCCGTTTTAGCTACAGAGTGAGACATCTTGCCTCTGGTCAATCTTTGGTGAGAGTTGCACATATTACTAAATGGGCAGGATGTAGCCAATCAGAGTCAGAGTGGGCTGGTAATGCTGAGCAAGGTAGTGTGATCTAAAATAACGCCGCTGCAGCAGTAGCAACATAATTTACGGAAGTAAAGGCCCAACTCCAAAAATGCTAAATAACACAATAAAGGAATGGCAAACCCCAAAATATGACCTCTTTAAGTAAATAATCTAAAACCAAAACATTTAACATACAGTAAGTTTCCATGTGTCCAATGTGCTAACCCTGGATGTGTTACTGGCTCACAAGAGAAACCGATTATCCCCAAGCTATTGAAGTAATAATTCATCAACACACTACACTGTGCTGCAAACACAAAGAATATTTATGCTCCAGACTTGACAGTGTCCAGATATCTAAGCCTGCTAAGAGATAACTGCTTGGAGATGGGAGACCTCTTTCATGCATATGCTCCCTGTGGTCTCAGCAGTCTGACAGGGTGACAGTGTAACCATGACCTGATTACCTGTCCCCTGAAGCCTGTAATCACTAAAGCCAGCAGACAGGCACTGTCAGTCCGCTGACAGGGAGGATAATTGAAGGTGATGCTACATGCTGCTAGCCCCGCTAATGAAATATGAAAACAAAGAGCAGGGACAAGGCAGCAGGGCACCAAAAAGGTCTGCGCTCCAGAGCAGCTAAGTTTCTTTCTATTGACCTGACACATAACACGTTCTAAATATTGAACTGACGAATGATGGTCTGTGAATTAAACTCCCTTACAAGCCTACACAATAGCTTTTTAAACAATGGGGCTTCTCCATAGACATTCCCACTAAGTCTGAGATTTTTCATTTTACTCATGTTCATCAAAGACAAAACGGTGCTGTAATATTAGTTTAGTGATAAAGTGCAGCGTGCTTCTCCTGGCTCCGCAGTTACAGCATACACTATTAAAATAAAACATTAATCCTGCATCAGTGATGTCACCCATAACCTTCTGAAGGGACTCCTTTTAAAGTGGATGTGAGTTTATCAGCTAACCACGACAGCCTGAGATACCTGTCAGTCAACGGCAAGCAACAGCCCAAAATAAACATCTTTTTAAACATGATTGTTTGAATTCAGTTGTAGGAGACCAACCCTTTGGGAGAAAAAGTTTGAGAACATCTCCCATCCTGCTAAAATTTGTCCTGGCTGAACTAAGACCTGTGAGGCTGAGAGGGAGCATTCTTCAAGAGGCCGTGCCAACTTAGACCATCTTCATGCTGCCTTTAAATACAGCTCTGTGACAAGGGAAGACGCTCTGTGGGCCATCAATTTATTGAATCATACTGGAGGTTACGATTCAGAAATGATGAAACTATTTTTGCCTTGAGGCGCGAAGTGTAATGGAACCTCTGATCAGTCACTCCTCAGTTCCTGCCCCAATGCTTCATGCTTATCTTAATGAGTTATCTAGATAGACCTTACAAACAAACATTTGTAATCCCTCCTGAAAGCAACTTTAATGGAACATACTGAGTGGAAAATACACAGTTCTCATTCTGTGAACAAAAAAAAGATTCAAAAGTTCAGCTGAAAACAATAATAGGTAAGTAAGTAAGTGATCGAGTTGGTATTTTCAAAGTTACAGCAGTAACTTTCATAGACCCAATTCACATAGGCCTAACTGAAGCACTCTGTGTTCGCCTGTTTGGCATAAAATAAAGTTTTGGTGGACCAGCAGCTAGTGTAAGACAGTTACCTAAATCTATATTTATTTAATGCTATATGCGATCACTGTAACGTTACTGTGACATTACTGCAGGGACTTTCATTACGACTGTGCTGCTCATCTACTGTAATGCACTTTTCGATATAACCGATATGTTTTTTTAGCTTCCTCTTGGATAATATCGTGGAAATACTTGCAACACTTTGTTTTTGAGCCAGTAGGTTACATTACATTCAGAAAGACAAGATGTTGTTGAAATATCCCAAGGAGAAAACTAGCTAGCTTAACACAGCTAAAAACAGCTAACTGATTAAACAGCGTTGGTGGGGTTTTCTTCTTCAATCAAAGTTTTATAAAGCTCCCCATTAAAGCACTTTGGCGTATCACAACATGTACAGTACACGTACTGTACTCACATGTATGCTACTTAGCCTCGAAATCAAACCAAAAACACATCGTTAGGTGGTGTAATATTCGGTTGTACAGGACATTTGCTGTCATTATTTTAGGTTGTTGGGGAAACTAACGGACCAGCGTGAAGACTATGGCAACACTATGATACGTGCGTGTGTGGCTCCCTCCCTCTCAGCCTCCACAGCAGAGAAGACAGACAGTAAACACACTTTCTGACACATTCACACAGATGAGTTGGCTCTACTTACCCTTCAGCCCTCCCGGTGCTTCAATAAATGCGGATAGTTTTCTGTCAAAGTGTCTCCAGCAGACATTCAAGCACAGACTCTCGGCCGCTGTGTTTAACAAAGTGACAAACTCAGAGCAGCGCGAGCTTTAGCTCCTCCCACCAGAGTGTCTGCGCGCGCGTGTGTTTGGTTCATCGCTCACACAGTGTGGGTGTGATGAGTGTGTTATCATAGGCGTGTATGCAAGTGTGTTATCATGTATTATAGTGTAGTAAGAAATGTATGCCCGTTTTTCAGTTATTGACTAAATATAACTGCTTGTATGTTTAAGATTTGTTTAATAATTCAGATGAATTCATGGTGAATTAATGCTGCATTGCAATAGGGACAGTTTAAACCTAGGGTGTGTTGATAACAGACTTTTCAGCTGGCAAATACAGCACAGCATGTCAGCACAAACACAAGCCCAGTATAATAACTGATCCATGATATTATTTTCTGCTCTGGCCAGAGGGAAGAAGAAGGAAGCTTGTGACTGAAAGGTCACAGGTTCAAGTGTCTGATCCAGCTGAACCGCTCGGAGCATCCAGTCCTCCCTCCCTCCCTCCCTCAACAACACTGCTGATAACATATCTGGAAATGTAGAAAGACTTCATGGTGAAATCACAAGCCATTTTTGTGCTGTGATCCACTCAATGGTTGATGTTATGTGTGACTACTGTATGTCACATGGAATGACAATTAGAAAAAGACAACATTTTCACATTGTGTCAGGACACAAAGAATTAGTGTCCCGACATTGGCACAATGTGCACGAAACATTATAAATCCCAGAAGGGCCAGTACAGGGTGCCCTTCCACTGGAGAAAATGCCATATAGTCTGCCCTACATGCTATTAAGGTAGTTATGCAGTGTGCCTCTAAATGTTCCATGGTTTAATGGTGTGTTTTTACCACAGATGTCAGATATGTGACTCAAGTTATTTGGTCTAAGTCTTACGCAAGTCCCAAGTAATTTCTTCATGGGCAAGTCAAGTCCTTAGTTAAGTCAAGGCAATTCCCAAGTCAGGCAGTGTTCCCTGCAATATTCTGTCTTTATAGAGAGAAAAGAGGAGATATTAGTACCTGTCCAAAAAAATATTATGTGTATGTATGACGGTTAATTGAATTTGTGTTATAATTATTGATATTAAAGGTTAAACAGAAATTTTAATCAGAAGTTTTAATCAGAAGAGAAAGATCTTCATTGCCTGAAAAAAATATTTTTGCCTAAACAAACCAGAATAGAGAATAGAGGATATTTCAAAATAAAAAGCATCTTGTATAACATTACAATCAGCCTCTTTCAGCAAATGTTTAAAACGTGGCATTATTTTATTGTTGTTTACTTTGTAAAAGTGTCTAATGCTTTTCACTGAGGAAGATCAATCTGGCATTTTTCTGCTCTTGGGTGTATGTTTGGAAACTACACTGAAAGACACAAGTAAGGAAGGAAGGTTTTCCTTTTTCCCCTCCAGTAGCTCCTCTGTCAAAGGATCGCACATCATTATCAGCCAAACAACAAGGGATGGTGAGACAAAGAGTGTTTTTTCATCTGCTTTGTTTTTCATCACAACCTTTGCAACAAATGTGATATTGCAATTAAATATTGCAATTAGAGACTGTTCGGCAGGTATTATTGTCGAATGTAATATACAGTAACAATCCCACAAAGTGTTCAATTAATGGTTTTCTATGGCTCAAGTCCTATTCCATTAACCTTGAACTTGTGTCTGAAATCGGGGATTGTGTGGTGAGATTCCACAGTATTTGATTATCACTAACTTTTGATACTGACTGTCATAGAGATTACCACAGCTTTGAATGAGCCTTACAGGAGCACATACATGTCATACATGCCTAAATAATAACAAATTGATGGAAAATGTTAAGAAATCCTATTTCTTTTATTCAAATTGCACGGCTTAAATACCAACATGAAGAAACCTATGGCAGATTGTATAAAGAACCATTTTCGTGCTCCAAACCATCACATTTCAAGTTGACATACCATCATTCCATTCACCATCAAGGAAAAACAAAAACTCAGGTGCCACCATGTGTCCCTGAGGTAGATGACAGCTGAAGCCATGGTTACAAACTGCAGGTAAAAGGCTGCCAAAATTACGGATGTTATAACTCCGAATAAAACCACTAATCATGTTCTTTTCGCTCTTTTCTTTTCTAATTTCAAAATCACAGGTGAAAGTCAGTTTCAGTGTGTTTGACTCTGTCTCCCTCTGCAGGCTGGTAGCAGAGTGAAGGCTGTCCTTCACTGGCCTCAACTTGGTCCATCGACACCTGCTGCATTTTGACACGGAAGTATTGGAGATGTAGATACACAGGGAACTGTCTTTTTTTTTCTAGGTAAACAGTTCTTTGAACCAAATAACTCTTAAAGTCTTTGTTTCTGTTACATGTGTGGGGTATGCAGATTAATCAGGCAGACAATCACAAAAACAACCTTTACAAATATCATCTTTCCAGCTTTAAACATAGACATATTGGTTAAATTCATAATGTTTACATTTGGGTTTGATACTTAAGACTGTTATATAGGTGGTATCCGCGGACGGAAGGTGGGGAACTTCAGGATCAGAAATCCTTTAATGTCCTGCAAACGGGGAAATATATTACAAAAGACAAAACCAATAGCAAAAATAAACAATATAATTAAAAAAGGTAAGAAATAGAATAGACGTATATAAACATGATATAGTAAAAAAAAATTAACAGCTGGGTGTTAAGAAAATTTACCAGATAGTGCAAAAACAGAAATGAGTTTTGTACAGTCTTATTGCAGAGTGCAGAGTGAGGTCTGTTGTGATCAGTGCTGGTTGTACAGTCTGACAGCAGCAGGAAGGAAGGACCTGTGATACCTCTCCTTCACACACTCGGGGTGTATCAGTCTGCTGCTGAAGGAGCTGCCCAGTGCTGTGAGAGTGACCTGCAGGGGGCGGGACTCCTTCACCAGCAGTGATGACAGCCTGTCCATCATCCTGCTCTCTCCCACCACCTGCACTGGGCCAAGAGGGCATCCCAGGATGGAGCTGGCCTTCTGGATAAGTTTATCAAGTCTCCTCCTGCCTGCTGCCGAGATGCTGCTGCTCCAGCAGACTACTCCATAGAAAATGTCTGATGCCACCACAGAGTCATAGAAACAAGTCAGGAGTGCCCCCTGCTCTCCAAAGGACCTGAGCTTCCTCAGCAGATGCAGTCTGACCTTTGTTGCATGTCACTGCAGTGTGATCAGTCCAGTTTATTGGTCATGTGAACTCCCAGGCATTTGTAAGATGTCATTATCTCAATGTCCGTTCCCTGGATGGTCACCTGTGTGCAGGGTTGTCTGTGCTGCGGAAATCATCCACCACCAGCTCTTTGGTCTTCTTGGTGTTGAGCTGGAGGTGGTTCTGCTGGCACCAGTCCACAAAGTCCTTAATAAGTTCTCTGTAGGCTCCGTCGCCCTCGTCCCAGATGAGGCCGACGATAGCAGAGTCGTCAGAGAACTTAGATGGCAGTGAGGTGATTGGTGGTAGAAGTCTGCGGTGTACAGGGTGAACAGGAAAGGGCCAGGACTCTTCCCTGTGGGGCCCCTGTGCTGGAGATTACTGTGTCCGACACGTCCACCTGAGTCCTCACATACTGTGGCCGGTTGGTGAGGTGGTCACTTGAATCCAACTCCAAGTTTACACTTATTTCACTTCTTTTCTAACACAACATAGACACAAATTAATCCTATAATACACACAAATATGTGTATGTGTATGTAAATGTGTTGCTCTCAGTCTGCTTACACAGGTGATTCTGTGAAACAATATTTTATGCCATCATGTTATCATTTCATTTGAAATGATAAGAGTTGTGTACCAGAAGGTATCAATTTGTACTGAGACTGTAAAGCCAGAGGGGTTCTGTTTCATCTGCTTCAATCAGCTCTGAATTCTCTTAATTGTTACATTGCTGATGCCAGTGTATTGATTTCATCTGGAGCACTGAATATACTCAGGGCTGACTCAACTTGACATCCAGTTATTCAGTTCATCATTCAATCATTTTATAATATTTTAATTTAAATCTAACTTAGGGCTGTGTCGTGTTATTTAGTACTTGTACATGCATACTGTTGCTGTTATGTCATATGTCATATTTTTTTGCACTGAGGAGAAGATATCATAATATCTAACTGACATTATGGATGTCCTTATCACATGTCACACATCCAATATTGAGCAATTATGCGTTTGGTAGTTATAGTGGTATGCTATAATATTTTCCATAATGTCCATAGAGAGAAAGTCAGTGTGTAAACATTAGTTCATGTGTCACTCCTTTTTTTTTTTTTATCATATACTCAGTTTGTGTCACTCTCTTAACCATACAGTCGTGATTCATATAAATCCATTCTGCATCATATCTGTTAAATACATTTGAAACTGAGCAATAAACTAAATTATGTCAGGTTATTTTTCAACTTCTTTCTAAGCTGAATTTCTATGCACCAAAAGTCAGGCTTGAGTGTGAAGTGCTCATTAGATAAACTCTTAACATGCTTTTATAAAGGTGAATCATCCCCTTATATCTTAATGTATAGAAATGATATGCCTTAATATATATTGTGTACTCGAGTCGCTTTATAAAGGAGGGATTGAAAGAGCACGCTGGGGACGAGACCTCACCACTAAAACACAATAACCACAGCTGAAAGGAAAGTCATGCCTTAACAGGATTTCACAGCAGAAAACCCTTTTCTTCATAAGACACCGGCTGGATTTAATGCCCATTCTGTATGTGTGAAATTCTATTTTAAAGAGTCACAACTGTAGCAGCAAAATTCCTCTGTGAACTGATTCCTCCCCCAAATTTACAGACCTTGAGTATTAGCCTCAGTCACCCCTTTACCCAACGTTATTTAAAGATTTCCCTGAAGTGGATACGGGGTGGTTAGCCCTGTAGCCTGTAACAATAAGCAATGAACAGCACCGGTTCAACATCCACAGATAATAATGTTTCTGATCATTTCTGGATGCTACAAGGAAAAAAGAGAAAAAGCTGAATGCAGCAAATAGCACACAGTGTAAATGAAACATAAAAATTTTAATAATTCACTACCATTCATGTTATGTGACATTAGTGATATTTTCTTTCTTTAACATATTAAAATATTATTTGAAAATGTATTGCATATGTAGTGTTTAAGAAAACAACAGATCAAAGCTTCATATGTAGTAATTAGTAAATTGGCAGCAAACAACATAGAAAATCAATAAATAATACTTTTTAAATACAGTTTACATTACGGATCATATCCACTCGTATTATGAAAAACCATAAGAGAGAACACTGTGGTCACTTTTTACCAACATTAGAAACTTTCCTGCCGTTATATTAACTTGCTACAAGTAGTCCAGATAAAAATATGGAGATATTGTTGAAGAAATAATTGTATCTTGTATTCTGTTACATCTATTACTGTGCAGTGGTGCTGTGGCGTTTACAGCTCAGGTGTTGATAGTGTTGGCAGCAGAAAGGAGTGAAGCGAACAGAGAGTCTGGTCTTTGCATCAGCACAGCTGGACTGTCTAACTCTGCCACCTGTTGGGAGAAAAATGTACTGTAGGTCTGGGTTCAGGACACACAGATGTTCTTTTAGCATATTTGTATTTGTCTGTTACCTCTCCGTTGTCCATGACCAGAATACGATCTGTGTACATCACAGTGTTGATACGATGTGCGATGGTGAGCATGGTGCACTCATGGAAGGCTTCTTTGATTGTGTTCTGTATCAGGGCGTCTGTCTCTGAATCGATGGATGCCGTCGCCTCATCCAAAAGAATGATCTGTTGGACAACGGAAGGGACAATTAGTATAGATGAGGAGATTGGCTGGAAAAGCAGCCAAGTTGCCAAAATGAAAAGTTGACAGTACACATTTCTGCAAACCACAGATCAATTAAATTTGTTCATTTCATACATCTCACATCAACATTTCTACAATACTATCACATTATGTACAGATGACATGTGAATGAGATGTTTTCCTCATCAAGAGGAGGGTGTGGTGGTCACATGATGCCTAGGCAAAATGACTGCTAGTCTAGAGACCACTGTTCAAGACTGGCTCAACCAGGACATACCCAGGTATTTTAATGAGATGTTGAGACATTTTCAGCGTGTTTGTAGTGACAGAACCAAGTAAGTCAAAAGACGATATCCCTACCCAAGTGGTTTTGGGTATAAACCTGACCAGGCCAAGCACTACATACAATTGGAGTATGAAACATATTGAAACTTAAAGTTGAAATGTAGCGAAATGTAAAGTTGGAACATAGAGCTTCAACATATTAATGGTCTGTGGAAAGGTAAAATGTCGACATTGATGACAGAAGAGGTTTAACATGCTTCAACTGCTTCACAAGGAGCTGAGAGCCTTTCAAACATCAGCTAAAATTATTAACAGAATGTGAATTTATAACAGATTCAACATTATGATATATATTTTATTGTAGGGATATCTCCTGAAGTCAGCATGCTAACCAGCTAGCCTCGCCCGACCCCGTCGAAAGGCCCTGTGCTAGCAGTGTAAACACCAACACTCCTCTGGTGCTGCGAGCTTCCAGTCTAGACTGCACGGCTAATCCGAGCTTAGCTAGCTAACAGTAGCTACAGTTTGCAGCATTTAGTGGTTGTTTTGATGATATGTATATTTGTTTTGACTACGAATTTGAAAGGGTGCCATTTCTTACATATTGCACCTTTAAAGGAATACAGTTTCATCATCATACATCTGCATCAGAACTCTGATAAGATAAGATAAGATAAGATAAGATAAGATAAGATAAGATAAGATAAGATAATACTTTATTGATGTCACCATCCATTCCTCTGCTGCTCTGCCAGTAATTTTCCACTCTCCTCCCCTCTGCTCACTCTCCCTGCCGGCCACGCCCTTCTCATCAGCCAACTCTGTTCACCTGTGCACTCAGGTGCTCCTCATCAGTATCCAGCCACTATTTAAGCTACACCAGCCCAGCACTACAGCGCCAGATTGTCTTTGTAGTATGCAGAACTTTCCAGCGCTTTTCCTCGGCTTGATTTCCCGGTTCCGACCCTGCTTGTTCCTGACCCAGCCTCTTCGTCTCTGCCCTGGTTACCTGACTGCCTTCCGTCCCCGACTCCGAACCCTGCCTGTGAGTTCCTGGTGTTATTTTGCCTGCTTCTGTTGCCACTCCGGCTTCTCCGTGGAGGATTACTCTTCGGCCTGCTTTTGCTTTGGACTTCTGGACTGGAGCTCTGTCTATAGACTTGTTAAGCACTGTGTTCCTGCCTGCTGCCTAGTGCAGTCATCTGTTGTCTGCAGTAAAATAAAGAACATTAAAGCCACAGTAAGATTGTACTGCGTTTGGGTCTTCCTGATCTGTGACAGTTGATCTTCAGAGGGGAAATTCAAGTTTTGCAGCAGCACAGACAAAGTATCGAGTAGCTAAGCGCATGTAGGTGTTAGAAATGTAATTTAAATAGTGACGATAAAATGATGAAAAAAAAAGAAAGTAATCATTCTGGCCAAAGATATTGGTCGTGGTGAGGTAATTAATGCAAAAGTGAATAAAAAGATCACAAGCTTGTATGACTGGTGTTGTAGCACATACATATGTATGTGGCAGCAGTAATCCACCAGCTTTTCAGCAGCAGCAAACTTGGAGAGCATTGAGATCAAAATTAATCAGAGAGGTTGAAACATTTACAGACCTTGGAGTTGCGGAGAAGTGCTCTGGCCATACACATCAGCTGTCTTTCTCCCACAGAAAAGTTCTCTCCATTCTCCAGCACTGGTGCCTGGAGTTTCTCCTCCAGTCTGGAGATCTTGGAAAACAACAAAAATATTAAAAAACGATACTCTTAGCATTGCTCTAACAGCCCGCTATAAAAATAGATTTGTTTGAGTTTAAATTACTTTCTACTCAGCTCTTGGGTTTAATTTGTTATTCATATTTTCCTTTTCGTAAGTAGTTGTTTGTTTACTAGAATTATATTTAAATTCAAACAGCTCAACCTTTGCAGTTACCCAAATTTTCCACAAGGCAGCAGACATCCCTCCCCGTGTGGTCAATTGCCCCTGCAGCGGTGACCAGGTAGCCCCAAATATTAATAAGCTAGTTTACCACCTACCAATCCACTGGCATGGTGGCACTCACAGAGGAGAGCACAGCAGGAGAGTTTAGAGAAACTTGAAATGTTTCCAAAGGCGAAAACGAAGGAGTGCTACTTAGAAATGGAAGCGGAATGAGGTACGTGATCACCCTAATTGACTTTGCTATGGGTACATGCAGCACATAACAGGAGAATGTCAGATGTGTTCAGCATGGTTTGGGTGAGCGGCGGTGCCTGGGTAGAAGGGTTCCCACTGCTCTGTAATGATCACTGTTTTTGATATCAATATGTTTCAATGTCATTGAAATAATAGAAATGAATAATATATGCAAGCAGAGAAAAGTTTGAAACAGCTACACAATGCATGAAGATCCCACTGTAGAAAGAAAGCAGCAGCATTTCAGATCTGTGTCTAAAGATCTGTGCAGCTTGAACAGGCCACATGGAAGCACGAGTGGGGAAATATCCTCTACCAGAACTACTGCTGCAACTTCTAATGAGAGGCTCAGATAACATTTCATTCAAGATATGTTTCATCCACAGTTACCATTGTTTCTCGAAGCAATTAAAACTGTAAAACAAATGACCACACACTTTAATGATACTGTTAATGCACTGCTCTCCACATTATAATGCTAACATACCGAGTCCTTCATGTAGGTCTTTTCCAGCGCTGCCCAGATCTCCTCATCAGTGTAGTGATTGAAGGGGTCCAGGTTGTACCTACAGGCCAAAACACACACATTATCACAGTTGGTTAAGCCGTGAATAACACAGTGTGTGTGCAGACATGAGGCTCTTTGAAGTTTTTGTTAGCTACGGTTACCTGACGGTGCCAATAAATAAAACAGGATCCTGGGGGATGATGGACAATTTGCTGCGCAGATCCTGCAGACCAATGGACATGACATCCACCCCGTCTATCACGATGGTTCCTCCTGCTGGCTCCACCAACCTGAAGAGAGCCACGCCTAAAGTGGATTTACCTACACACACAAAGCATATAGTTTAGTAGAGTATGAATAGCAATCCTTATTGTTTACAGGGGGAGGGTTTCCCTCACACTCTTATAGTCATGGCTTAACAAAAGAACACAATGTAAAATTCTAATCAGATTCAGAATCAGAAATACTTTATTGGTCCCAGAGGGGAAACTGCTTGCGTTACAGCTGCTCCCATTCAGTCCAGAAATATGCAGATAATAATAATAATAATAATAATAATACGATGTATTGATAATGATACGATGGCCTTGCGGATCAGTCTGTTCAGTCTTTTGACGTCCGCTACCCTCAGCCTGCTGCCCAAACACACAACAGCATAGAGGATAGCACTGGCCACCACAGACAGACAACACATCCTGAGCATAGTCCGGCAGATGTTGAAGGACCTCAGCCTTTTCAGAAAATAGAGACGACTCTGTCCCTTCCTGCAGAGGGCATTGATGTTCTTTATCCAGTCCAGTTTATTATGAATGTGGACCCCCAGATACTTATAATCCTCCACAATGTCCACACTGACCCCCTGGATGGAAACAGGTCCACAACCAGTTCCTTGGTCTTGACAAAGTTGTCCACAGTAGTCCTGTGCTCATCCTCAGCACCCTCACTGATATATCCAACTATTGCTGAGTCATCTGAGAGCTTCTGAAGATGAAAGGTCTCTGTGCAGTAGTTGAAGTCCGTGGCGTAGAGGGGGAAGATGAAGGGAGAGAGGACAGTCCCCTGTGGGACCCCGGTGTTACTGATGACTCTGACACACAGTGTTGTAAGTGCACATACTGTGGTCTGCCTGTCAATAATCCAGGTCACAAGGAGGAAATCCACCTGCATCGCTGTCAGCTTCTCAACTAGTAGAGCCGGATGGTGTTGAATGCACTGGAGAATTAAAAAAACAGACTCTGACGGTGCTCGCTGGTGTTTCCAGGTGGGCATAGACACAGTTGAGCAGGTAGATGATTGCATCCTCAACTCCAAATTGGGGCTGATATGCGAACTGTAGGGGGTCCAAAAGTGGTTTGACCAAGGGCCAGAGCTGCTCCAAGACGAGTCTCTCCAGGGTCTTCATGATGTGGGAGGTCAGTGCCACAGGTCTGTAGTCCTTGAAGCCACAGGGTTTGTGGCGTCTTCGGCACAGGGACAAGGCAGGACGTCTTCCACATTACAGGGACCCTCTGTAGGCTCAGGCTTATACTGAAGACATGGTGAGGTACTCCACAAAGCTGGTTGGCACAGGCTTTGAACACCCTGGGGCTGACACCATCAGGACCCACAGCCATGCCGAGTGGAGTCTTACCAGCTGTCTCCTAACATGGTCAGCTGTGATGCTAACTGTAGTGATGACAAGTGTGTGTGTGTGTGGGGGAGGAGGTGTGGGGAGGGATCTCACAGGAGGATGAAAGATTGTAAGGAGGGGGAGGGGGTGGACAAGGTGGCAGATGGTAGACAGCAGTAGGGTTGATGGTAGTGTTAGCAGGGGGTGCAGGAGCCTCAGTATCAAATCTGTTGACAAACAGATTGAGTTCGTTGGCCCGTCCATGCTGCCTTCAACTCCAGCTGACCTGAATCCAGTGATGGTCCTCATTCCTCTCCAGACCTCTCTCATGTTGTTCTGCTGATGTTTCTGCTCCAGCTTCCTCCTCTAGTTTCTTTAGCCTCCCTGATCTTCACCTTTAGGTGTCACTGTATTGTTCTTCTTTTCATATAATATTTACACATTTAAATCAACAATGAAAACAAAAGAAGTAGTTTGATGATTTTGTGACGTAGCATGGGATCATGGGAGTTGTTGTCTTCCTTGTAAAACAACAAACTGCATTTCTGGATTGGTACACAGTCGGGGCCAGGATCTTTACAGCAGCCACTGATGTTCTCTGTATAGGATCAGTCCAGGCACAGAGCTGTTTCACCTGTAATGATCTGCCCTTCATGTGCTCCATAAGGATTACCACCTACCCCTCACGTGGTGATGTGGTGTGGTGGTGGGTGTGGTTGGCAATGGGAGTCTGCTCCGTGCGTCTGTGTTCCAATGTTTGGATCCCTCCTTACACTTAAAGTTGTACTCATAAGCTGCAAAGATTAAAGCCCATCACTGCATTCTGGCTGCTTCCAGGTGTGGGATGCCCTCACTCTCTCCCAAGAGGCTCAGAAGTGCTTTGTGGTCCATCATGATGGTGCAGTGTGTCAAAGAGATACTGATGAACTTTCTTGAGACTGAAAATAATGGTTAACGAGTCCTTCTGCTGATGACAGTGATGGTGACATGTAGCCGATTGGTCTGTCCTTGCCATCTGGGTGGGTGTAGAAGATTGAGAATGTTGTGTGATGTTGGGAGGTGTCCTCTGGGTGGCAGCATAGCCTAGGCCAAATGTGGTTTATTCATTAGTTCAGAGGCTATAGTGCCACAGGTGGTATGTAGTTGACTTTTGCCATGTTCCTGTCATGTTATGAGAAGTGCTCCAGTAAACCCACCTCAGCTTACCTCCAGTGTGCGTCCATTCTTCCTTAATATCGTAAAGATATTACCGTGGGATGAATAAAACTGTTGGCTGATGCATCACAGGACACGTAGAGGAGCTTCCCGTCATCAAAGTGCACCAACAAAAACAACCAATGGCTGAAGGCACATTTGTTTGGCTGCCTCAAATACCTGGCTCTGATGTTGTTCCCCCATCCATGGGTCTTTCCTTATAGTCCTTCTTCAAGAGCTTGTGTAGTAGCTCCAGCAAGGTGCAGATGTTGGGCACAAAACTGTGATGACAATTCAACATGCCCAAGAAAGACTTTAACTGTGTCTGACTGGTTGGCTGGCTGTGTGGCATTTACAAGAGCTTTTACCTCGTCAGCAACTGGGTGAATTCCTTTGTGGTTCAATTTTTAGCTCGAGTTTACTACCTCTGATGCCTCATGAACACGCTACCTGTGAAAGTCCTTGTAGTAGATTATCCCAGTATCACACTGTGCGCTGGAATACGCTCTTCATTCTTCATCCAATAGGAGCTGCTGGTTGGTCTGAGACACTCCCAGTGTTGTGAATTTCTGCCATCTTTCTGCACGTTTCTTCATACAGGATTGTCATGTCTGCCCCAGTGTCTGTTTCAAAGTCAGTGTCATGTCCATTCACTGACCTTCTCTTTATATGGCTCCACTGTCTTCATCATCAAGCTTGTACATCCTGTGGGCATATTGCTCCTCTTTCTGTTTTTTCTTCCAGCCTGCTGTGTTGCACCTCTTTAATATTCCCGGCCAAGTGGCTTGTTGTTGTTCTGTCTGTGATTTTGTTAGCCACAAAGTCCAGACATTCACATGCTGCTGCTAGTCATCCGGTTCTGGGTCAAACTCATTGATTTTGACATATGTGGCCATTCTTTGCTAAGACTATAGATTATCCTTGTCATCAGTGTTATAATGTCAAGGCTTCCCAAAATAATACAGTCCAGGAGATACATTCAACTTGCAGTTCATTGCAACATCCAAACTCCCTGTACAGTCCTGCTGATTCTGCATAATGTCTGCCTGAGGTACAGGACTGCACTGACCAAAGGGCCCTACCAAGAACCCCTGTGAGGTCCTCTGACTGCCTGCTGACAATAACATTCACATTGCAACAATACAGACTATTGGTTTAGTGCATATGTTTATTATCTATTATGACATATTTGAATATCTCACTGCAAGTGTTGTTACCATATGTCAGAGTTCTGAGTGTTTAACATCCAACTCTATGATAATAAGTAATATTTTCTTCAATCAATCAGTCATTTTGACAGTCATGTATATATTAACTTGATATATTAATTTTATTAAAATGCCTATTTACACTTACCAGAGCCTGTTCTTCCCACAATTCCCACCTTCTCTCCAGCTCGAATGCTGAAATTGAGGCCGTTCAGGACTATGGGTGTATTCTCCCTGTACCTCATCTTATAGTTCTGGAAGGTGATGACTCCAGCCTTTGGCCACTGCTCTGGGATTTTGGCCTCCTTTATGTGTCTGGGGGCCTCAGACTTACAACCCTGTACACAATAAACAACAATTGATGGAGTGAGTGGATAGGACAGGTGTCTGATGATAGCTAATAAGCCAAGTGACCTGTGTCATTATTATTCTGAAGCAGAGAAGTTGAGAGCCTGACCGAGATGTATTCCAGCAGACGCTCCACTGAGTTGAACCTTGCCTCCACCTCCGTCGACTGCCT
This sequence comes from Lagodon rhomboides, assembly GCA_039737535.1. Taxonomy (NCBI): domain Eukaryota; kingdom Metazoa; phylum Chordata; class Actinopteri; order Spariformes; family Sparidae; genus Lagodon; species Lagodon rhomboides. Next base: position 1,994,228 of record CM077784.1, on the reverse strand, counting down.
CACTGTGTACTGAAGCAGGCCTGTCAACTGGATAACACATTAACACAGCATGTAAACACACATGCTTCAGTCGTTGCAATGTGTCTATTGTGAATCATTCATCTGCTGTCCAAATTCACCTGTATGGTGTAGGACATGGCCAGGCCTTTCAGAGCCGGACTGATGATCTTATCATCGCTGAGCACCACAAACAGAGACACCATCAAGGTCATGGTCGCAGACATGAAGTCCAGCCAGAAGGAGAGCCAACGTGTGCCCGAGTTAAACAGTAAATAGTGGTTGGAGTTGATGTCATTCAGTGTTTTGAACCTATAAGATGACAAAGTACAAGCCAGGTTTTGTAAAAAAAAATACAGCCTTACTCCAATTATCAATCAATTAAACAGTGTTTACAGTGCAGCCAGTGATCAGAGACACTGCAGCACCCCTGCTGCTTTTACTGCATGAATGTCACAGAGAAGAATTAAAAAAGAGCAAAACTTCTCAGCAAGCCTGAAAGATCCACAAACACAATATAATGTGTTTCATGTTGAGGAACTCTTACGTTTTAATGTGGCTGTCTCTTGTGTTGTAGGCATGGATGGTGCTCAGGCCCTGCAGGGTGGATGTGGTGTGAGAGATGCAGGGAGAGCGACTAATGTTCTCCATCCTTTTCATATGACGGATGCTCCGCTGGAATATACTGCAAAGGAATCACAACTGCTCTTCATTTTTCTTCTTCATTATATTGCTATATATTAATGCAAAATGAATGTTACTAAATTGGCTAAACATGAAATCAACAATACCAAATTATGAATTGGTACAACTGCTGCTGGTATCAACTCACAAGAGAATGAGGGTAAACAAAGCTGCTAAAACAAGCACAGCCACCAGCATAGGGGGGAAGACAGATGAGATGATGACAATGGTGAAGGTGATCAACAGAGTAAACTGCAAGAAAGGGTCCATGTGGAGGGGAAGCACAGTGTCCACCTCCTCTTGATCTTTGGAAAAGCGGTTGAGAATGCGGCCGGTCGGCGTTGTGTCAAAGAAACTCATGGGACTGTCGATGATCTGTGGAAGAAAACAAAAGATCTGTCATCGTCAGGTGTGAAAAGATCATCCTTTTTAAACACTAAACTGGTGAGAAACATGGTATCCAGGAGTAAAACTGTAAAGTGTGAATGTTTGTATGAAGGAGTCTTGTGGTTGGCCATTCCACCTTACTTTCTTGAACATGGTGTCGTGGAATTTGCAGGCGGCATGCAAGGTGACCCCAGTGTAGAAGAAGCACTTGATGATGGCAAGTGCGATCATGATAATCACCACCACGCCGTAAATGAGCTGGTAGAAGTGCAGGTCTTCGTTTTGTGAGATGTCGCCCTGGGTGTCAGTCTTATTTGGTGAGTGGGAAAAAACAGAGAAGATGAATTAGTTTTATGCTATTGTGAATAGTCACCAGTGGGAACACAGAAGTGTGTGTGTGTGTGTGTGTGTGTGTGTGTGTGTGTGTGTGTGTGTGTGTGTGAGACATTTCGTCCTTACCCCGTTACCCTTCCCCAGCCAGTAGCTGAGCCACCAGTTGCTGAAGGCTGTGGATCCAATCATCAAGACGATGTTCATGATGACAAGGAAGGTGATGATGTACCCTGCAGCGACAAACATCATCAACTGGACTGGCCTTGTGTGAACTGTGTATTTTTGCATAGAATCATGCCAAGGTGTGTGTGTGTGTGTGTTGAATCAGACCTCCAGCTGCCTTGCAGTATCGCTGATAGACCCTCCAGGAGACAGCACCCTCTGTGGTGGACTCCTTAGTGACCAGCTGATCATCGTCAGTGGCTGAAGGGGAAGAAAAGGATTAAAGTAAGGGTTTTTGTCCTGACTGATATAAAATGATTTAGGCGTAAATGTAGCTTTACCGAAGATCCAGTGACCCAGACTGACTACATGTACAATAGTGTAAATGCAATGTAAAGAAAGTGTCTACACAGCGTGTTACATAGTGTGGGGAGTAACTAGTTACATGTAATTAAATTACAAAATAAATATACTTGTAATGCTAAAGTTACAGAATTATAAAAGAATTACATAGGCGTTACATCTAAATATATTATTACCAGTAAAAAGCATAAACGTACTGAATTAAATTCATTCATATTAAGATGGCTCGGGAGGAGCTGTCTGTACGTCCGACCGGCTCCATTCATTGGCCACTGGGCTATCAAATATTGAACATTGTTTCTGATTCTGGTTCTCTACGTTGAATTTGCACCACCTCTTGTCTGCCAATCAAATCAATGTGTACTGCTTGCATTGATCTGATGGCAAATGTATAGCTGTTCTGAACAGCCACACTCGAAGCAGAGCAGAAAGCTGAGCGTTATAGAGCAGGGCGAGATGTGATAACCATTTAAAATAGTTGTGTAAAGACTGAGAGTATCATCTTGTTCAGACCTTGCCTACTTTCTCACCTCCACACACCAGGCCAGTCACTGGGGGGAGTGAGTGGGTGTGAATGTTGCATTTTTTGTATGGAAGACGACAGCAGCTGTCTGACATCCGTTGTTCTGACCATCCTACAAGCGCTTCTGCTGAAGCACACTGACTGCTTGATTAACAGGCTGGCCACACCGGATGTGTGAGTAGTGAATGTATGTGGCATCACTTCTTGCTTTAACTTCGGCGTCACATGCGAGTGAGCCGCTGCAGCTCAGCAGCTCAGCCGCCACGTACTGCACAAGTAGCCAGTAAGCCAGCCTGTTGGGCTTTTAGGTTGCCACACTAAAATGGAACCAGATGAGCCTGACCATATATATTGCATCTGAACTGACCCTGAACCAGCATCAGAATTACAATTCAGTGATGTGATGTTATGAGTTTTGTAGACTTACATTTTTGGTCAGCTGCGGTAACATCATCCTTTTCATCTGACATGTCAAACACTGAAATGAAGCAAAAACAGTGGGGGGAAATATAAATGACACGACTGACAACAATCCTATCATTTCTACTGGAGCATAAACATGCTGTCTCAGCATATTTACTGTTAGAGTTCAGTTTTGTTCCCCTTTCTGGTACTGTTTCACAAAGCCCTTATCTTACATTATTATATAATATAAAGTAACTTTTATGACTCAGTCACCCTTTAATTACATGCCAGACTATTGACATTACCTTTAGCCTCCTACTGGTTATTGTAAATTGGCCCACATTTTATAGAGGACACTTTGCTCCACAGAGAATTAAAGAAGAGCAACACGTTGTAAACCTTTCCACACTGTGTCTGTGTCTGGATCCATTTCCACTAGATACTACAGAGTGTACTACAGTACACAGTTGCTGCTGTGACCTTTCTACTCAATTCTATAAACAACTCCAGCCTTATTTTCAATCATGTTAAGCTCTGGGATGATGGACTGAGGCATCATAAATTATGCCATATTATGTATTTTGGATAATTACACAGACAAACATTTTTTTTAAATTGTTACCATACCTGGGTTCGATATCCCAATCTGTCTGTCTGTTTGATCTTCTAGCACAACCTCCTTCAACTGGGCAGAGTCTGGGGTTGACTCTTCCTCCTCTTTCTGAGTCTGTACACAATAAGAAGTTTGAAATAACTCATTTTATCACAGTATATGACACTAAGGGCACACTGTTCTCTGAATCACAGCCAAACTTTGTTTTAATTGTTTTTGAGCTAGTAAGACAGTAGATAACGGGTGAAAGGTGAGACCCATTGTAAGAAACGCAGAGTCACAGGACATCTGAGTTTTCTACTTCAAGTTTGTTTCTTTACTTTGGACTGTTCCATCTGGTAGTTGCTGATGAGCTGAGCGTAGCGACCGCTCGCTTTCATCAGGGCCTGATGGTCTCCGCTCTCCAGCACCTCGCCGTCCTCCAGAACCAAGATGTCATCACAGAACTCCAGATACTGACAGACACACATGAGGACAGCCATGTCAACAAAGCCACCCCGGCACTGTGGCCAAAGGTTGAACCAACACAGGCTAAACAGCAGTCACATAAACCTTTCATGTCGCTGTGTGAACACTCTTACTCAGAGTGACTTGCAACTCTGCTCATTTATGATTACGACAAAATTACAAATTGAAAAATGTATTGACAAAGAATAAAATTCTCCCCACCTGCAGCTGGTGTGTAACCAGTATTATGGATTTTCCCTTGAGCTCCTTCTTAATGCATTCTTCAAAAATGTGTTTCCCCACGTGGGCATCAACAGCAGATAGCGGATCGTCCAGGAGGAAGATGTCCCTGTTAGAGTAGACAGCTCTGGCCAGGCTGATCCTCTGCTTCTGCCCACCGGACAGATTCAGCCCTCGCTCTCCAATCTGCCAACAAGACAACAGAAAACTACTAAGAAGACTGGCATCAGCGTCTGCATCTCAAAATACACTTTTTGCTTTTGCTATTTTTTTTTACCCTAAATTGTGTTGATTTGGTTATACCACACTCTCTCAAACTTCTATTCCACTTGTAATTAATTAGTTTTGACTCAGACTCAAACATGATGTATTTCATAAAATACTTTCATACTTTAAACAGTAGTTCCCTGAACATCTAGTTTTGAATTCACGTTCATTGGAGAGTTGCAGGAGATTCAGTTATTAGTAGTATCACCACAGTTACTGAAGAGTTACCTTAAATCCCTCTCTTCCAAAAGTCAGGATGCTTAGATTATACTTGTATGGAATGGAAACCCATTTCCACCATGTGACGAAAAAATATCCTGTAAGTCCTTACAACGAGAAACTTTATCAAGACTTATAAGACTTAGTATACTAAGTCATTACTTAGAGACAATTTCTCATTCTAAAAACTCACAGGATCCTTTACATGTCATCACACTGGCAGAAGTGGGTTTTCATATATTTGCAAAGAGATTAATCTAGACACAACTAAGATGCCACAGACCAGTGACAGGCTAGTGGTCCTTCTCAGCAATTACATTTATGAATTCACACTTCCACAAGGGGCTTTTTTTTCACACCATCTGACAGTGTTAGCATAAAAAGTTCCACTACACTTGTACAAATTCATTGAAAAGCTCCTACCTCAGTTTGATCGCCATATGGAAGGATGTCCAGGTCAGGTCTGAGGCTACAGACATCCAGAACTCTGTCGTACCTGTGGAGACAGACAGTAAATTGCAGAGTGTAATGTATTTAGCAGAGCCATTTTGTTGGCATGATTGGTTAATTTTATTCAGATATAACAGAAAAATAACATAAATGGGGAATATAGGCAGTGTCTTATGACTGTAAATATACAACACATATATACTGTAATGATGAGCAGCAGTCACTATTGTTTGTAAAAACTTATTGGAATATGTTTTATTGAAACAAACCCTTCGATCTAATTAGTAATTAAATAAATTGACTGCCTAGTAAAAATGGCATCAATGCTTTAAACTGGTTGCTCATACTGTTCCTGGGAGAACACACTACAGCCTTCTTTCTAGTCTATTGCTGCAGCACCACAGGGACAGAGACAAGAAGATACAAGGCTCAGAAACACACTGTTTCTCCATGTAGGGTCTGGTTATATGGTACATGGTTACAGCACAACTATAAGCTTAACCACAGTCATAAACGTCGGCCCGATGGCTAACTGATCACATAGTCAGCAGGATCACAGTGGCTTCTCAATATCTCTGACAGCACAGAGCATCTTTCTGGAGTTAAGGGTTAACATTTATGCTCTCGTCTGACGACCTTGCCAGAGGCAAACTCACAAAGATAAGAGACATGTTCTCCCAGTTAAACATTTGTCAAGGGTGATAACATTGTAAAGATCTATTCAAACATTGTTTTAACAGCATCAAATAGAGTAACCCATTAGTTAGGCCATAGAAATACCCTTTACACAAACTTATCTGCAGTTACTAAGGACAATCATTCAATCGGTGAAGTAATCAATTACTTGGCCTGGTTAAAAGGTTCCCCCATTAGGATGTTTTCTTGAACAGTTCCATGGAATATCCAGGCCTGCTGGGAAACATAGGCAAATGTCCCATCAGCTGTGAGGGAGCCCTGCAGGAGGTGCATCTGAAATATAAGAATGAACAGACAACCATGAGAAGCGTTGTATTGAACATAAATGAATAAAGACCATCAGTTTCACTAACATCTGCATTACACAAGTGATGGACAGTAAAATTAACAAGAAAAACTAGAAAATGAACCGCTGATAAAAATGCAAATGTTAGGTCAGACTTGCAGAGATGGTAAAAGAGAAGTAAGGACAAAGCAGAGAAAGGAGAAGCCAACCTGCTCCAAAATGCTGGAAATCAGTGACGTCTTTCCGCTGCCCACATTCCCACAGACACCGAGCAGGTTGCCCTTCAGGGAATAACACACAGAGGATAAGTTTACCCTGAACACAAGCCGAGTCATATGTATAAACTGTATATTGTTATCAGTGGTAAAGCACACCTTATGCAGAGTGAAGGAGATGTTTCTCAGGGCTGGCAAAGCTTCACTTTTTTCATTCTCAAAGATTTCATCCACTTTGTGTGCGTTCACCCCGTTGGCTGAGCTGGGCGAGGAGCGCGGCGTGATCCAGGACAGTGTGGCGTTCTTCACCACGATGGCCGAGTCGCTGTTTCCCCTCTGCGTCAGGTACGGCTCTGGATTCTGGATCAGCATTACTTTCTGAAACAGCCACATATCACATTTCTAAGATTCACCGTATTTTTCAAAATTCCTCTGATTGCGACAAAAATGGATGCACAATGAAGTAAAAATTGCATTTTTCATCTTTAGAAGTTGCTTTTGAATACAAGTGCATTAAAGCATTAAACGTAAGCATGCATTATAACTCAATATACATATATATAATATACAAGTTGTTAATTAGGAGTGGAGGGTTTATTCTCGTAACATTACAACTTTATTCTTGTAATATTATGACTTTATTCTTGCAATTTCCAAAATTGTATTTATTTATTTATTTATTTTTTTCCTCTTAGTATGGCCCTAATACTCCATTGTAGCTCCCCGTTATGTTTCAATCATATGTTTGCTTTGTCACATGTACAAAGATTTACACACAGACTATAGAAAATAAAAACTTTCAAAATATTATCAAGCAATAACTTGGCGGGCCCCCAGCAGGAGCTATGAGGACTCCCTAGGGATCATAGACCCATGGATTAGGCTGTGTTTACGATAATGATCGAATAAAAACTTTATATGATTTTGTGGATTATAAGCTTGGGAGGGGAAAATCATATTCTCATATCACTATCAATCAATGGAAGGTAAGGAAACCTTGCAGCTTCTAGTGTTGAATGAAATAACCATCATGTAACATGAAAAACTGAAAAGTATAATCGGTCTACTTCAATAACTGCCGAGCCAAGAAGAGAAGAGTTTACCCTGAGTCTTTTTAGTGACACAGCAGCTTCAGCAAGGGCCTTGACACTCAGCGGCATGAGAGCCAGGCAGAATCTCAAGGAGTTGAAGATGGCGATGGTGGTGAAGGCCTGGTGATCACAAAGAAGGATGTTCAAACACTACCTCACACCATACAACACAGACAGGGCCATAAACACTTGAATCACATTGAGGCCATGTTGGTTGAGGTTGTTGCAGTGCTGTGGTACTCACATCAGTCGTGTTCAGACTCAAGCCCAGCAGAGTGTGGACAGTAAAGGTGAGAACCGTCGCTATAGTGGGGATGATGCTGGTGATGCTGGTATTGATATTCTGGATGTAATTGACCAGCCGCAGTTTTTTTTTCTCATTTTTCCTTAAGCCTACAAGAGAGATCACATGTTTGGAGAAGAGTTTTTGTTTTTCCCTTCTGGTATATTTGCTCATCTCCACATTTGTCCACCGAGCACCATCACTGTAGCAACGAGGGATAAGTTGTCTGCTCAGAAACACAAGAGTGTGAAGCAATTATCATGTGTGAAAAACTAATTGAAACATATTGTTTCTTTGTTGCCAGTTTCCACCAGTACAAATCCAGACAGTACAAATGGTCGCCCTAATATGTGACCAAAAATCCAAATATAGTCCAAAAATAAATAAAAACTGCATGACAAAGTCAGCACGCAGCAGCCTGGCTTGTTACCTGCAACCTTCTTCTCAAAGGAATCCTCCCAGGCGTACATCTTGATAAGTTTGATGCTGTTGAGAATCTCATTCATCGTGCGAACACGGCTGTCTGTTATCAGCATGGCTTTCCATCTGAACTTGTTAGTGAGCTTTGCTAGGAAAAACTGAAAGCAGAGAAAACTATTACAATAAAATATGAATTAAAACAAGCAGCAAAGGTGCAAATACAATTAATTTTGGGCTGTCACTGTGGCTGAAATAGTAAAATACCCTGTATGTAACATAAAATGCATGAAATACTTTTCTACAAGTAGCATTTCAATATGTAGAAAAAATAAGGTGAAGGATTGGTAACCACAAATTCTGTCAAGTCATGTTGGAGGCAAATTAAACAAATCACGTCTGATGATTCTGAATCTTGTACCATGTGAACCTGAGTGAACCAGAGCCAGATTGCTCATAAATATAACAGAAGAGTACGTGAAGTCTGCGTGACTGAATGTCTGTTCAAGGTTCATCAGTGCAAGAATATATGACATTTTTTTATTAGGCAGTAAAACTAGAAACAAGCTGTTCATCCTTTGGGTTTGTTCACAGAGAGCATGAGCTGGGCCTGTGGGAGCAGCAAAGGGTTTTCTACTGTCACAGGTTCACAGGTCAGAAAGGTAGTGAAAGTATAAACAGGCCAAAGACAGGAGAGAAGAGCTTCCCGGGCTTTACATGCTTTAATGCTACAGCAAGACATACTGTAATGTTTCTCAGTTTCCGTCCACTGCAGCAGCACTGTGCTCCCCCTTTGTCTAAAACAACTCTGTTTTTGCTCCTGTCTCTTTAGGGGCCGTCCTCCCGAGTACCCTGTTTGCTCTGATTGGTCAGCTTATACATGCCTGAGCGTATCTGTGTCGTGTTTTCAGCTTCTAGCTGGCTTCACTTCTACCTTTATCATATACGTAAATTATGCAAATGCTTGATATGATGATGTAGTGATGTCAAGAAGTCACCGAATTACAGGCAGGACTACTGATGAGGCGTTTCAGGCACTTCAGGAGCAGAGGAGCTCCTGTTTGCACCAACATTGGGCTTTTTAACTTAAGAGCTTTTACCTGATGCACTCTCAGAAATAGGGGTAGAGTACGAGTCCTTTTTTGTACCCCTAGGTACAATCTACACTAATGTACCCCCTAGGGCTCATTATTGGACCTTAAGGTAACTATTTGTACCCTTTTGAGGGCCCAAAAGGTACATATATGTACCCCAGTGGTAAAAGGTACATATATGTACCTTTTCTTCTACATGCTGGGGTACAATTGTATTTGCTCTACAAATGGCAGTAGCCTAAATATTAATATGTTTAAATAATTATTTAGTCTTTCTTCAGTAGTAGTTATACTTTTTAAATGTGAAGGTTTCACTGTTTCCTTAAGTATTCAATGAAGATTTTAACTTCTAAGCCATTTTTGAGTAGCCTTGAAATATATATTTTTTTTAGCAGATTTGCAGGTATGAAAAATGACTAATCATCCAGTCAATATTGTATGTTATGATATTCACAAACGGCCAACCATGGATGCACAGTAAAATCAGCTACCTACAGCCTGGCAGACAAAGAGCCCGTCCACACCGCAGTATACAGTATGCAAGTTTCCCAGAATGCATTTCACGGCAACCGGCAGCGGTAGAGCTGCTAAAAGCTGTTTTAATTCTCACTTTAGCGCTGTTAATACATCACTTTCTTAAGTTTTAATATTTTTTTATGCGAGAAAGTACCTATTTAGATCCTTGGTGATACGTGATACGCCTCTGCCAATAACTGTCACTAGGCAAGTAAACCACTATTGACTCCACCAGTCAACTTATATGTCACACTTCAACATAGTATTTAAAGATGTACAAAACTGACATGTGAAGATCTTCTGTCACGAGTGTTATTTTCATGTATGCAGTTTTAAGGTTGGTGGAGAATGGACTTGCCTGCAATGGACAATTTTACATTGTTTAAAATGAAATTGAAATGTGAAAATAAAAAATACATTCTGATAAATTTAAAATGTTTTTGTCTTTTGTATAATCCAGATACAAAAAAAAAAAAAAATCAATTTTTGTACTTAAAAATAAGGGTATAAAATTGCCATCAGAGGTACAAGATTGGTCTTTATAAGGTACAAACCACAAGGGTACAAATAAGTACCCAGTGTCAAGGGTACAAAATTGTACCTTCAGAGGGTACTGCCCCAGTGACAAGCCATTGTACCCCTAAAGGTACAGTTCTGTACCTTATTTTCTAAGAGTGTAGAAGAACCGACACCACCGATCAAAAGTTTCAGAACACCCCAATTTTTCCATTTTTTTTTTTTTTAATTTACGCAGTTTAATGTCTCATTGAACTCTGAAATAAAAGCATAGACCAAATAAACAATTGAAGTTAAAAAAGAAATCATGGAATCAATTTATAAACCAACATGTATTCTAAACTGTTGACTCATCGAAGTAGCCACCTTTGGCAGATTAACAGCTGAACACACTCGTGGCATTCCTTCTACAATGGAAATATTCTTAAGAAAGTTCTTCCCAACTATTTTGCAGAAGTTCTCATAAATGTGTGGCATTTGTGGCAGGTTGCTTTGCTTTCACTCTTCTGTCCAGTCTCGTCTAGTTTGTAGTCAAAGAGGTCAGTATTAGGAATAAGAGTCAACAAAGACTGGTTTACTGGTGTAACATGGTTAAATAAGTCATCTGTTGTAGTCAGGCATAAACCGAGATACCCCATAAATCATTATCTATACTGGACCTTCATGAATAATTCTATGGATTTCTTGCTAAAATGCTGCTTATGAAAATAGGTGTGTTTGTGCAGTTTTGTTATGTACAGACCTGCACAGGGACGAAGATGATGTAGGTGACAACTCCAGTCAGTGCAGTGTAGCCCAGAACGAAGCAGGCGTAGACGATACAGTCGATGAAGAGGACTATGCCGGAAATCAAGAAGCTCCCAAACAATGCCGCCTCAAATAACCTGTGGCCATCGTTGGTCAAGACATTAATCATCTGGACAGGAGAGAGTGAAAGATAGAATATTTATAATAATATAAACAGATGTCACACAATACTTCACAAAAAAAACAAAAACAGTAAAGATTAATAATAATAATAAGACTGTATAGGAAATATAGTCTTACTATTCTTGTTTGTTCTGTTTTACATTTGTATCTATAACTCAGTCACTGTGGCTCTTTTTCCTCTGCCTGTGACTCCAAAGCTGTCGTAACACGTACATTTCCCCACTGAGGGATTAATAATGTCTTACCTTATCTTATGTCTTTTCCTATGTATGTCAAGAAGTGCAATTTGCAAAAAAATCCCCTATAACAACAGTTGCATGTGCATGTAGGATGCTTTGGTTGGATCATTCAGGCCACACTGGATGAAAACAACCTGCAGACAGTCATAAGGACCTCATGCCAGCGTTTCACTACAGTTTTAATGTCTGTTTCTGTAGAATATGTGGTGAAAGGTGTTTTTTTTCCCTGTGCACTCTCTTTTTCTTTCGCTCCCTCCCTCCCTCTCTTTCCCTGTTTCTTGCTCTTTCAGCAGAGTAGAGGAAAATCACTTAATCATATTTATTGATAATTATCAAGGCAAAAACTCCATGTAAACAGAAAGGGCAGGCAGGACCATCACACAGGAGCACGCTGCCTACGAGGACACACAAAAACGAGTGAGCAGCAGCAGCTCAGCAACGCAGCTGCCAAGCACAACGAGAAAAAACTCGTCATCCCCACCTCATGCATCCTTCACTGCACTCTCAGCCTTCTCATACTCACCCCAGGTACGATGAAATAAAAAAAATATACGTATATAAGCATGGAAGGTCATAAATTATGACAAATTACAAATGACCCTTTTCTTGACATATTTGGTAAATAAAGGATCTATCAAAAATATAATAAAGAATATAATAATAATATAATTATATTCTTTGGACTACATTCTACTGCCCACCAAGATACTGAACAAAGCGATTCTGGTGGATTATTCATATTATGATGATACAAGACCATTCAGTAAAACTCTCTGGGAGAAATGCAGATACACTGCAAGAAGTAAGCATTAACCCTGATCAGTACATAAGCCAGCCGTTACCTCTCCCATTGAAATGCCGCTCTGCACCCTCAAAGAGATCACTTTCCGATAGGCCATTGTAGAGAAGGCTCCCTTCAGTCTGACTGCAGTGCGCAGGTTCAGCGCCCAAAGCAAAGATATGAAGAAAGCTTTGCCAAACTCTGTGCTGAACAAAGCAAAGGCCAGTCCGACACCGTGGCTCACTGTGGACTTCTCTGGGTTTTCAGCATAGTTCAGGATCTGGTAGACCAGGACAGCCTGAAAACAAAGAGCATGAATGAATATACACTGCATTTCTCTTTTTCAGGGCAGTGGTCTCAGGCTACAGTGGATTGTGGATCACACACAGTTTTCTATGGGCTTTGCAAAACTTCTGTGATGATAACCATAAAGATTTAAAAATAAAGAGTTGCATTTTGTAGCTTCACTGTTACTGTACTGTTACATGTCAGTGAATGTAGGAAACACTGCTTGGGTTTAAATAATTTTACATTTGACAAAAGTTGTAAAATAGTTCATAGGTGACCGTTCTTTTTCTAAATATATGAATAATGTAATCCTGCATATATCACAAGGCTTGTATCTCTTGTCTGTTTTATTATCTGAAAAAAACCTCCACTTAAATCATCATCATTTGCCCTCAACCATGAAGCATTTAGAGAGCACAACTTATATTACAACTGTGCTGTAAAATGTCATACATTAACCAATACAGTGTACTCACGTACCATACATTTTTGAAGTGCTTGTACTTTATTTGAGTTTTATGTTCAGAGGAAACTGTTTAACTTTGTCCTCTGCTACATTTATCTTGGAACTGTAGTTACTTATTGGTTTAAGATTTTAGTGTAAAGTGTAATGAGTTTCATTTAAACTAATGTTTTAGGGTCAAAGAGGTCAAATTATCAAAGGTTCACTATGTAGTTTTTGGAAAGACATTTCAATCAGAAGAGAAAGATCTTCATGGACTGATTTTATTATGCCTAAACAAACGTAATAAACAAACTCTCTTTGTTTTCATGACAGAATAAAGTGAAAAGACAAACGGACCTTAAAGGACAACACAATTGCATACTGTTTTACTTTGATTATATTTGGCGGACCCTGCCACCTTTCTAGCCTCAAACAGTGTTCTGGGGAAACTATTTCCTCTGAGAACAGCTTGTTTGTTCAGTTATTAAGAAGATATATATGTCCGAGTTTGTATTATTACATCATTAATATTGTAAAAATATAATATAAATGGAAATCTTACTTTGAATTTCTTCTCCAAAACTACATAGTGTCCCTTTAAGCATTTTACAAAAAAGCTAAGATTTGAGTGTAGTTCAAACATGAATACATCGTCTCATCATCAACTCATGACCCCCACATTTACCTGGGTTGGGTTTGTGCCCCTTGGGCTAAACTATTAAACTGTATCAAATAACAACAGGATTAATAATATATTAATAATAAGAGTATTGCAATCTTGGAGTCCCTTTTTCCATCATAAATAATACTTTTGATCCTTAAGCTTTACACTTAAAAATATATTGATATAATCTGTATATCAGTATCAGTATAATCCTCTGGTAACACTGAACAAAAGTTTTGAAATCCTCTCCCACCATATTTACCAGGAGTGTGCTGGGAGAAACTTTGGATCTGCAGGAGAAAGGAAACACTGGTGCTGTTGTTATCAAAATTCAGATCAACTTACCGGCCCCAGGAACACACATGTCATTGCGAGGATACCAATGATGACGGCCAAAATCAGCCTGGTTCTTTGAAAGCGAAGGAAAACTCGAGTCAAAGAGGCCTTCTCCAGGCCCACCTTCGCCACCTCTTCCTCCCAGAGTCTCTGCAGCCTGCACAGCACACACAGTCAGAGTCAACACTTCCAGCCTTCTTAGCCTTCTTTCTCACCTTAATTGCTAAATTAAAACAGGTCACAATACACACACATACACACATACGTTCTCTGTTTTCGTCATTGTCCTAACATTGTCCTTTAGCAGATATAAATTTCAGCAACTAGGCCTGTCATTGGTCAAATGTTCTGCACAGCCACATGACAGGAGACAAATGTGAAGAGTGACGGACCTTTTTCCACTGCTGTCAGCTCCATCCAAAGGAGACAGGTTGATGGAGCTCATGTCCAACTTATTCCTGAACATGGACCACATCATCGGGGTCATCCAGGCAAAAGTTGAAAATGACAAGAACCCTGCATTGTCCACAGGGTGGGATCTAGACAGGGAAACATCAGAAGTTCAGAGATGGGGAAAATATGTCACAACCACTGATCACGAACAATATTTGTCTATACACATGTTGTGTGTCATCAGTGTCACTGACTGTGATGAGGGGAAGCGGATGGGTTTGAGTGTCTGAAGGCTCTGGTGGTATTTCCCGAATTTAGAAGAATTGCTTGTTCTCGGGTCATCCTCATCCGAATAAGTATTTTCTGTCCTGGAGGCCTCAGATCCAGTTCTCCATCTGAAACTACTTTCCTGCAGGGTCATAGATGAATAGAGAGCGAAAGAATCAGGCAGAGAGCAGAGAGAGTGTCTTTCTCCAATATTCCAGCTACAGAGTCTCTAAAAGTAGATCAAACTTGTGGATGTCACAAGACCAACACAGGATGTTGAAGAAACAATAGGAGAGGAAAAGATGCTGGCAACATGTGAAGAGATCAGAACTTTCAGTGGAAACTGCTGTTTGTTGAGGACTTACAAAAGAGGCTGCTTGTGTGACGTCCTCGTCAAGAGAATAGTCGGTCTTCATGTTGTCCCGTCCTGCAAGCATACAAAGTCACAATTTCATCAGCTTAGAAGAAACATTTCTTCAGCCTAATTTGCTAGACAGTGCCTCTGGCTGGAAGCTGTCTGCTGGAAGCTTCATGTTTCATTCTGCTGTTTAGCGTGTGACATTTCTATTATTGGATCTTTGATGGTTTTGTAACACAACCGGCCTTCAGCACTCAGCTGCTGTAAGCATTCATGATGTATTTGGGCCTGTCACATGTATTTTTACTGTATTTTGTTATAACAAATCACAAAGAATTACAAATGTGATTAAAAAAAACTTGCATGAAAGGTTATAAACTTTTACAAAGAACATGATGCTATCAAAAAGCAAGCATGCATCGATTTCAAGCAAACTAAAGTTGCTAAGGTAACAAATACATTTCTTTAAAATAAAAATAATTGTTCCGTTTTGTGTCCCATGGAGGCAAAAATCGATATATTGGGAAGAAGGTTTCTTGCCTGTATGTTGTGAGGCTCACACAGCATACAGGCAAGTGGTCAAAGCTGGGTTCTAATACCAAACTCTGAGAGAGCACACAATGTTTTGTGTCAGAAGGGAAATGAAAACAAATGCGTAACCTGAGTGTTCTTACTGGGTTGGCAAGATCTCTGGTCTTCCATGCCTCCAAATAACTTCAGTTTCAGTGAATTAAAGATCAGTGCTCTGCCTCAAATTAGCCTGTAGCCTCTGCTGAGTCAAAGCTCTCACTCTAAAGTCAAATCAAGTCCACATTCCTGAAGATGAGTCCATGTTACTGAACAGCAAAATTTACAAGAGGAGCTCTAAAGGCAATACTTGTAAAGTGGATGGAGTAATTCTGATTCAGATGTAGTACCTGTTTGTTACATAATAATATATTATGTTATGTCATATATTATGTCATATATAATGACGATGGGTGTACGAATAATAGGTGTATAGTAAATATAAAAGTAAGACTTAACAGATGGTATTTTTCTTCTAGCAAGATAACAAACAACTAAACCAACAAACAGTTCAGTCAAAATGCACATGCAGGGTGACAATGATGCAGCTCTTTTGTCACAATTCCTGAGGCGAGAGTCTAAACAAATGTCAGCACACATGATCACCTGAAGCTAAAAAAGAAAAAGAAAAACAACTTTCTACGTTTCCTCTTTTGATATTGTGTAACTTTATATCTCAAAACACTGAATATCTAGACAAAAAATTCTGACCAGCACTGCTGTTAAGGGGTGGCATAGAATCACAGCTATTATATTCTACTATTCTATTATGCAGTAAAGTGAAATTAGACCTCTCAAAATTCCCTGATGGACCTCAAAAAACAATTAAACAATAGGTAAGATATGTGAATAAAAATAAATTTAAGCAAACTGGATTAAAATATGCCAAAACCAAATTAAACTGAACCTACAACAGGTAAAAAAAAAAAAAAAACGACCACAGTGACAAACTAGACACCCAGCACTGATTCAAAAATAATTTAAACTGAATTGAGTAAAATTCTCGCTGAAAGGTGGCAAAATGCAACAATACCTCTGTGTGGAGGACAAGGAAGCCTCACTGCAGCTCGTCAGTAATGATCATGCAGCTGACACTGGAGCAGCATTTTATCCTGCCCGACTCAAGTAGTGTTCAGAGAGATCAAAGGTTGGCCTGTTCAGAGGTAAAACTTATGTAAGACTGATAAAATCTGCGAAGGGGGACACAACAATATTCAAAATAAAAGTGTGCAAAAGTTCCAGATGGTTTCATTTTGTGGAGACTCGCCTTATTTTTACTTCATATGAGCTAATTCAGACTTTCTGTCTGAATTAGAGTTGAATGAATTGAATTATGAATTATGTGTGAGTGAAACTATGCCACCTGGTGGACGTACAGACTATAGGCAGTCAGACACTGCCCTTTGAGTGAGGGCATCCTCCTCTGTGTGAAAGTTTAAGATGCAGAGAGGGTGGCTCTGATCCATATCAGAGGCGCAGCAGAGGCGAACCGTACCTGTGTGAATGGATAAGCCGACGGCGCGGAGTGGGGACATGGATCTGATGATGTACAGTGTGATAGCTAAACAGATCCTTCAATAAACAAAATAAAGAGAAATGCCCCACAAACCAATTTACGACGTAAACCAAACAACAGTAACGTAGTAACTGGTAATGTAACTGGTAAGTATCTGTCCTCCGGTCTGTCCTACCAACGAGGAGTTGGTCTGTCCTACCAACTCCTCCTCACATTTCTGGCCAAAGAACTGTGTCTGTCCCCGGCAACAAACTTTAACTCACCAAGTGTTTGACTCCTTCCACTCTTGTATCGTTATAGTTACTGCCTTGAAAAAAAATCACTGCGACGGTCATCCGTCCCGACAAAGACTTTACTTTCCCCCAGAAAACAGTAGGGCTGTAAAGTCCTGGTCGACTGGTCGACTTATTGGTCGATACGTTCTGGGTCGACCAATCAGTTTTTTGAATTTGAATCATCAGTTTTTTGAATTTGAATCAAATTCTGATTGGTCGATTTTTTTGCCGTGTTAATTTAATACAGTCTATGGTTAATTAGTCAGGTACCAAGTGGTAATGGGGGTGTTTTCAGAGCACCCGTTTCACAGGTAACAGCCTGTCTTCAGAGAACACCCCCCTTGTTTTCACTGTTTTGGATTAGCCCACCAGAGACAGGGAGACTGAAGAACGTCCACGTTATTCAACGTCCAGTGGTTTGCTGAATATTCATTTTTAATAAGTAATTTTTTATAAGTTGAATGCAAAGTATGTGGCGGTATTTGAAAGGAGTCAAGAGACCTTTGAAACTGAATAATAAATAAAATCGCCATCAGTAAACTGGACCCTGTCTGACTCTGTCACTCGCGGGGCGGAGGATGTCTTCCGGGGCAAATTATTTTCATCACAAACACTTGGTGTATTAAAGTTTTTTGCCGGTGACAGACGCTGTTTTTCGGGCAGAAATGTGATGAGGAGTCGGCCAGACAGGCGGGAGGACAGGCCGGAGGACAGACAGGAGGACAGACGCTTCTCCACTTATATCTGCGGTTTTGTTTTCCTCATATAAGTTGCCAAAGACAGTTACAGTTAGTAGTCTTTTTTGCCTAGTGCGCCATTGCGCCGTGCCCACTGTTTGTGGGCTATTGTTTTGAGCCTATGCTTTATTTTTCAGTAATGCACAGCTTTATTTCGTTTGCACGTTTTCGTTTGGGATGTTTAATAAAGATAATTATCCCTGAATTGCCTTCTTGTGCTGATATCAGTATATTTTCGGTAATCATGGGCTATTATATTGCGCAGATGCACATGCAAAACGCTGTCAGAGCGTCAGAGTCGTCAGTCGTTTAAGCTGGAGCTGCTTGGTTCTGTGTGAACAATCAAAAGCCTCCTTTGAGCCACTATGTCATGCGAGGATATTCACAACACTGGATCTTCTTAATACTTACAATCTTGTTCGCATTAGGGAGGGCAACTAGTGGAAGACAGCGTTTAAGACCCCCCTTGGACGTTTTGTGTATCTAGTGATGCCAATTTTGACTTTACTAATGCCCCAGCTGTTTAATGACATTCTTTGCGACATGCTGAACCACTTTATTTCCGTCTACTTGGACGACAAACTGATCTTCTCCCAGACTCTTGACGAACACACTGAACACGGCTGGTGCTCCAGAGACTCCTGGTCTGTTTGTGAAACTTGAAAAATGTGCATTCCACTCTGCTGAGGTCAGCTTCCAGGGTTTCATGATAGCCCAGGGAAGACTTCAACTGGACCCCACCAAGATCCAGGCAGCGGAAAAGTGGCCCACAACCTCCTCCTGTAAGCAGGTGCAGCGTTTCCTGGGTTTCGCCAACTTCTACAAAAGATTTATCCGGGATTACAGCCAAGTCAAGGCATCTGTCATTCAACTGACATCTACCGCTTCACTGTTCACGTGGTCTCCTGGAGCCGACACTGCCTTTAAGAGGCTGAAGGGATTATTCACCCATGCCCCTGTCCTTCAGCATCCCGACCCTGCTGCCAGGTTGTGATGGAAGTGGACGCTTCGGACTCTGGCGTGGGAGCAACCACACACAAGCTGCATCCTTGTGCCTTTTTTTCCTGACGCCTCTCTCCTGCTGAGAGGAATTATGATGTAGGTAACTGAGAGCTTTTGGCAGTGGTTTTGGCTCTCCAGGAGTGGCGACACTGGTTGAAGGGTACCCTGGAGCCCTTTCTCAATTGGACCGATCACAAGAACCTCTTATACTTGTGCTCTGCCAGAAGGCTCAACTCCCGCCAAGCTTGCTGGTCCCTATTTCTTAGCTGTTTCAACTATACCCTCTGTTACTGACCCAGCTTCTGGAATGGGAAACCAGATGCTCTCTCTCGCCTCTTCACCTCAGACATGCTCCCACCTGACCCCAAGCCCATTGTGCCCTCTTCCCGGATCACTGGAGCCACTACATAGGAGATAGAGACCAAATTGCCAAAGGTTCAAGGCAGTCACCTTGACCCTGGTACAGGTCCACCAAACTGCCTATCTGGTCAGAGGAGGTCTGGTCCCAGGTATTGCAGTGGGGGCACTTATCTAGGTTCACCTGTCATGGAGCTCAGCGAACTCTTCAGTTCCTTCACCAGTACTTCTGGTGCTCCAGCCAGTCGAGGGACGTCAATGTGTTCTTGGCAGCCTGTCTTGTGTCCCTGGAGCAAGGCTTCTCATCGTCCTCCCTCTGGTTTTCTCAGACCTCTGCCCTTCCCCAGTTGTCCCTGGTTTCACATTGCGATTGACTTTGTTACTGGTCTTCCACTGTCAGATGGACAAGCAGGAAAGTGAGGTCACTGTCCGTTCTGTCCAGGTTCATGTCACTCACTGCAAGGAGGTATGGAGTTCTGGCCATGATGCCCTTACCAGCTCTCGCCTGGACAAGAGGAGCGGCATGGTGAGAATCATGTTTTTTTGTTGTTTTGTTTTTTTCCAGCGCCTTTCACACAATCCACCCTCTGCTACTGAGAGACAAGTTGACAGAGATGAAGATGGGTGACAGACTACCTCATGGAGAAACCACAGAAGGGCATCTTCACCAGGCAGATGAGTTCAGCGGATGACTGCTGTCCTAGTCCTGCTCCACTGACAGACTAAGAAACATTTTAGTCCCTCTTGCCATTAGATTGTACAATAACTCTCAGTTATGGCAGGGGGAAATAAACTAACCAACTAACTAACTAACTAACTAACTAACTAAATAACTAACTAACTAACTGACTGACTAACTAACTAACTAACTAACAGACAGACTGAGGCATGGTTACTCTTTTTGAAACCTGACTTTAAGCAATTGCCACTCTCAACCGCATATCTCTTCCAACCTATTTCATTTTCTACGATCTATCGATTGTAAAAAAAAAAATGCAGCATCAAGGTTGTGGAACTATCAGCGATCCTTAGAGGTAAAGGACAGGACAAGCTGAAATGCAATGGCACCTAGGTAATAGATAACCACAGCCTGTAAAACTGTACTCTGCAAATCAAATACAGCTGTGCAGGGAGGTGGCTGAAGTCCTGTAAATGACTTGTCGATATATGACTGTCAAGTGTCTCCTCAACTGACTAAACCCTCCTGCCGCCACTTCACTTGTTTTCAGCAGTCATGACTGAGTGGGTACTGTGGTGTGTTTAAAGAGGCACTTCACCATTAATATATGTCAAAGTCAATTTACTAGTCAGGAAGTAGCCTGCTACACTGCCTGTAAAGATCTGTAGTCCTGAAGCAGCTTTATCAAGTCTGAGAATATTACTCATGCAACAGATTATTAACAAAAAGCTTGAGTTACAAACATGGAGTTCGAGAGATGTGGATGTTTACTATTAAAGAACAATGCTTTCTGAATGCATTTTGGAAAGTGTTTTTATAGCTTGATCCATGTCAGGGACTAAACGTCAGGATATCTTCACCCCTCCTGCATCAACTTTTTAAGAATCTGGAACTAACATATGTCCTGGAAGTACCAAATTGCTGGCATTACCTTCAAGGGCGAGTCACTTAGAGGTGCTGACTTTTTAGTAAATTGAATATTAAGTTAGCTCAGTTAGCTGTGAAGCTAGTGGCCTTTAAGCTGACGTGAGTCCCCTGCATCCAAAGTTGGTGATTGTTAGAAGAGTGGAAAGGCCAAGCAAAATGGTTTTGTTGTTGCATTTAAAATAATTGAGCAACAAGGCAAAGTTGTCTTAGGTCTGTAAGGAAAATGTACGGTTTTATTTTTCTATTAAATAAGGAAAAATAGTGTAAGAATATTAATTTTCTTGACAATTTATGAGTTTGTTTTGTCTTTTATTTGACTAAGAAAGGCTAAGAAAAGCTTGGCAGCAAACCAGCCACTCTCGTACATTTCTGAGTTTAAACTATCAGACTATCACCTTTTGAGGTACAAAGTTGTAATAGGACACAGGACAGAGCTAGCTGGTTAGAATGCAGACTTCACTAGACAGCTCTGTCACACAGTACACAGACCTCTTTCACATAATGTCAAAAATGACTTTTCTTCACACTCTGTTGATAATTTTACTACATATTTGAAAGTTTTAAGCTAAAGTTCCTACACAGATATATGATATTGCACCATAAACAGGCAAATGTACACACTGATTTATAGTTATGGGAGGATGTCCAGCAGTCAACTATTAAGTTCACCAAAGATGAATACCACCCAAAGTTAAGATGCAAATTTATATTGTTGCACAACCTAATATACAGTATAACTAACTGAAAGAGAACATCTGATTCCTTAGTGATACCGTGATTACTTTTACTCCAATATGCTGATTAAAAACTCACCTCAATGTACTGAAGAAAGCGTGTTGTTCATGCCATTAACAGTGTACATACAGTGTCCTTCATGTGACAGTTCTCACAAACAAAAACACTCAGGAGTCCATTTATCTCTGTGACAGGCCTTTCAGTAGATTAACATGAATAGTCTACCAATAACTTTGTTTTTGTAATGCTGCTGGCTTCACAGACTAAGTTTGTCTCATAAGTGACAGCAGGTTCCAGTGACATGTTCTTTGTATAAACATAAAACTGTGTATTTGCTACCTGGCTAGGTCAACCATCATTGATTAATTCCAAAACCCTCTCAACCTTCAAACAATATGTAACCATCCAAGGTGACAGTTCTCACAGCAGAAAAACATCACTGAGTGTTTTTTTCTGGTTTCATTTTCACCAAATGATGTCTGAATCCAAGATTTCCATCTGTAGCTCAGCGCTCCACATGAGGGACTCTGCTGAGCAAACCCAGTGTGTGGGGTACATGCATGGCTGGATTAATATGCTATGCCTGTAACCCATCAAGTAACAATAATTCAACTTGCCATTTCTTTGGGCTGCTTGGAGAGTTGACCACCAGATGTAGAAATAATAATTCCCAGAGTTAGCTCTAGATGTTCTCATAAGTGTAGTTACACATTTGGCCCCAGGGAGGCAAACATTATTTAACTGATTTGAGCACACACAGTACACACAGTACTTATTAGATAACTTTGTTAGGTGGCTATGTAAACTGAATGTATAATTTTACGATTATCACTGCATGGTGTGTTACAGGTAGACTACAATAACAGAAAGATAGTAGTAGCCTACCAAGGTTGCCATAAAACCAAAAAACAGAGCATAAAATTTGTTTTTTAAAAGTAAAAATAATCCATTTGTTTAGGCCTTTATTTCACTGTTACAGTGAAATGGAATTAAAAAAAACTCAAATATGGATACTCACTCAAAAATCACTGCTCTTTGTATACCAGAATGCCCCTCCTGCCTCCCCGTCAAGCCTGTGCCTATGGATGCTCTCCACCTCCTGGATGCATGCTGGAGCTGCAGATTTGAGGAGGTATTTGTTGTCATTCAACAGGTTTTTTGAAAGAGTGGCCAGTTATGGTGTTCTGGCCTCAGTGGGACGATGCGTGGTGGTAGGTTTAAGGACCCAGAAGCGGACACCAGATTTGGAGCAGTTTCAATGGTGATTTATTAGACAAGGCAAACAGGAATTAGTGTGAGCAGGTCTGGGTACCTCAGCTGGGGGTGAGGCACAGGAAGCACATGGTGGCACTGACAGAATGAAGGCAGAGGGGTGAGCCTGTCCATTGGGTTGTGGATGGTAACCAATTTCAATTCAATTGAATTCAAAGGTTTAATTATCACATGCAATTACACAAGTACAGCAGCAGTGAAATGAAATTGCAACCACTCTGCCGACTGTGCAAAAAAATAGTGCAACCAGAAAATAAAATTGAAATAAGAAAATAAAACTGAAAAAGAGAATAAAATAATAGACTTAAATTTAAGTAGAAAAAAATACATATACATATTATAAACAAGAAATAGATATAAATAAGAGACAAAGACAGAAGTATTTACAGAAAAAGAAGAAGAAGAAGACTATGTGCAGAGTAGCAGGGTGTGTATGCATGTGTGTGATATATGGTGTGTGCTGAGTGTGTGTTATGTTGGTTTATGAGAGTTTATTGTCAGAATGGCCTGAGGGAAGAAGCTCCTCCTCAGATGCTCAGTCCTGGCCATGACACTGCATAGGCGCTTGCCAGAAGGCAGCTTCACAAACAGTTTGTGGTTGGGGTGGTGAATGTCCGTCATGATCCTGGTCGCTCTGGACCTGCTCCGCCTGGTGTAAACTTGCTGAAGGCAGGGCAATGCAGTTCTGGTGATGCGCCCAGCACATCAGATTACTCTGTGGAGCGATTTCCGGTCCTGGGCGCCGCAGTTGCTGTACTCTGCTTCCAGAGATGACAGACTGGATAGCAGCAGAGAAGAAGGTTTTCTGCAGCCCTGTGGAGATCTTCAATTTCCTTAAACGTCTGAGGTGATATAGACGCTGCCTAGCCTTCTTCACCAGTGAGGTGATGTGAGTTGTCCCTGTTAGGTCCTCAGAGATATGAACTTCGAGGTACCTATAGCTGCTCACCTTCTCCACCGGGTCCTGCAGATCTTTAGTGGTGTGTAGCGGGACCTCTGCTTCTCCCTCCTGAAATCTACCACCATCTCCTTGGTCTTGGTGATGTTCAGGTCCAGGTTGTTGGTCTTGCACCATGATGCCAGCAACTGCACCTCTTCCAAATAAGCTGGTGGAGTGACCATTAGAGGAATTGCAATGTGGGACTAGTGGCTTGGCACAGGCAGGGTCGTAGTCCAATGAGAACCCTTACTTCTGGCACAAACTGAGCAGCCACGAAGTCCTTGACATTTCTGAATAGGCTTGACGATGTTTGCTGGACCCCGGGGTGAAAGGTGACCCCACTGAAGAAACCCTGGAACAGACATCCTCGGGCACAAGGAGGCGGTTGGCTGAGGCTTCTTCAGAAAAATCTTCACTGTTGTTGAGTTTTTCATTTTGAAAAGGAAAACCTTGGCACTCAGCAGATGATGCTTAGGTGGTGGTACTGCTGTTGTCATCTACTGTCCACCAGATACACTTCCAGATACACTACGCCTGTTTCTTCAAGAGTTGGACAAGCTCCTCTCAAACTTCTCTGACAATGTGTCTGCAGTCAATCTTCTGAGAGACTATAACATCCAAAGAAGTTTGAAGTCTTCTACTTCTCCCTTCTTTTTTGGACCTTTCTTTATCCCCCCACTCACCGTTCTACTTTCATGTCTCTGATCACTTCTTATCCCCCTGACCGATCACGACCTACCCGTCCCACACTGTCTCCAACTGTCCCGACCTCGGCTCTCTTCTGCCCTGAGCAGTTCTCTCTCATCCCCCGTGAACCATTGATCTTCTTTCTACTGGGGCCTCCTGTCTGCCCCTCACCTCCAGTCCTAGGTCCTGTTCCTTTTTGAATTTGAATGGATTTATTGTAAGCTGCTTTGGACAAAAGTGTGAATGTAATGTAATGTTGACTTTAGCACAGATGGCTGCCTGCTCACATGAATGGTACAAAAATGCTATATTCTTACAGCCCTTGGTGACATAAATGTATATTGGACCTAATGGTTAAAAATGCAGGTTACAATTTGCAAGAAAAAGTATTTTAGAGAGAGAGCGTGTCCCATGAGCTGCAGTTCCAACTGTAGCCACAATCATGTGTTATTTTAAGGGCTAACAGGAAAGAGACCAGCAGAGGTTTTTACGGTGCAGCAGGCTGACATTATTGACACAAACAACAAAACTGGGTGTTTGCTGTACTTTGTCTACCCTGCACAAACAAAAACACTCAGGAGTCCAGTATTGATTAATACCAAAACTCTCTCAATTCTGTTAATTTCAAAGATCTGTAACCATCACATTTATTGAATGTTTCGCTGCAATGGGGCCAGAATGTTACATAAAGTCCATTTCAAAGATTTTATTTTTACATTCATAAGAACTGGCTATGTATGGAGGACTGACACATAGTATTCAGTGTAATGTTATTTTGTCACTGTTTGTCAAAGCGTACGTGTGTGTGTGTTGCTTGCTGACGACACTGTGGCTGACAGTCTTAGTGCCCTAATTTGGCTGTTCAATTGTCGGCAAGTTGCACGTTCCACCATGACACCAGGTATTAGGAGTATCCCTCATCCCTTAACAGCTATCATACCTGTCTGAGCCAAATCACCGCTGTCATGCTGGTCTGTGTTCGTCAGCATGTGTTTGTGGTATGACTCTAATACAAGACAGCATTTTGCCTCATGTTTTCAGTGTAATTCAGCAGGGCTGAGGTTACATCAATCAGGTGACTATTAGGTGTCTCACTAACAGAAAAACCTGGTAGATGTCACTACCCGTTGGTGGATGGTTAGTGTTACGTCTTTATTTGACAGGGTGTACTCCAAACAATAAAATACCAATGGTGGAAATCATCTATTGTTACACAGACCATCCCACTGAAGAGCACGTCCTGAATCTGAGAATGAGGCTCATGACGATGAAAATCTGCGTAATCATTAACAGAGAAGCCAAACAGTCAGGACTGTACTGTGTCTAAAGTAGTTTTAATTATAAGTCAGAACCGATTGATACGTTCATCTGAAACAGCCATGATCAAAACTGTAATCTGAAAAAGGTAATAATATGAAAACAGTCAGGAATCTATAAATACATGTGCATATCTTTTTGTATAAACACTTATTTCATCTTAACACTTGCTTTACTCTTCTGTTCTACATTCATTATTTTCAAAACAAGAAACGCATCATGAAAATCATCATTAGTATCTCTTAAACATACAGTCAGTCATCTACAAGCTTTAAACGTGAAGCATGTGACTGACATATCTTAAGTTAACTTGACCCCAGGATACACAGACACACAGCTTTGCACAGCTCTCCTCACAACCACCTCGCCTTGACTCTCATTCATCTTTTCATCTGCCTGCTGCTACTGTCAATGATAACACAATTACCATATGTGTCCAGCAGGTGGCGACATTGGCCACCTTCTTTAGGCCACTATAGCTTCAATCCAGCAAAATGATGCAACGTTCTTCACTATTGGGTATTCACATTATCTGTTTAACTTGGCATGATCAATAAAACAACAAAAAAGACAAATATGTGTTTAAAAAAATGTCAAAAATCTTTATTTGTTAAATGGAAGTCTTTCTTACCACCCAGACTGACGTCAGGTTTATTTGGCCACACTGTCAAAACTGAGCTGACATAAAGTGAGCTGTATTATTATTTTAAATTGAATGTGCCCAGAATACTATTGTGTCCCTTACACTGCAGATGCTGACCTTTTTACAGTTTTATCTGTGAAATAAGAAACGTCTGGCAGATGCCTGTGCCTTGGCATGTTCAGGACTGTAACTAATATACAATCATCTAACATGTCTCTCTTGCCATTATGAGTGAACGATCATACACGTGGGTTGTGATACCAACAGTTTTAACAAAAAAAATCCAGCCCGTGTTTATGCTTCTCGTCCACGGACTTGTACTGGTGATCTGAGTCAGGCAAACCATGGAGGTCTGTAGTGAGCTTTGAGTCCAAGAGAGTCTCCTTCAGCTGCTGGTTCTCCCTGGTTGCTGCCTGCCACACCACCTCCAACTCTTCCTCGATTTCCCTAAAGGAGCAAACAAGGGCGAGAGCACAAGGAAGGAAGTCAGTAAAGTGTTGAAATCAACAAACACAATACAGTTCAGAAAATCTGACAAGTAGTAAAAGAGTGAAAACGGTGATAATGTGTAGACGGACGAATGCAGAAGAATAAAATCATAAAGAAAGTGAGCAGACTGAAGCAGCGCTAATACACTGAAGGTAAGTGTGTGTAGTGGTGAGGGACGGTGATTTGAGGCTCAACAACAGGTGACGGGCAGCATTGCTGTGGTACTGAAGCTCGTTCACACGTCACTGTGGCTACAGTCAGAGACCAGGCTGACCGCAGCAGGGTTTATCTCTATAATACTGTGCTTTTCCTGAGACATATTCAGCGCTCACTAATGGCTGATTCATTAGTGTGCCACGTCTTTACACCAGTGCCTCAGCGTCTGCTGATGCCTACGGTGCAGCTGCCAACACCATCATGACTGCAGCAGACAGCGGTGACATCCTGAGAACACACAGCTCCATTTCACATTTCACTCTGCACTGTGCAGAAGGAGAGCAGCTCAGGATGCTTCTTCCTCCTCCTCCGCCCAAAACACTGTGCTGCTGCCAATACAACTGCATGCATCATCTCCTTTCCCAATTATTCCTCAAGTAGTGCCTGAAGCATTGTATTTTGTAATTGAAATAGAGAAAAGCAGCATTGTGACAGAGCAGAATTATGACTGTTGTTGTTTTGGTTGAATTTTATAGTGGTGGGACTCCAAAATGGAGGCAATAAAATGGAAGAAAATATGAGTGAGATTGGAAGAGTGTTTTAAAAATGCATCACTCTCTTAAAATACCTTCAGAAAGGTCAGCCCAAACATACGCCATCATTGTTACATAAATGTTAGAGGATCTAAATATAAGAGATATCTGGGGAAGACTCCATAGTAACCAGCATTCATAAATGGTAAATTTAAACAATGAAATGCTTTATAAAAACTGTATGAAGCAGGACCTGTGCTAAATACAGATCTCAGGTCTGTAACAATGTGTCAGATGTAATGTAGCTGCTAACTACAAACACAACTCACCAGGTCCTAACAATGTTCTGTCCTGAAAACTTGAGCTTGAAGTCAACATGTATGTAACACTGTGATCCCACCATCTCACTGAAGTCACAGAGTGCAGAAACAACAGAAATCCTTCAGACTTCAACATGATCAGTTAAATCTTGATGAAGGAGGACTGCTGTAGTGGAGAATGTTAGTTTCAGCCAGATGTACCTAATAAACTGGCAACTTGGAGCAGTTTCATTGTTGTTAATGCAAAGAGATGCTTTAAAGGAACAACTTTGTGATGCTGCATCCCAGTTATTTGTTTCAATTTCAATTTCAATTTTTTATTTTTGGATCGGGACAATGCACATTAATGAACATCAAAAATATTTCTGTAAACAAGCCGGATTATAGCAAAGCTGCTAGTTTGCATCCGTAGTCCCTGAAAATAATAATAAAAGAAATACAAATATAAAATACAGCAAATAAATAGATAAAATACAGATAGAGGAGACAACACACACACACACACACACACACACACACACACACACACACACACACACACACACACACACAATACATACATTTATTGTACATTTATTCTCTGATGTAGGTTACAATGTAACTAACAAGTAATAAGGTTGAACTAGACTGAATACTATTGACTTTTTATATTTATTGCAGGAAATAATCTTAGTGAGTGATAACTTCTGATTTATTGTTAAAAATGTGCATTCCAGTTTATAAAATACACTTGGTAGTTACATGTATAGCCTATGCATGGTCAATAACATTCAACACCCCTGGACCTGCAAATATTCTTAAATAGTGGCCACAGGCAAGTATGTAAAAAAAAAAAAAAAAAAAAAAAAAAAATATATATATATATATATATATATATATATATATATATATATATATATATATATATATATATGTATATATACATATATATGTATATACATATATATGTATATACGCTAATTGGCTACAGTAACATCAGCTGTTTTTCGCATTTTGTTCCTCACAACATGAAGTAGAGATCACCTCAGCTACATTAACCAGTTACTGGCCAACCAGATAAATACAGATTTGTTAAGCATTATTGATCTTCTGATTTGCCGCAGTACAACATGTTATTTAGGAGTTTGTGAACAGTTGTCATGTGAGGTGCATTCTTCATGTCAGCAGTGAGGCGTCAGTCAACGAAGGGATGATTACACAAATAATAGGAGAAGATGATAGGTGTGATGAAATGCAAAATTTCCTCTGAAGGAAACATGCCAATAAGGTCATGATGGGATTGGGAAGAGAAAACTGAAATTCAAAGTACAATATGAATATGAGTAGACTGTGATCTGAAAGACCAGAAGGATGATTCACTATCTTCCTGAGGCTGTCTGACAGTGCAACTCAGTGACAAACGCAGACACAAGCTAACTACACACAAGCTACACCCAGAAGATGGAGGAAGATAGTGTTTTCATCTCCACCTGTTTATCTGTTTCTGGTTGTCAAGATATCATTATCAACCATTTGCAACCAGATGTAGCTTTGGTTTTACATTCGAGTTAATTAGATTTTGCGGACAATCTTCAACAGCACATTAGTTTTTATTTATTATTTTTATTTTTATTTTTTTAACATGCACTGTGTTCAAACTTGCTAAAACAAAACATGAAACTGTGGCCAGAATGCCACTTTCTCCATTTAGAGTTTATAAATAAAACATTAGGCTTTTGAACATAAATGTGCCGGATGGTTTTAAATCCCACTGGCCACCGCCATCATGTCGGTAATGAGCTAGCCAAAGCACTCTTTCATCAAATTAACTTAGCAGGAACAATCCAGGAAAAAGGGGAGTGTTTCTAAATAAAGCAGCAATCACTGGACTCTGCACTCAGATCATTTGGGAATAATTGTCAGAGAGGCATCATTACTAAAGGCTAGGACTTGGAAGTGTTCTCACATTCAAACTCAACTGATGCCATAAAAATGCCAGTATCCTGGCTTTTTCTTCCAGATGAGCTTTTACCTGTCAGAGAGACAGACATGACACTATTTCAGCCTCATTATCTCTCACTGAGCAGCTCAATTCTCTCCACCACTAATTGTGGTATTGTTGCTCAGATTAGAAAAACACTTTGTAGTTATGCAGTTCTCAATCTTTTGTGCGAAGAACCCTCATTGAACAATCTTAATCTGAACTTTAAAGATATGATATGTAGGAATTCTATATTAAAATGTCTTAAAACAACTATGCCTTTGTTATACTGTATATCTTGTTGAGGTGTGTACTTACCTTATCCCAAATGTTTCTAACATTGTTCAAACCCAGAGAAATCCACACGTTTAAGTAACAGTGGTTGGTGAACAAGACTAAACTTAATGGGGATAAAACTTTACCTTCTCCGTGAACATTTACGCCTGAGTCACATCAGGTTTTCATCAGCAGTGGTGGTTTAATGGTGTACACATCAAAAGTGAAACGAGTTTGATGGCATGAACATTTCTGCTTATTTG
The DNA here is from genome assembly GCA_039737535.1 of Lagodon rhomboides. NCBI lineage: Eukaryota > Metazoa > Chordata > Actinopteri > Spariformes > Sparidae > Lagodon > Lagodon rhomboides. The sequence goes on along the minus strand of CM077784.1, from coordinate 1,963,672 downwards.
TGTAACTCATGCAGCGTTTATCTGCCCCAAACAGCCAGTTTACTTTAATGCAAACTTGCCGTAAGCTAACATTAGCGAGCAAACCGATGGTGCGTGTGTCTCTGTAGCTAAATTCAGCACTAACGAGAGACTCTGGTGCGCTCTCTTCTTTTCCCCTCTCCTCTCTGTAATGTTATATTCATGAAGTAAAGTACATTTCCCTCCAGCTCCAGTCAACAGTCAACTTTACAGTACATAAACACCAACACACGGAGGTCAGATCCGTAGATCGCTGCTGCAGTCAGGCTGATGAATAGGAGTGAAGATAAATCTATTTTTTGATCCCAAAAGTTAAAAAGTAATCTCTGAACAGAACATGGGGAAAGTAGTTCTGTTTCTGTATCAGTATTTTATTTTTTTTGTCTAACCCTAACCCTAACCCTATCCCTTGCTAAAAAGTGAGTTAATATGAAGTTTAAATGTGCGTTCCTGATCCAACCAGACAGCCGAATATTAGTATTCAGAAACCCTTTCAGTACTGTGTCCTGTTAGAGTGGCAACATGCAGACCAGTGTCTGCCATATCTCTGGCTCTTGAGAATCTCAGGAATTTGGTTTTGTTTGCATTGAAGACTAATTTCAGGTTAAAACGAGAATCTTGCAGTTTGTCAAAAGCTTGCTGGAGAATTGTAATGGCTTTATGTGCAGTTTTAGCACATCAATATACAAGAATATACACAGAGTTTTATGCATTTGGCCCCAGGTCTTGATTCTCCAGAGGGTCCAGAGTATCTAGCCAGCTCCAAGCAGCTGAGCAGCCGTCCACACAGCACTCAAGCATCTTGTTTTGTTCTGACAGAAATCCCCCTGGCAGAAGTTACATATTCAACAACTTCAACAAAAATGCGTCACGTGCAGTACATGCGTGTTGGATGAATCCACAAGCAGCCTCTCACACACAGAGGGAAGGAGGCATAATGATAATAGAAAAATAATAACTGCTCCAAGGAGACAGCACGCAATTACCTGTGTGTGCTGTAATCGTTATAATGGCTGACGGATTGAAGCTCCTCTGTCATGTTCACACGTCAGCGACTGAAGCAATCAGCAGCTCTGTCTGGACACAGTTAGCTGCTTATTATAGCAGAGGGAACATCAGCATCACCGTATCACACGAATGTTATACATATGCTTTTAAACCGAATAGGATAGGAAGAAAGCTACAGACTAGAGGATTGGACACACTGTACCTCTTCTGGCAAAAAGCTTTAAGAGGGTAAAGTTGGGTGTGAGGTTCACTTTGGCACAATGGTACAATATATGATTACTATTGTATTCATCTTAATTCAGCTATGGATCTTGGAGGAGACACTCAAGGTTAGTGAACAATATATCCTGATGTCTCTGATGATCCACTGATTGCACAATGAGATCAAGGATTTGTGGCTTGGTGTGAAACGTCTGAAGGATTATCAGATGGTTTGCCACACAATGTGGTGATGATGGTGATGATGTCCCCATCAGGATGAATTATAATAATAATTTCAGTGATCCTGGAACTTATTTCTAAGCCATCGCTTCGTCAAAATTGTAATTTATCCAACACTTTGGTTTCTCACCAAATACCTGCAAAACTACTGACATCCCAATCAGCCTCAGTTGCATTTTGTGAAACTAACGTGCTAAACTAAAATGATGAACATGGTAAATTCCATGGCAGTGTCAAATTTATAGTATATAATATGTACAGGATCATCTTGTTACTAGTGTCTGCTGCCAGGGTACCTCAGTCCTGTGATTCTTCAACATGAGGCTGGGCAATATATCGATATGTAATCTTTAACGTGGTGTGAGACTGAGTCAGATGCGATTGTGGATATTGTGATGTGGTATCTTATGGTGATAAGTGTCTTTTCTTCATTATAACTGCTGCCTCACAGTAGCGACTGTTCTACTTGTTGTCATACTTGCCTTTACCCACTTCGTCATTATATCAACAGAAAAAGATTACTGTAAAATCTTAAGAACGCTTGTTCAAGCAGGCTGTATTCTCACCTCTTCAAATGTTTTAGTTTCCTAAATTCAACAAAACCTCAGAGCTGGCAGTAAAGGAAAGGTTAGTATGAATAGTTTATAATTGTCAAAGGGAAATCATCCATTTTGTTGTTTAGGTATGAGGACTTTTTCAATAAAACACTTTAAAACTTTGTTTTAAACCCCATCAACAATCAGTTAAATTTCAGTTCATTAAACCTATTGAGACCAAAAGTGAAAACACTGAATATTATGTGGAAAAATTAAAAAAAAAAAATGCTCTACATCTTATTAAAGTAAAGATTAATTAATTGCTACCTTAAGCAATGAACAACTAAAAAACACCTTTGTCCCCTGTCGTCCTTGAGTTAATACCCTCACAAACTCCACTGTCTGCTAATTACCTCCAACCCAAACAGCATGCACACATGCGTTACCCATGGCAACCACACTCATCAGTGCCTCCAGTCTGGAGCTACTCAGATAGAATACAAAGATTAATCTTGCAGCTACAAGGATGGAAAATTGTCTGTTTGTGTTTTGTGGGGGACCTATAGAGGAAAGCTCAGCAGCAACTACATCTCCATTACAATTATAGCTTCAGCAAGCTGCAGCCATCTCAACATATGGTCTGTCACTCTGCAACAGAATGACTCCCTCCTCACCATCCTCGCCCTGTCAGCACAGAGACTAACGTTATTCAGTGTTATTCTGAGCAGTGGGGTTTATAAGGCAAGTGGAGCTGTGACACAGCCACAGGGAGCAATGCAGCATAGCAATCAGGCCTTAATTATCACTTCAAGAAAGTCTTTGTCACTCTGTTCCGTAGCTGAAGTGAAGTGGGTCATTTCAGCACAGATACTCAGGAGCCAGGTCCAGCCCTCAGGATGTTTTCTGATACCTTTGTCCCACTGTTATTTGCTGACAGTCTAAACCTTAGGCCACAGCAAGGTGATCATGAGCAACTCAAGCTGTTAAGTGTCCGGTGACCCAGAAGCCTTTTTTGGAGACATTTCTGGTGAAATGATGTAAATGCCAATATTGAAGTACTACAGTTACAATAATAGTCAGACAGGTATGAAATCTGTCCGGGAGTATCATAAAACAAAGGGGGAAATTTTATTATTATTATTATATTATTATTTATGTTATTATTTTAAAATAACAACATCGCCAAAATGACAACTGGCTGCTTGACAAATTCTTTGATACATGATTATATTCCAGCACTTCATGGTGAATAACGTTGCCACACTTTTAAATAGAGAATTTCCAAATTCATATACTTAAATTTGAGCCCGAGACAACCTTTCTATCTTGAAAATTACATTTCCTGTGGCTGAAATCCGTTACTAATATAATCATTTCTAACTGATATACTAATGTCAGTACAAATACAAATGGAAAAAGTAATAATCCAAGATCCAGACAGATACTGCTGGGGCTGAATGATAAGTCAGCTGTGCAGCAATGTGTGTAACATTTGCACATCACTGGCTTTTCTGAAATTGAATCCAGCTATTCTTAGATCAATATTTAGAGGGTCCCACAGCAAGTTTTAAATTTGACGCTGAGCATGCTTGTGGAAATTGTTTTTGGTTTAAAATAGATTATATTCAATATTTATGAAATTATAATTTTCCTTATTTAATTTCTCCTTCATTTTACCAGAAAATTCCCACTGAGAGACAATATCTCTTCTGTCAGGGAGCCCCAATCAAGATGGCAGCAGAAAATAAAACAAAAGGGCCATTTAACGTCACAAAAACATTAAAAAAACACAAAAAACAGACAGAAATGACAGAGGGATCAGGGGCCAAAAATACACCTGACACCTGTTCATATTTGGCTTCTGTTTTATAAAAAAAAGAATTAAGTTATTGAACACCATTGCAAGCCAAATGATATTGAGCAATACACATGTCCTCTGTGGGTTATTTCAGTAGATTTAAAAAAAGGAATCTTGGAGCTAAATGCAGCTGGATTGTGGATTATCTGCTGCATGTGAGCTACGTGCTGCAACTAGCAAAGTATTTCAACTGTGCGTCATGTAATCACCACCCATCACTGTGAATTTAAAGCTTCATTTTTGTATTTTTGAAAAGATGCGTTCTTACTACTGAGTCATTAGACGGAGTCTGTGTCATAAAAGGGCCACTACATGAACCTCAGAGGAAACACAGCACCTGTGTCTTTCATCCAACCTTCGACGACAGCTACCAAGGAACAAGTCACACAAGAGAAACAGAGCCGTGATCCTCTGAGCTCTGCTGGATGCAGCAGACTCAGAGCAACTCCTAAACCTGATGGGAAACCAAGGGATAATTAAGTACTAACTAAAATGTGTTGATCTGCATTCATGAGCTGTAGCATTAATTATGCATGAGGTTCCGAGTGTGTACCCCATTAACATAAAATAATGTCAGCAGTTTCCCACTGCATAGTTTCCAGTGTGTGGAAACAGGACAGAGTAACACTGCAGCAACTACAAGATCCAACACACGACCTGAAAGTAGATTTAGATTTAGTGGCTTTAGGTCAGTTTTAGTGTTAACAACTGAATCGATGTTTCACCTGGCTGAAACTACTACGGCTGGATTCACACCAAACCAGCAGATCTTCCCATTCATTTCAATGAGAGCAGTCTGTTCTGGCTGCAGCGGTGCCGGCAGCAGGGGGTTCCCAAAATGAAAAATGAAAATAAAACGCAGCTGACTGCAGTGAAAAACATGAAACTGACCCAACTTACGGAGAAACGCAGCTGAACCTCACATTGTGATGCCCAATTACATAAGCTGGCAATCAGACTATAAATACATACTAATAATAAATAAATAGTTAACGTCTATTAAAATATCCATAGAAACTGTTACAGATATTTTCTTACCTCACCATGAATCTATTCTCAAGTATCTCTCTGTACACTCTTAAGTTGTTTCATCAGATTCAACAAATTATAATGCACCTGCCAGGAGATCCTGAACTCATTCGACCCCACAAAAACCTAAAAGTGCTGCAAATGGATTATATAATCATCTCAGTCAGCAAGCTGCTGAAAGAAATGAAAGGAGAACTACTTGTCAGAATGCAAGTACACTCAAAACTTCAGCTGTCTTTATAAAGATCACTATTTACTAGTATGTAGCAGAACTTTTTATGTTTCCTTGTGGCTGGGTATGGGGAAGAGACGACTGCATTTAGAGGGGAAAGAGTGATCTGAAGGCACAATCCCCTCCTGAGCTCCTGGAAGTCTCAGGCAGTGCTGCTTCTCTGGAGGATACGCAGAACTCAGCAGGCAGGTGGCAATCACAACCGATCAGCAACCCTGCTGCTGTGCACAGGCAGAATACAAAGCAGTGGATCAGAGAGAAAAGAAAATGAAGCAGACATGGATTTTTCCTTTGTGTTGAGTTGAGAAGTTTGACTTCAGCTGAGCGGATCGCTACTTCGCTGAACTGAGCTGAGAACAGGGGGAAGCTGGTTTTCTCAAAACTACAAGTGGGACAAGAACTCACCACTAACTACTACAATGATAACGTCACAGTTTTACTGTGGCTGGTAAAGTAGCCTAATCTAGTGGCTATCATCTGGAGGTCAGACAGGGCTTCATCCACATGCACTCTGATGACTTATAGAGTCAAGAGTCAGGGTACATGCTTGGTGAAGCTGATCTGGTGGTGAATGCAGTTTCACAAAGCCAGCAGTGCAGCGGTTTGTAGTGTCATAAAGCCACGAGGTCGGTGGTGTGAGTGATGAGTGTGGGAGTGTGTGTTATTTGTCATTAAGATGCCCTCAGGGCAGAGCAGGACAGGATCTTCTAACAATCTGATTAGCTAGCTTTCATTTGATAGCAGCAGGCAGCAAGCCCAGAGGCTGAGCTAAAAACAGACGGACTAACAAGGGAATAAAGGGGAAGTGCTACATTGTTTCAGGTGCAACAAAGTACTAGTGGTCTTCTTTAAGGCTGCCACACTGTAGCAGGAAGATATCTTAAAATAATGTCTTTCTCAAAATCAGACACAACATTAATGTTTGACTACATGACATTGTCCTTGCATACTGTCGGAAAGTATTTTGGTTGATACAATCTTTCCCTCACATGGCCTGTATCAGCCTTAATCTACTGATATACTATCTAAAAAAAACAATAATATATATGCAAGAAATATACACTGTATACATATACACAGATACAATATAAACAGTATACTTATTTTATATAAGGTACTATCCCATTTACCCAAACCAATTATTTTCCAGCACCATATGTTGTTTGTCCCAGCATTAGGCCTTCCTCTGTCATTCTGAAACAAAATGCTTCAGGCACTATTTATGCAGATCTTTCTGAAAAGCAGATGCAGTTGTTCCACCCAAAGCAATCCGGTGTTGATAAATGAGAATTCATAGTGAGGATTAGAGGACTAATAGAAAAGGGTGGTCCTGAGGGGGCTCACTGATTTAGTGTGAAGAGACATTTAGAATAAAGCGGTGGATCTGCTGTGTCCACTGGTTCAGGGGGATGTTCGCACTGATCTCCTGAACCCAGCAATGGGTTGGGTGGGAACGTGCAATACACGAATACAGAAACTGTGGAGAATAAGTAAATACACAGTAGCAATGGAGTTGATGTCTAGCTTTAAAAAATGATCGTAACAGTACATTTCAGGCGATGCTGCGGAATAACCCAAAAGCAATGTAACAAGTGGTGAAAAAGGTTACGTAGCACAGGGAGTAGATGAGTAAAGTATTGCATTACTTTAAAATAAAGTAACTACATAACTTTTTTGAGTAACTACCTCAGGTATGGTGGTTTTGTCACTTTGAACAACCACTTTCAAATACACATAGCTATTTGATACATTGTTCATGTAAAAATATCAGTTATAGCAGCTTTAAATTTGCTTATTAAAGACTTGTGAACAAGGTTTGTACTGCATACTGGCTGCAGTGTTTTAAGGTTGACACATTAACCTGTCAGTGCTCTCCAGTGGACAAACGATGTTACTGCAACACTGTTTCTGAAGTGCCTAAAAAAATCTTTAATATTTTCCATACTGCAGGTGGACTGCAGATGTATCATTCAAGCTCTATTATCGATTGGTCACTCTTGTTCAAATCTAAATTACTGACTGGGGAACAATGTAAGAAAAGACAAGATTTACAAGAAGGTTCAAATCTTTCTAACTGTCTAGACGTTTCTATTTGTTTCCTGTCAGTAGCTGTTCTGCCTCTAAACACACCTTACTGCTGCCTCTCTCTGCCTCTGGCTACACACAGCATCTCCTCTCTCTCTCCTCCTCCTTTCATTCACACATTATCTCCCTCTCCTCCTCCGTTTTCTGCCTGCCTGCCTGCCTGCCTGCCTGCCTACTGTTTCTCCTCCACTCTCTCTCTCCTCCTCGCTCCCCTCCTACCGTTTGGACTGCAGCAGTCTCTCCTCAGCCTCCTGTCTTTCTCTGAGCAGCCTCTGCAGGTAAAGGATCTCCCTCTGGTAAGACGCTGTCCTCCCCTCCGCTGCCTCCTCCAACACTGCCAGTCTGGAAGACGCCTGCTGCCGGTACACCTTCACATACACACAGACACGCAGAGGAATGAGCTGTGTAGTGTTGCTATGAAGGAGGTGGATTTACATGAAGGACAGCGCAGCAGAGACAACTGGAGTGGAGGAGGGGGAGTCACACACACTGGGACAAGGTGAGGAACACACGCACACACACACTAACCTGCATGGAGAGCCTGGTTTGAGTGCGTCTGGTGTTTGTTTGGAGGGTGTGTACTGAGTGTGAGTGTGAGTCCAGCAAATAACAGTTCTGTTCACAATGAGATTTAAGTTGTTGTATCAGCAGCTGTTGAGCTGCAGACACTTCAGAACTACTGCAGTTAGTGCAGCACACACACACACACACACGCACACACACACACACACACACACACACACACACACACACACACACACACACACACACACACACACACACACACACACACACACACACACACTCATACAAGTGGAATATGTGTTTATTGTTATGCGGACTAGTTTACCTCGGCTGATGCAGACATTCAGTCACGAAAAATAAAGCAAAAGGTAAAGTATAGAAAGAAGACATTGCAAATGGAAAGCAGAAACAGAGAGGGCAGATTGTGTGTTGCAGCTCTGCCACTGGAGAAACATTAGTGATGAGAAAAACAAGGTCTGTGCAATGACAGATAGTGTGCGTTTGCTTTTGATTTGTGTGTGTGCACAGGAGTTTATTACTGTGCTCGCTGAAACAAACAAGTTGTTTTGACCATGTCGCTCTTACTAATCACGGGTTATCAAGTAGCTCGCTTGTCTGGAGGCAAATGGATTTGAGACTGAGTTATCTATGAGGCTCGTCTTTCCCTTCTTCGAATCTAGTAATTATGATACGAGATCTATGGACTGGGGAGTTGTAATTATCTAAACATGATGTTCATACAAAGCTCTTTTTTTAACCCTCAACTGCTTTCTGTTGTATATGGAAAGCAACAGGAGGCAACCACAAGGCATTTAACATGTGGCTTCTCTTTATGACACCAACAGATGTCAAATTATGTTTTCCGTATCACAATCAAGGAGACAGTGGGGTACATGTTTCCCTGCTCATTGCTTTTGAATGAGAGGGATGTTAAGCAGAGGGATCAGATAAACCCTATAACAGGGCATAAGGTAGGAAATGAACATTAGTCATTATGAAAACCAGGAGCAAAATTGGTTTTCCCACCTAAATAACTGTTAGGGCTATTAGGGCTGTGCGTGAACTAAGTGTCAAACACGCTTTGGGATTACATGAACTTTATGGCATCCTCAGTGGGTTTGCAGTTGTATTTATGTGGCTGACAGCTTTGTAATTTCTACATATTTTCCTCTGTGATTTTGTTCCTAACGGATCGGGCTTTGCTTTGAAACGACAGCTTTCTCTCAAAGTGGCCACCTGATGAAAAACAGGGAAAAAAAGAAATGAATTGCCTGGGACAGAACTGCAAGCTGGGAGCTTGTCGACATGATTTCTCTCTCTTGGTAAAAAGGACTTGATGAATAAGGCAGGGGGTAAAATGATTTTTTGGTTGGGTGAAAAGACATACAGAGAAGACAATGTCAATTAAATAAAGAGTCAAAAGAAACATTTTAATAAGCAATTCATGACTGCTCCTCTGTGAGCTCACACCCAGTAACTAAACTGTAATTCAGTCAGGAACACTCTCGTCATAGGTTTAACCATATATTGCAACAAATGGAATACAGTTATGCTTGCAGCTGACGGCTCAGCTCTGAAGACAATGCAGAAAATCCCCCAGAGTGGACAAGATTGAGCCATAAGGAAGACAATACTGTTTTTTTTACCTTGAGCCCTGATAAGACCATACTCAAAAAAAAAAAAAAGAGGTGGGGTGCTAGTGACAGGCTTTCCAGCTGCAGTGGTTTGTGGCAGCTTTTGAGTAGGAGACTTATATTCAAATATACCGCCTTGTGGTGACAACAGCTGTGATTGGTGTGAGACTGACTGGTAATGATGATTCGATTGGCAGGCTGTCAGCTGATTACTGCTGGGGCTCGTGACTTTCGTGTCCTGCATGAACTAAGGCTAAGCTTCATAAATAGTATACCAATCTAATGTCAGATCTTACATTTTCAACAAAACAAACAAGTAAGAAATGGGAAGGGATCCAGTGGAAGCGAAGAGAAAACAGCAGCTCACCAGGTCAGGGTATTTTTGTCAGCCACCACTGTAGGACACTTTCCAGATGTGCAACTTGGGTCCAGTTTGACAGCTGCGTAATATTTCTATTACTCTATCCTAATGTCACTATATATTAACCATGCTATGTTAAGGAAAAACATAGTCCATGTAAATCAGACTGTCATCCATAGCACATCAGATCATCGTCAAAATGATCAATTACCCATTTTCATAATGGATAAATAATCAGAGTCGACACAGTTCAGACATTTCTGGGGGATTAACCAGCACATTCGTTATGTAACTTTCTATCTGATTGTATTCCATACATCTAATTAAAAAAAAAATCTTAATTCACTTTGCTAAAAATAATGCAACCACTGTGAGCACTTTAATCTGTCGGACATAATTACAGAGCACAGAATACAAACACAAGCATGACGCCTGCGAGTGTGTCATCAGTAATGGTTGGCTGGACACAACTAATGTTCAGGAACCTTTGTTCAGCAGGAAGCAAATTGAAAATGTCCACTGTTAATTGCATGTATGATTGATGTTCTAATACTGATAGCAGTGCCATGTGCCCTGAAGCTTATGGTTATTCTTCTCTGACCAATGAGTAGCAATGGAACCTGTATTTGTATTTACATGAGAAAGATATGGGGACATGGAGTTAGTCTTGAACAGTCAGGCCTTGACATCTGCTGGACACATGTGAAATATACATACCATATACAAACCATGAGCATATGATTTACAACATTAGCATTAGATACCCATCTCATCTATTACATTATCTGATATAGGATCTCACTGTCTCTGAATGCATAGGATTCCCAAACAACCTAGATTGTTTTTGTTTACTTTCTTAAGATTAGCTCTATATGATACCATTTATTCTATCAAAATGATAGTTCCTTACTCATTATGTTTAGATTATGGCATTTACTGGAGACCTTTTCTTGTTTTACTGACACTGGGATGTAGAACTGCAGTCACTGCATCAAGCATTAGCTGTTTCAAGTAGGGCTGCACAACTCGTTGAAATATTATCAAAATCGCAGTATGGCTAAATGCAATATCCAAATTGTAGAAGTTTAAATGTTTTAAAAAGGTAAAATATGTAACAAAACAGCTATAATATGAAGGACTGTAGTGCTGCAGAGACATGTTTGTTTGGTACAGACTCCAAACAAATCATAATGATTTTAATAGTTTTAATGTGATAATGAAAAGTGTGATGCAAAAACAATCATTTCCACAAATGGTGAATTATACCAAAATTGAAATATGTCAAAACAATCCCAATGTGATTTCCCCCCATATCGTGCAGCCCTTGTTTCAAGCAATTAATATGTTCAGTGCATCACTCAACTGACTTCTGTGGAGCTGCTTGGCTTATTAACTGCAATGTGCATGACCGGCCGCTCTGAAGAGGCCACAAAATGCATCAGTGTTTCAGCAAGACAGACAGTGTGCAAACTGCCAGTTAAGCAGTCAATCACAGGGTTGCTAGTGATCTGTCTGACTGATTGAGTATGCATTTTATTTATTGACGTCTGACCAAACACTGTGGAGTGCAGGCTGGTGTGTGTGTGCATGAGTGAAGAAAAAATAAGAATTGTAAAATGTCAGAATGAACAGAACAGCTCAGAATCACACAGAGCAGGACAAGAAATCATATTAGCACTAATTGAAGATAAATGACCTACGATTCAACCTAAGCTACATGCAGCATTTTACACAGGCTTCACCCTCTGATAGCTGTGCATGAAAAATAAGCTAGCCCACACAACCCTATCACAGTGACGCACTCACCTCTCTTCTACCAATGAGCGCTTCTCTGCAGGACATACGTGGGTGAATATTAGGTGGCAGCATAATGTATGTCATCAGCCACCACCTTGCCATATAATCTGACATACTTTGAGACCGGCAGCAATGATTGGCTATTTCCCTTGCCATACTCCATTTCCAAAGAATGGAGGCTTCTGGAGTATGTTCCTTAGAATAAAAATGTCGGATTCTTATTTCTCAGTGTTTGGAATAGTCTCAGTGTACCTAATCACACAATGACTAACAATGATTTTGCCAGACATCTAACGTTAATTAGTTAGTTTCTAAGTTTTGAGAAAGCTGGCAATTAAAGATATAATATTTAACATCTGCATAAACATTTCTGCAATTTTTGAATTATGTACGTACATTATCCTACATGTACATGTTCAAAAAGCACTCCCATTAAATAGTTTAATTAGTAAAATTAATTTAGTTCTCACAATATCACGTTGCTTAACACATTCAAGATGCACTCAACAAGCGTAAGGGAGCTCAGAAACAGCAGGGTGCTTACAAGGTCTTGCTGACAAGTAGATTCTAGATATTCATACAGTATGAAACTTATTTGAATCTCGTCCAATCGCACACTGGGAATCGGGCCAGTTAAGAGTCTTAGCCATGAATATGGCTCTCTCCCCTAACGGGCATGCTAATTCCATGTTGTGCTCAGTAATGAATGGAATTGGTATTTACTGTTGGAGAACTATAACCTGGAAAGCAAAATGTCTCCCAAGCTTGGCCTGAATCTCCATCAAACCCCCGGGGAGGCAGCAGGGCGCCAGCATCAGCCCAGCTGAAGCGGTGACATTTAGCCCTCACAACAAGCTGAGCTGAGCAACGCCAAACCAATAAATCTCCCCTCCGAGCTCTAACCCAGAGGCTGGCTGACCTTCTCTGCACAGTAACAACAAAAAACTCTAAAAATTCGGAGCAGATAAGTATTTATTAAAGCTTACTACAACCCAGTGAGGAATTCAAGTTGTATTAGAGATGTTTTTCACTATTGTTTTAACACTTCTTTAATACTAAGACAAACACTGCGTTCTGCAGTGGGCTATAAGTGTATTTCAAAAGGAACTGAGACTCAGTCTCAGCCATGTTTCTGGATAGCCAATCTAACAGTGAACTACTTTTTCTCTCTTTAAGGAAAGGACCTTCTGTTTAACTGGAAGGTTCTGAAACCATAAAGAGACTCTTTACCTTAAATCCAAACCACCTATCTTGCCTCTCACCTACAGTGCTACTAATCCATCTAGATTGTTTTGGTGTTGGTTGCTGAGTTTATGAGATATTGGCTGTAGAGATGTCTGCCTTCTGTCGAATATAATGGAACTAGGTGGCAATCGACTCAAAGCACCCCCCAAAAAAAGATACAAAAAAATCAGCACTGTCTCTTTCCAGTAATGGGAAGAAGGAAAATTTGTGTTTCCTGTCCCTTTAAGAGTCAGATTTGTCAGATCTTTCCATTAATTAAACTTAACTGTACTGTTAATCGAAGCATTAGCCTATCAAAATCGCATATATAAATAAGTATATTTAAGGCAGCCAATTCATGTTAAATGGATTTGTTTACAGGATATACTGTATATGGTGTCCAAACTCAGACCAGACAATCTTTCCTCTGGGGTAACCTAAAGCCTTCAGAAGGATGCTGTGAGGGAGTGTTGGATATACTGCCTGTTGTAGTGTCTGGCAGTACACTCGAGTTTTCAGCTTTAGTTTTCTCACTCCATTAATTTTCTATAATGACCAGTCACCTGGTTCTTTTGACTGTCCATATGAGAAGCCAGCTGAAGCTGATCCTTTGGGGTCCCACCACCTGTGTGAAGCAAACCATGCATGAGCACTGCCATATGTCCTCCCTTATGCTGAAATACGATTTGCGCTGCAGCCAACAACTGCTGCTGACAGTCTGAATGCAGAGTAAATCCTGAGCTTGTGTTAAAGACTACTGTGTATACACCCTCCTCTCCTTTCATCTGCCAAGCTGCTGTTTTTTAAATCAACACCTCACAACCACTAACATCATAACCTTTAATCCAATTCATTAATTCACAAATCCAAATGTTTAAATTCCCTGCAGCAATAACGCCATTCTCTCAGCTATAAAGCAACATTGCATTTGTAAACACATTGACCTTTTCTGCTGAAAGTGGCTGTCTTGCGCGATTAGCAGAAGGAAACATGGTCGAGGTAATGAAGCAGTTCCATAAGGGCAGGCATGATTCAACCACAGGAGACCCCTCTCTACACCCAATCTTATTGCATGTAATGAGAGACAAGTGGATGTATTGGGAGGGAGCATCGTGAGACAAAAGAAAAAGATACAGGAAGATTAATCGGATGTATGCTGTGGGTATACTGAACAAGCCAGATACTTTATGCAGCCTTCTGTTTGTTTATGCGACAGCTTCCCGTGGTGGAGAGTGCAAGACTATGGCTGCAATTCTTAGCTACCAAATGTCAACAGGAAAACACTGGCTGTAATTGTTGTCTTCCAGTGGCTAATGATTCATCAAGGTGTAAATGTATAAAACTTCACGATGTGTAAAAGAGGGTTGGGGTTGATCAACTATCTATTCTTGGCTCAGTAAAGGTATGAATAGCTGACATTTCTCCTTCTAAGCCAGTGGAGTGCAGCACAAAACTCAATGTTAAGGAGGATCTGATTTCCTAGCTCTCACAAGACTTCTGTGAAAAATCTCTGACCTTTGCTGAGGAGTGAAGCTCTTGTGGTGCTGAGAGCCCACAGGTGTGTAGAGGTTTATTTAGAAGTTAGCCTACAAAACAATAAAACACCATGGGGTTAGTGTGAAAGATAAGTCAGCATCTTTGTCTGCTGGGATTGAAAAACTTACTAGTACCAGCATTTCTGACAATAGCAGACAAACACAGACATCACAAACCCACATTCAAACATACGCTTGCCTAGGTGAGAAGAGAACTGGGAAGACAACACATCCAACATCTTGTTAGAGTAACCCAAATCTTGTGCTCAGGTGTGTTACAAACATCTGCCAGTGTCAAAGTCATAAACAAGCTAATTGACACATCTGTTTAATGGGATTCTGCTTCAGTCAGGCAGGAGAATGAGCAAAAGCACACTGGAAGCTACTGTTTGGCAGGACAGAAAACTAACGATTTGTTGATCTTTAGTAGTATTGATGGTTTTGAAGCACATTGTAGCTCTAAAGAGCCTGATAGTTGGTCAGTGTTTATGCTCTTTTCTTATTTGACTGTTTAATCACATCTCTGACATAATCATGCAAACAAGCGTGCAGGGAGGATAACGAGGAGAATCTTTTCCCAGCAATCTGGAATTTACGCAGTGTATTTCTGTAAAACCAAGCCGTTGGCATCTTAATGATGCTGCCATCTCTGCAGCCCAGAAATGGTGTTTAAATTATGTGTTCTACATTTTAATGAGGAGAAAACAGGATACCTTCAATAACAACTCCATATGTAAAAGTACCATTGGAGCTCACTTCTGGTGATCCCAAAGTTGACTTGCATGAACACTGGGAGACCATGCAGACACCACACAACAGGACCTTCTTGCTCTGGAGCAGCAGTGCTCAGTCAACCATCCGATGCCATTCAAGAGTTTTTCTAGTTTACTGGACTCAAATATGTAATAAAGCTTGTTCTGACAGGCCACACTGTCAACAATGGCTGGATCTGCTTCTGTGACAGTGTCAAAGATGCTACACCTAAAATGTGATTTGTAGAACTGGAAGCAAACTGGGCAAAAGGTCCAGTGATCTGTTTTTCAGTTACATAGACAAATGCATTTTGATCTTGCAAAGCCGATCACAGCGACCTATGCTCTTTATCAGCATAAATTATGTAAATTGGTTACTTCAGGTTTATGATGATTGCACAGCAAGTTGTATTTTGTAAAGTAGCTACCAAATACACTTCCATTGCAAATTATATTTGAGTGAAACAATCTAGATGTGTATGGAGCCAGATCACGGCCAAAAGGCTTCTGTTGTTTTGTTTTGTTAATTTTGATTTAATTCTGATATTCTCTTGAATACATTTAAATTATAGTTTAATTGAAATTAACCTTTTCCAACAGTTATTTTTATTTTGAAAATGTTTTTGGATTTATAAAAAAATAATTTAAGATCAAAACTTGAACTTTCGGTTTCAAACCTAATTTGAACAAACCCTTTGGCCTTGATCTGGATCCATAAACATGGGCCCAGTCCTAATTTCCCTGCTCTGTTAAGGCATTAAGCCCTGAACCTTCATGGGCTTAGTTGATGTCACCTGGCAAGTGTTTGAGTGAGAGAGGCTGCAAGGGGCCAATGATATAACTAGGAATGGAACAGCACTTACAAAACAGTACTACACATATACACAACAGAAATGTATTCAGTCAGAGGTTTCAGGAAAAATGTTCCATATGTTTTGAGAGCGCCAGCATCTGGATTATCAATTTATTTGGATGGTAGCAGTTATTGTTGGTTGTTCAGAGATATTTTCATGGCGGTTTCTTTAATTGTACAATGTGTGTTACTTGAATAACGTTTAATTTGTTTTTCCTCCTGCTTTCTGACAGGAGTTGAGTTAAGCAATCAGCTCGCTTGACACTGCATGTTAAGATTTGATGGAACTGTGCATGTGGGCTCCTCTGTGAGCCTCTGTGACCTACTATGATTACTCATAACACCCTTCTCTAAGTAAGATCAGGGGAAATGTTAACATGCTTATTTGCAGAGACATAATAGATCTAGATCAGCTGCCAAATTCAAAAGTGATAACAACAAAAAAAAAATCTCATCTCCTGGGCTACTGGTTGCTTGTAATGTCAAAGATCTAGACATCAAAGCTTATTTTATCTTTAAGGTAAAAAAACTATAAAGTAGGAGTGTTTTATATATGGACTTAAATAAATGTACATGCATGCAAATTTATCATTTCTTGTGCTGTTGAGTCAAATTGTTGTCTTGTGTCAAATTAATGGATCTAGACAGTACAACAAAGCTTCTTCTCTGTGTTTTAACAGGTCAACTGTTAAAAAAAGCACAAGAAAGGTTTAGCAAAAACACCTAATTGTTGTAAACAAGGATAAAAGATCTGCCAAGAGCAGCATGAACATAATCATCTGGATCAATGGCATAATTCAGAGAAACTTCACCAAGCAGATATTCTGACAGAAAAGGTCAAAGCTATCATCAACAATCCACACTCAAAGGTGGAAGAGAGAGGAGACAGGGGAGCAGGGAACTTACTGTGGGGATCGAGAGGATAAGTAGCTAGCTAAGAGTTTAGGAACAGTGGGGTGCACAAGGGGTATTTTTGTGAGGTATGTGTTGTGGGACGCATGCTACAAGTCTGTCGATTAAAATGTTGCTGTAGGTAGTTTCTTCAAACTAACAAACATTTGTCACCAACAAAACAGCATGAATGAAGCTGGTAGGGACTAAAGGGTAGTGGTACATACTGTTCTAACCAAAAGTTCTCAAAATTGAATAGCAAATGATGCTGTAAGTAACTGCCCTTAATGGGTAACAGGATTTACACATTAAAAATGTGCTAACAGGTCTTGGGGGGTAATACTGCACATGTGAAAAAAAGTAGTATAGAGCCTTTTGTGGCTCCAGAGGAAGCTGTATGTATACTAATAATCTGCCTACAGTGGTGTCATCCAGTGACTGTTGCATTGTGGGTAATGTAGTTGGTAATGTAAAATTGATGGAGTCACCCTTTAAGAACAACATATTCTCTTATCTGATGCCACAATCACCAGGACGACATAACTTGCCAGCATCTTCCAAATCCATTTTATAATGTAAAAAACAATGATAAAAGTTTGGTCAGGTTTATGCACAAAACAACTTGGTCAGGTTACTGGAATGGTCATGGCTTGGGTTGAAAAAGGTCGTTTTGGGGCACTGAAATGACAGAGAATGTTCTTTTGCTCTGTTGGACAGTCTCGCTCTAACTGCATGTTTTAAATTAGCATCTGATCTGATAGGAAACAATTATGCAGTACATAAATACCCCAATGGAGGTGAAGAATGAAACACACAGCAACTGGTCCAGCGGGTGCTAAAATGGGATGAACCTAGATGGCAATGACGCAACTGAAGAATCCCACATTAGCTGCACTCTGCTGCACTTTTATAGGCTACAGATTTGATTCTTTTTTTTGTGTTGTAATATGTAGTAAAATCAGTTGATATAGTCCTAACATGAACCAAACTTATCCATCTTATTCATTCTCTGTGCAGCAGATAATGCAATGAGGGATATGGGTGATGTGTCCTTCAGTATATCGTATCCACAGTAGCTTTTAGACTGTATAAAGGCCTTTGTAGTGAATTTATTCTAAAAACATCTGAAGATGTTAAGACAGATATGCCCAGCAGTTTCTAACTTCTAGTAATTGAGGTATATTCAAGGATTTTGATTTATTCATTTATTTAGATCAGGCAGCAGGTCTCTCCTGGTATTTCCTGCCTTGATGGCTTGATAATGTTATATGTTGTAGTGACATCTCACAATAACAGAAAGCGCCCCTTGATTCAGACTTACCTCGCTCTTGTTTATGTGTTCCTCTGAAGGTTTTTCTTTTCCTCTTCAGTATTTCACACAGGTTACATTGTTTGTTTCACCATGTGGTGTAATGCAGTCTTGCCATTTGTTGATATAACTTGCACTTGGTTTTCTTTGAAAAGCTGACCTTTTTAAATGCCAGCTTTGGTCCACCTCCTCCCCTGTGCTATTTCTCATTCCTCAACCATAGTGGACCTACACAACTATTTTCAAATCAATGTTATAACTTCAAATTAAACACATTTACCTTGGAGACCAACTAATCAGTCCGTCAACCTGTCAATGAATCAGTCAACTAGCCAGTTAACTAGTCTGACAGACTGTACACCAGTCAATCATCCGACCAGTCAGTCAGAACATGTGGTACGTTGACATTCATACACACATAGGGCAAAACTAAAACACTGTTCTCCTACATGTTCCCCTACACGCTCCCTCTTCATGTGTAATTTACAACACTGCTGTGACAAGACAAAGAGTGGTTGACTTGATATTCACCACACTGTTACTCCCTCGATTATTCATTGCCTTACGACTCTTCTGTCAGCTGTCAACACCCCTACAGGACTTTATACACCAGTATACCCCGATGTGAGTCATCTGTCAATTGTCCCCAATCCAGCTTTATCAGCCACCCATATATTATTTTGCCATGGTAGAAATAAGGTATTTACAGTGTCATGGCATATAGATTGATTTCTAAAGCATTCTTGATACAAAGCGAACAACTCTTAAAATACGGAAAGCTTTCTGCACATGCTGTAAATTCAATTAGACTATGTCCTGCCTTTTGTCTCTTTCTACCACAAGACTGCATTGCAGAGGGGAAAGCATTGCCTGGCATGACTAGGTCAGTCCTAGTACCTCAGCAGGTCATCACACCAGCCTTACTCGATTGCTAGGAGTAGGAGTGCTCTACGGGACATCGTGTTCATCACCTTCTAACAAGCTTATAACAATTTCAAGGTTGAGGAATATAGAATCGGACAGCAGATTGTTATTGAACTCTGTTTGCTGAACCAGAACATCTAAAACCTGTGTTGTCACAGCTGACAACAATGCTGAGCTTCTCTGGACCATCCATCTGGTTGGTCTGCAAAGGTAGCCTCACAAGGACACTCTCAGCAATGCAGTTGCTTAACTCAAACCAAGCTAATGACCATTTTTAACACCAAGTGTTCAAAACATATAGAAAATGTGGCTCTGTACATGGCCAAATAGTTACAGCGTATGCCACTTAACCACAACATCTAGGGCTAAATTCCAGCTGGTGACCTTTGTTGCATGCCCTACTGTTCCCCATCCCTTTGTTTTTCTCCCTCTGTCATACAATGGCACCTGGTGTAGAACAACTGACTGGAAATATGAATTATATATGAATATATATATATATGAATATGCATTTGCATAACAGTGAGCTGTATTTTCTCTTGCACAATCTCAGTGCCGTACCCTTTCTTTACAACATTTCTTTGTCCAGGACTTCAGGGGAAAACTGAGAGATTCTTCTTTTGGGATTGATGCAGCAGCAGCTGCTTCTTTCTGACATCTATCTGACATGTTTCAGAGGGCTTTTTAACGTAACAGACTAGAGACTAAAATATTTAACAGTCACAGAGAGGCCTGCTGGGCAATTGCCAGTGCAACATCCACCTATTCAATCCATATTTCATGGTCATGAATGAATGAATGACTGGCTTTTCTTTATATAGCATCTTCTTGATGGGAGGGGGACTTGTTAAAGACCAAATATAGAGGTGAAGTAAGTAACAACAGGAATGACATAACTGCAGCTTTAGTTCGCAAAAGCACTTCTGAGGTTTTACTGAACCTTTTATAAAACCTTTTAAGCTGTACTGAATCCTACTGAATTAAACTAAATAAACCTGGACCTAACGGAATTGTTATCATATCTGGGCACATACTATGTATCAATGATGTCCATATCAGCATGTTCTAGTGATTGATGATTATATCATCACACTGCAAAACAGCAGCTAACAAGCCCCATATGCTTTCAAAAGTGAACAGGGATAATGGCACTACAGTGAGTCAATGCTGTTGTGCTGTCTGACCTCAATGTGGCATGTAAGCTGCAAGGCTGAGGCACAAAACGGCAAACCCAGTGAATCACAGCAGGTTCCAAAGGTCATATTTTCCATGAAGATGCATGTTTCTCTGACACCGAGCAGTCCATCAGGATACACCTTTAGACTCTTAAATGTAAGGGAAATCTGCCCAGATGCAACAAAGGGGTCGGATCCAAAAGGAGACATCTGCTTGAGCACAGCTTGAGATGCATTTAGAGTTACATTTTCAAGTGTTATTAGACATACTGTCATAGTGCAAGTGTCCAGGAACAGTTCCTGCTCATTAATGTCATTCCTGTCAGTTACTCTTGGCACAACTGACAGTGAAACCAACCAACACTGCGTGGGCTTTTTGGCAGTGATAAAGGGCACATGCACTCACAGAGTCCAACATAGTATTTACTGTGTGTGTAAATTGCGTGCTTATATTTCTGGTTTGTTAAAATTGTGTGTGTATATATATATATGTATATATATATATATATATATATATATATATATATATATATACCTCATTCAATTTCAACAAACCAGAAATATAAGCACGCAATTTACATATAAAATAGGGCTTTAATAACACAGAGCTTACAACTACATGATAAGTATCAAAATGAAGTTTCAAAAAATTAAGTGATACATACACACTAGACTGTCTTTATAATCCTTGATGGACAGAATGGAATTCATTGCTTACTGTAAGAGTAGAGACTTGGGTCGGGCTGATTGATCATGCCACCGTAGATTGCCAATTGCTGACAGTCATCAACTTTTGAGCCCTGTAACTGCATAACAATGTGATTTAAAAGGCATCCCAGCAGAGTGCAAAAAAGTAGTGTGTCCCCTCAGGTTTGCCGTAAGGCAGGAGTTCTAGGCATGTTGTTACGTGGGAGAGCAAGTTAAGTTAAGTTTGTTACTGCAAAGTGTGGGGCTGCACAGTTAATCTCAAAATAATCAAAATCACAATATGACTAAGTGCAATATCCAAACCCCAAGAACTGTGAGAGATGGAGATACTTTAAAGCCAGTCATGAGGATGTATATAGGTGGTGATGTCCGGGCATCACAATATTTAACTGTGGACATCATCATATCATCACCTCGCCCTACCCTAATAGAGACTGGATTGTTTTTATTAAAAAAATCACCAAGGTGATTAAGGTTGGTGTACATCTTTGACACAGAATACAAGTAGACTAACACAACCAGCACTGCAACTGGGAAATGCTTGATGCCAGTAACTGGAGCAGACAGTGTTTGTCATTCAGTCTTGTGTCAAATTGTTTCCAAGTTGATCAGGGAATATGAAATGACACTGTGAAAATTGCAGTCCTGCTGCTAAGCATTCAGTCCCTTCTGTGCGATCACACCTATTTCATAACCCTAAGGGGAAATTCTGAGAAATGTGTGATGGGTTTTCTTTAATAAAGAATCAACCAATCATAGCTCTGATATATTTTGTCACATGAAGCCCAAATGTGACAGTAAAGGTTGATATATCTCAAGACACTACAACAAATGGTTTGTGGAATTATATTTATTGTATTGGTTGGAAGTTTTGGTTTTGGTTTTTAATGTTTGGTTTTGACATTGTCATTCTCTGACATTTATAATGGGGTTTACACATCATGGTAATTTATTTTACATTATTATGTATATCATGACTTATTGTGTTGTTGCCCTTGAATTCTCAACCAGGGTAATGCACTGTACTGACTTTCTCATGAGGGTTTATAAAAGCAGAATTTGGCTATTTGTGCATGGCAATTTATGTCAAATCTGTGTGATGTTATGGTATTTCTAGCGGAATTTCTAGCAGTGTTTACATTCCAGGGTAGGTAGTAACAAAGATGTTTGAACTGGCTCTACAACTGAAAAGTCTGAAGCTCTATCTTTAACCATCAGTCCAAGACAAAACTGAACCAAAAACATGATACTGCCTAGTTAACTGAATCTAAATTTCATGAATTTACCAAAAGGTTGCCACCTTATCAACATACTATCACCATACCAGCATATAATATACACAAAAAAACCCCAACAACAAATTACTGGTATGCCAGCATGATTACCCACTGCACCAAGACACTACCACTCTACTGTGATGTCACCAATAAATACCACCACACCAATTTGTTACAACCATTGCTAAGACATTATTTCTGCATATTCGTATAATTTTCTCCATTTAGTGCACTGTCCCGAATTACTAATCACCCATCACTTAACGACAATAAAGACCATTTCGAAATGTAATTATTAAAACTTACTGAATGACAGACTCTGCAGAAAACATATTGCCAACAGTTGTGTTTCCAATTTAAATTCTGGAAAGGATAACAGGCAATTAATAAGTAAAAAAATAAATAAAACAGATGGTATTACATTAGTTTTGAGATTATGAAGTTACTGAAATCATATAAGACCTTTTAAGTTACTGTAGCAGATGGCAGTGATCTGTTACAGTAACAATCTTGGGTAACCTTACAGATACCGGCTTATGGCTATTTGACCTTATTAATGACAGCTGACAGTTTCTAGCGGTTTCTTAAAGGGATATGGATTAAATTTACAACAGAATATCCCTTTAATGGAGGAAACTGATGATTGGAGTGGTGTCGTTTTAGCCCTTTAGGACTTCTGTTGCTGTGCCTGAAGCTGATGGCACGAACTATTACTGTTACAGAGTGTTTATAACTTGTACTCACATTAGACAAAACCTTAGCCCCAGTTTTGGAATATTGATTTTAGATTAAGATTAATTTCAACTAAAACACTCACTTGGTTGGTAGTCAGTATACACAGAATGTGAGCAAATAGGTTCTAACAAAGAAATTACATTGTTCCACAGTTTTGTATCGTAACCCACCAATTAAAACAAGCTAAACAGGTCTAGATGATCCAATGGACAACAAATAAATGAAAAAAATATACAAGTAACAATGTTAAGGCCTCAAGTCAGGGGCTTGTCATTTTAATGAACAACTGCAACACAGTGCATTCTAAACAAAATACTGAGTCAACAAAAAATGTTGAAGGCTCAGCTGTCCCCAGCACCTCTCCGCAAATATCAATAGCATTACTGGCTCTTACTTCGCCACAAAGGGCTCTGGGATGACACCCTGATCAAACTCCCAAACCATAAATCATTCATCGCCAGCAGGTACAGAGAACAGAAGCAGCCAGAGAGGAAGGCAGAGCCCTGACCTTTCCCTGATGGGCAACGATACGGCAGATAACAATTGTGTGATTGTTTCAGCAAGATTTCTAGTGTTCTAGTCAAAGGCACATGTACTATTGGCCTAATTAAATACCATTCTCTGCCTTTATATTTTTCTTTCCTTCCTCAGATCATGACTTGAAGATGAGCTATCCTCGGGTTGAGTTAGAGGAGAAGGACTGTCCTCCACCAGAGGAAATAGAATGTAAAATCTGTTACCAACGCTACAATGCCCACAACCGCAAGCCTAAGATCCTGGACTGCCTACATCGGGTCTGTGCCCGCTGCCTCATTAAGATCCTGGACATTGCTGACGGGGCAGGCTTCATCTCCTGCCCCTTTTGCAGACACCAAACTGAGATCACAGAGTACGAGGTGTCAGCCCTGCCTGACGATGCTAATATCATGACCCTCCTGGCAATGCGGGACAAATCCTGGAGCTCCGACCACAACGGGGAGGTGGTCCTGACTCCAAAGAGTTTGTCCTCCTCCAGCCCCTCTCTGGACTCCTCCAACTGCCTGGTCATCACTATAATGGAAGTGCAGAGGGACATGCAGCACTCCCCGAGCCGAAATGCCAGCTCTGACATCTATGCTGATCAGAGCCTTGACTCAGTATCAATGGGCTCAAATGGGCCGGCTGATCAGGACGCCATGTCCAAGTTCTGTAATCATGTCCCACGCATCCTGGTCTGGTTGCTGGGTTTCTTATACTTTGGCTCTCTGCCTCTAGGAATCTACTTGTTGGTGATCCAGAGAGTGACACTGGGCATTGTATGTGTTAGCTTGGTGCCATCAAGCCTTACTGTTTGCCTGGTCTATGGGTTCTGCCAGTGTCTGTGCCAAGGTATGTGTGACTGCTCCACCAGGGGCTGATAGGATGCTACCCAAGAACTGGTGGTCCGAGGATGGGATACGATATGTATCTGATGGGCTTTACAAGACTACCAGTCAGTTGTCTGCATGGAAGAAGAGGACCTTTAGTGTTGCTCTATACTTTTGCTGCAATTCAGAAACCAGTTTTGCCAAAAGGAACAGAGCCCCTGACAAGCTCTGAGAAGGAGCAGCGCCTATACCTATATTTCTGTATTGTATTTCTGTCACATTTGTTTGTTCTGTGTTGTGTGTATGACCTAGTCTAGCATAACACTGACGGCAGACTTTGACTTAAAAAAACAGCAGCACTGGACTGAGTCCTGGGCCCTCATTTATCAACACTGTGTTCTAACTAAAATCTTACATGCTGTCAGTTTTAAGTGAAAGGTTAGATTTACTCATTTCTAACTTTCCTTTACGATGTTTGTATATCTACAAATGAAATACCATGCACCGAAAGGCAAGGGTACTTATCTAATGAACCACACAAGCAATGTGTAAAGAAAATGTCAATATTTGATTGTCTCTGTAAACAACTACCTGCATATGAATGCTAAATCTGTAGATTTTGGTTTCTGATTGTGGTTTTTGGTTCTGGTTTCCATTTGTTGTCCGAGTCCAATCACATTTGAGCGGGCTGTGGTTGCATGCAAGCACTGGCTAATGTTTGAGCTTTTTATTTCTTCATTTTTTATTTATCTGCATTCATATGCAAATAAATACAACTCCATTTTCACATATCAAGTTACTAATTGGACAGGAAACAATTACCAGCACACGAAAAAAGGAAGTCTCGGTCCTTCATCCGGGTACACCAGAATTGTTAAAGCAGTCCCCACAGAGGCTAAATCGCTGTCAGATGACAGCTGATGGGTTGTGAGATTTGTATTTCTATTCAACATTAACAGTCTGCGTATTTTCCTGGTTTTCTCAGGATACTATTTAGTTGCATTTATGCATAACTGGACAATTGCCAGTTGCAAATAAAAAAAGAGGAAAATCCTTGTTGTTAAAGGCACCACTTGGACACTGATTGAAAATGGTGTCAAATATATGAGATTATCAAGTCATTATTTAGTTACTGTGAGAATACTGACTGTCAAATTTGTCTGTTGAGCAATGTAAGGAATATTATAGGACAGTATTGTCTATTTGGTTGGATTTTTCATTTTTCATTTAAATTGCATATTTCAGCCTGGACTAAATACAAACGACCAAATTAACTGTGAATTGGCTGTAATGCTTTATTTGTTATCATTTTACTGTAACAGCAGTAGCTTTGGGCATCCATGAGATGAGGTTGTTAGTCTCACTTATTGAATTTGTCCCTTTCCTCTCTCTGTCTCTCTCTCCTTCTCTCTCTCTGCCTCTGATACAGACTCACATCATTCATGTTGCTATGTTGGATCGATTCTGTGCATGTGAGGCATAAACCAGATTCATCTCTCAGGTTTTTTGATACTCTTACAATGTTTAGCAACACACTTTCCATTCAGTCCCTTGTTGAGTTAAATATAGTACGGCTGCTGTGGTGTGTGGTACTGGTTAACCTTCATTCTGTACATCATGGTGCATATATGGCCATACTGAACCCATGTGGATTTGTTGTTGGGTGGCGACTCAAGGCCAACTGGCATTGGTAATGTGACATTTTCATTCATCATTTCATTTTCATTTTCAACTATGGCAATGTTATAACAATTATAAGATTATTACTGAAATATAATTTAAAATGCTAAGCACAGTTTTAAACTGTCCTGTAGTATTCCTCCAGTGGTATCAACAAGTAACTGTCCTTTTAGCTCTGTGACCAAAACATAAATCTTAAGGTCGTCCTCTGAGACATCTTAAACTGCTGCAGTCGCACCCAGCTATGACTGACATTTCCAGCAGCGCATTAAAAAGAGACTGACTGACTTAGATAAAGACTGTTTATAAGAGTGTTTCATGATGTAGGTGGAAGTCACTGTTTATGACCATGGTGGTTAAGAGTGTGGGCGTCATGTACATTACCTTCAGGGGTGTTGATAATAAAATATGCACATTTGACAATTACCAAATTTCTTGAATTCACAAGCATTCTACATGTTACCCTTCAGAGTCAATTTAGAGCCTTTTATGTATAATGTTAATAACAGAGGGCCCTGGACTGATGAACTGTTAGATATATTCAGTGTTAAGCTTCAGGTAATGATCATTGTTCCTCAAAGTGGTAATGTAGCATTTTGGAACAACTTTTCATTTTGTGCTTAACCCTTCCTTTATAATGTTGGGGCTGTAATTATTCTTGTCTCTTTCCTTTGTCAGCTTCTGTCTTCCACTGTTTCTCTACCTGTCTCTGTAGCCACTACCTTATGTTTTCCTGTTTCTGTCTATGACCTATTGACTGCATCTCTCAGCTTAGTGCCACTACTGATTACAGAAGCTACTAGACAATGAAATAAATGGAAAATTATTTTCTATCCATTGCTTGTGTACTTATTTTATGCCTGCTGATTCAGTCCACTTTTTGAATGTCAACAATCAAAATCACTGTTGTCACAGGTTAGTTAGTCTGTGACATTAAACTCAAAGAGACAGAATGTGGTTGTTTTTCTCCAAACCTTCAAAACCTTGATGAGACGTTTTAGTTGTCAATAAAATAGCGATCGCTCTAAAGAAAGACAAAATAATGATTTTCTTCATAATTAGTGATTCTGCTCAGGATGACATTATTTCTAACTTGACAGAGATCAACTGTTACTGTGATGGTCAAAGATATACAGTAATAAAGCAAAGAAAAGTGCAGTGACTGATTTATGTGGTACAACTAACCAGAAAAAGACTAAATATAAAGTAACAGGGCAGCGCAGGTGATCGAGTGGTTAAGAGCGCATGCCACATACGCAGCAGACCCCGGTTCGAATCCCGGCTGGAGGACCTTCGCTGCATGTCACACCCCCCTCTCTCTCCCATTATTTCCTGTCTACCAACTGTCAAAATAAAGGTGTCTGTGCCGGAAAAAAGATCTTTAAAGACACACTGTGGAATTATTTCTCCCATCTAGTGGTTAAATGTTATTTTGCATTCAAACGAATGCTGCTCTCTGGCGCCTCACGTTTTCAAATGTGCGTTGCAACCTGTTGGAACTACGGCAGGCGGGATGTGTCAAGATTCAAGCAGCTGTGAACAACATGTCTTCAAACAGCACTTCATCAAGTTTAGTTTCGGGTGATGAGGTACGTTATTTCAAACAAACTTCAAACTGCAGCTGACGAGCGCGTCTGGCTAAGCTCCTTCTCCGTTCCACAGTCACGCTGGCTCTGAGTGAAAACGCCTTTAGCCTTATCTGTACCACGTAGAGCTTTTTGTCCCTCTCACCAGTTCATCGTTTTTTATAGAGCGGAAGGACATGGAAGCCTCCGTAGAGCTCGCCCGTCCTATGGAAATACAGAGAAGTGATTCTTCCCTCAGGAGGAGAAGTGAGATTGTTGGCAGAGATCATTTACACCAATGAGGACTTATTTATGAATGAAGACGCTGATTTGAGGTAATAAATTACACTACACAGTGTACTTTTAAAAAAAGATATATAAAGTAAGAGAAGAAAGAAATGAGAGCTGGCAGACGATGGCAGCAGGTCAGATAGTACAAAGGGATTGTAGTTTCTGCCTGAGTTGGCAGAGCTGTTGGACAGTGTGCTTCTCAGTGGAGCGTTTGCTCTGCTGGTTGTACAGTCTGACATCTACAGGACTCTGCCTTACACCTTTCTGACCTGAGTGACATTAAAATTAAAAATCTCTCTCCTCCCCTACACCTGAAAAAAGAATCGTATTGGTCCATTCATAAGACGACCCTGAATAACACTTACAGACTTCACTTATAGTATTTCATAGGGAGTCTTTCTCTTGTTAAAATGGTATTAATTAGCATAGACGACAGTGTGCAGTGTTGCAAAGTGTAGTCAAAGGCAAGTTGTGATGATAAGAATCCTTGAGACACACTGGTTTTCAACTTTAAAAAGGAGCCAGACAGTGCCTTGTGTGTGTGTGTGTGTGTGTGTGTGTGTGTGTGTGTGTGTGTGTGTGTGTGTGTGTGTGTGTGTGTGTGTGCGATCCTATGATAGTATGGGTGATCACTGCTATGTCAAGGTTCTGCGAGAAGAAGTGCAAACTTAGAGTGGGAAGAAATTGGAATGGTAAAAATAGTAAACTTCTGCCGGTCTCAAGCAGCATGGGTCATGCAAACCTGTGACCTGGCTATCTTTATACATGCGCCTACTAAAATATTCAACATTTTCAGGTGTTTCCAGGAGATAGAGGCACATGAATTTTTATTACACATGAATAATGTAGTCGCAATCTGCCCCCTCTTTAAAGCACAAAATTAACACACCATCGCTATCTTTTTCATAAGGGGACAACATGCATCTAATCACAATATGTTGATGAGAATCAAATGATAGCTAGACATGGGTTATAGTTTTTAATTTGATCACTAAACATAAAGCAACTCCTGGAATTTGTTCTAATTTCAGGTTGGTATGAAATATGAGAGCTAGAAGTTTGAATTTACATTCCCATCTCAGAATCAATCAGCTGTTGCTATGAGGATGAGCAACTCATCAAGCTCAGTAGCACCCTGACTTGCAGTGAAATACAAAGCACTGTGCTGTGTAAAATCTGTCTGAGGCTGGTGAAAAGGTAAGACATCAAAACCTTGCACTTTAATTTTGATGTCTTTCAGAGAATATAATCATTGAGCTTTAAATTGAACAATTTGACTTTTATAGTGATTTTAACTGTTGTGGCCTCCATCAGCTGACACAGAGTTTATCTGAGGTCGTCAAACAGGGATTGGATAAGGGTGAGGGTGAGGTTATGCTTTGGTGGGAAGACGCTGTATCTGCCACAGTCAGGTACAAACAAAAATATCAGTCAGATCATAAATACAAGCAATAGAAGATCAAGTTTTAAAGGATGACAATACTTTTGAAAAATCCAAAACTCAAATCAAGTCACCACTCACTGTCTGGCTCCTCACAAGGAGCCAGACAGTGCCTTTAAAAACACTTAAGCTCCAGCTGTCACAGTTAGCCAAACTGATCCAATATGCTAAATGGGAGACTCAATCATTCTTTTCAGTTAAATATATATATATATATATACTCAGGTTGTAACAGGTGTTATCATCAGTATTCAGTTAACTCAGCAATAACACATAACTAACTTGACCAGCTGAGTGGAAACCACGGGAACTGTGACTGGCCATCTTGAGTTGCTTTGTGTGTTTTTCCAACATGGTTAGTGCGAGGGTTATTCTGGGACATGCTGTCTTTGATAGGATTGATATGTGAAGGCAGCATGAGGCAGGCTGAAGGAACGATGCTGCCTACTGCAGTGGGAACCTCCTCCTTATCAGGTATATAAATGTTTCTCACAAAGAATGTGCGAGAATGCAAACTTGAATACCTTGGGTAGTGCTGAAACAATTCAGCCCGGTTGCCAGGATAAAATGTTGGCAGTTAATGTTTCTGCACACTACGGATAAGATCACATTTGTATATCTCACAGCCTATGTACCATATTGAAATTTCTACAAAATGTGTCATATCACGTTCACATTATATTGTTATGGCCTGAATTTCACATCAGGAGGTGGAGGGAATGGTTTTGGAGTTACAGGTGAGAAAGCTGCCAAGCCTGTGACCGCGGTTCGAGACTGCATTTCAACATTTGTGAGTTTGAAACCACTGGACATCTTTAAGGAGACCTCAGGATCATCTCTGTTTGTGGTGACCAAAACAGGTAGTTTAAGACATTAAAACCTTATCTTTTCCTTATCTTAACTAAGTTGTTTCAGTACCTAAAGTTAACAAGACCATAAGCACAGCATTGTCACAACTTGAAATTTTACATTCGTGAATGTTCAACTTTATGATCTCTATCTTATGCTCAGTGCAAAGCGACGCACAGCGCAGAGCAAGTGTCATATTAAGTTTCTCACTGATGCAGATGTTATTTTCACGCCCAGTGCCCAAGTTGTGTAATTAGTAAATGTACTACACCTGTGCACCCCTGGGCGTGTTGGTCTTAAAATGGGGTGTGGTCAATGCAGTAATGTCACTGTAACAAATATCGTGGTACATCTAATCAACAAAACTAAAAGCTGTAGTTATCTGCAACTAACTCTCAAGTAACTCTGCACAGGAATCAAGTCAGGAGTTTTAAACAATCAATTAATCTATCATCTGTGACTTGTGTGCAAATGTGCATGTTAATGTACATGAAACACCCATATTGTTTCAGCTGCTGGAGAATCATGCAGGTAATGTTATACAGATTTTCTTCATTAAGGACATACTGTATTTCTCCCCTGTCATCCCACCTGTTATTGAACACTGATACTTTTTATGACCCGTCCCAGCTGATCCATGGACTTAGAATCGTGCACACACAGAGGGACGTGCGGCAGCGCTCCTCCTCGGGTAAATATCAGTATATTTTTTCATATGCAGTCAAACAGAGATGATGATTAACGACAGCTGTGAAATGCTGGGGCAGAGGGTCCAGCGGCCGAGGATCACATCCTTTTCCCTCAGCGAGAACGACTGCTACTGTTTAATATGTGTCAGGCCCCGGCGCACCGGACTCTTAAAGGGAATGGGAGATGACACTGGGATTGGTTTGATTCATGTTCCACCCAAAACACACCCATGACTAATTCAGAGTCCAAACACGACCTCTTTGCGCTGCACTTTGTGCCCATATCATCTGCCATTTAAATAGCAAAATGGACTTGGACACGCCCTGAACGCACCAGCGTGCTGTGCTTTATGCCATGCGCTATAGATCGTCTTAATAGTGTCTTTAGGACCAGTTTTCAATTTTATGTTGTGACAGCACTGTGCATATGTTTTTCAGAAACGTACACTGTCAACATATATTCTGGCCACTGGGTTCAATTGATTTATCAATGAATAAATACACAAAAAATTAATTAAATAGTTTCAACTTTTCATTTTAATTTAATTTAATTTGGACAAGAAAATGTGTCCCATTTTATATGTTGTTTGTCTTTGTTTTATATGACCGTGAATTGAATTTCTTTGGGACTTTTGGTTGGACAAAAGAAGCAACATAAAGACTCTTGACCTCTCAAATCTTAAGAGCATTACATTTTATACTAAATGATAAACTGAAAAATGAGATTAATGACGTATAAGAGAAAGAAGGAGAAAATATCTCTGACACATCTAACATTTACAGCTATCCTCTTTCAACAGTCTGATCACCACCGATACTCACAGTCTCACACACACCTCTTTCTCTCTGGACCGTTGCTATAGAGACACTAATAAAATTGTCAGAAGCGCAGAGATGTTTTTCCTGCTGTGTCGGAGTGACAGGACCTGCTGACAGCTGGAACACACTGGCCCTAGAGCAAGGCACTAACACTGCCAGACCAATGTTTTGTTCATGTTTGGCACAACAAATGAACAAACACATACATACAGAAGGGCTGGACAAATTGGTATAGCAGAACAACTGTCACTCACTGGGGTAATACTCAGACCAACATGGCACTATAGGTAGATGTAGCAAGTGTTGCCATGGTGATTGGCTAGAACAGTCTCCATTTTATTTCTCTGGAAAGAAACAAATCCATGCAGTTCTTGTCATAGAATGGATAAGGAAAAAAAAGATCTGTTTTCCTGTCTACAATTATTACAGCCATCTACAAGTGCAGTAAGAATACTGTTTATCAGAAAAGGGTAATCTTTGAATTTTTGTTTGAGTTTTGCATCAAATCTTGCATTGCCTTTTTTCTATTAAAACTATGGTTGGTATCTTTCTTTCCATAATTTTCTCCAGAAGCTTGAAGTCGGCTGCCCTCCCTTATCACACACATTTAGCACTGAATGAAAATGTCACTAACACCTTAGTTAGGCTGAAGTATAATTCGTAAGGTTTAAAATTTAAGATCAAACTTGTGCTCAGTTACTAATACAAGCTGCTGCATCAGCTTACCATCGATGTGACCTACCATCTGTCTGCACGTTCACTTCTTAGTGAGTGACTCAGCAAGTTCTTTATAAATTGTCTGGCATACTCTGCAAAGTTTACGTGATTGCATATCTGAAACTGATCCTTATGTTTATTATCTGCACATTGCCAACACCGTATGCCTGCTTGACTGCGTTTCAGGTCTCAGCTTTGCATATGCATATCAAAATTGTATCTGGGTACATATCCAGCTAGCAAAATGATAAAAATACAACAGAAGTAATGTGATGATGTGTGACTACATGTAAGGTCCTGTCCATGGCCACATATATAAGCAAGTAAGCACCATAACTACAGTTACAGTATACTATAGAGTATCAGTGTCACAAGAACAATCAATGGATCAAAGACAAAGAGACTAGTACACACAGCACTACTGCTATTATTGCTGATCATTCTTTTCAGGCTAGTGTTTTCTTTACAATTTAAATGCAGACTGTGTGGAGTGTTGATTCCATACTTTGTTAAAGATAGGAAAATAAGTCCTCAAGACCCAACAAGCTTATCTCCAGAGACAAAATTGTTCATCAATTTATGCTTGCTGACTGGTGGAGACTGATAGCAGATGGTTTATCAAGTGCAGAAGAGTGGACTGATCAATAAAACATAGATTGGGGGGTTATCTTTGAAAGTTAAGTTGGAACATTAAGGCACCAGCTGAGTGAAAGTTGTAGCCTAACATGCTTGCCAGGCTTCAGTGAGGGATCAAAAGTTACTGGCAAGGACCCCTTTTGGAAGAGAATACACAGGACTTCCCAATCGTTTAGATTTAACAGGATCTGGCTAACACCCTACCTCTTAAAGCACGCAACTAAAAGACAAACAATGCCCACTGGAACTTACTTTGACTTGTTCCTGTAGTTTTCCAAATCGAACTGTGCCATTCAGAATCTTGCCAATGAATCCCTGCTTCTCCTGCTGAAGAACCGAAGCCTGTGGAGGTAGAGAGGGAAGACGGGAGGTTACTGATCTAAACGGGGAGCAGGTGGGTGGGTAGTATTCACAATGGGTTGAAAGATGAGAGGGATAAAGAAGAAGAAGGAAAGGCAGTTGAATTATTGCCAGATCACAGTAGTCCTGTGTGAGACACAAACTCCCTGTTTTCGGTTTAAAATAACTCACCAAAGGCTTAGAAATGTAGATGTGCAGAAAAATAAGATTGAGGATATGAAAAGGGTACTTAGGCTTCTAAGGAAATTATAACTGATCTGAAAAGATGGACTTTATTACCTTTGGACATGCACAATCGAATAGATATCGTTAAGATGAACATCTTATCACGTTTACCTTTTTCAATCCTTGTCAATAGAAATACCTCCTAGTTTAACAGTTTAACAAGTGGAAGGAATGATTTCTGGATTTATTTGGAATGGCCAAAATCCCAGGATTAAATTCAGCACATTACAGTTACCCAAGGAAAAAGGGGGACATCGCTTCCATGTCTGGAGAGTTACTATGAGGCCGCACAGCTTAGATATCTAGTTAGCTGGTGCAACCCACACTACGTTGTGAATTGGAAAGATTTCGAACGAAGCCAACTAGACATATTTCTTCAATCACTAATAGGTCTCTTTAAACCATACATTCAGAGAAATTGAACTGTTTGACAAAGGTCCCCATGACAATTTGGTTCAAACAATGAAAAAAAAGTTAAAACTGGGGAAAAATACTAAGTATTCCTGCATTTTTTTAACTTTGGTACCTCTGTCATGGGTGGCACATGACAGTGATTTCAAACCCACACAGATGGATGAAAGATATAAGCAATGGACCTTCAAAGGAATTACAGCATACTGCCTAATCTGCTCCAACAGAGGAATAGACAGCTTCCCACAAATTACAGACTCCTACTATCTAGAAGGACAGGACTTCTTTAGATATCTTCAGGTTAGGCACCATTTCAACAAAAATATCAGAATCTCTCAGGAAAACGAAACAAATTTGATTCATGTATTTATTGATGGATAGAAATCCAATCTGCACAGAAAATTAATTTCTAGAATTTATTCATGTCTTCATTCAGCTAAGAATCACTCTACAACATATGTTAAATCTAAATGGGAAAAGGAAGCCAATAAAACTCTCACAGAGGAGGATTGGCTTAACATTTGTAATACACATGTAACTACTTCAAGTTCAGGTCAATGGAGAGAATTTGTATGGAAGAACATTATTAGGTTTTTCATCCCCCCAAAGATAAAATGGTTTCAGAGAGGCAAACAAGGACATGGTCACTGCTGGAGGTGGTGCAGGAATAGCTTGGCTGATCACTTCCACATATTTTGGGACTGTGCTGTAATTCAGCTTTACTGGCTGGGAATAGTAGAAGTGTTAAAATCATTATTTGGCTTAGAGATCAATCAAGACTTAAGTACAATATATTTAGGTAAGATTCCATCCAAACTTAACCGACGTGACAAATACCTTCTTCAGATACTGTTGGCAGCCAGTAAAAAAGCCATTACCAGAAAAAGAACCCCAACAAAATCAGAGTGGATCAGTACAGTAAACGAAATATATGGCATGGAAAGGTTGACCTTCTCTCTGAATCTTTGTATAGATAAATTTAACAACTATTGGAAGAAATGGACATTATATCTTAATATGGCAGGGAATTAACAAAATCTTTGTGTGGTGTAATCTTGGACCCTGTACATACATTTGTAATTGTTTATTTTCATGTATAGGATATGTTAACTCATTAATATCATCACTGATGAATGGGTGCTGTAATTTGGAGATACACTGTGGAAAGGTATAACTTGGTACTTTCTGGCTATGTAAACTGCCTCCTCCCCACCTCTCTTTTTTTATTTATTCATTTGAGTTCTCCCCCCCCCCCCAGAAAATAGCTGAGCAACCCTTAATGCCTCGCAATCTCACAACCACTGTATATGTGATGTTGAACTGAATCCCTTAAACCTAATGTATGTCTCTGCTTGTTCATGTTCACTCTAAAACATGAAAGAAAAGGGTACTTAGAAATAAAAAGAATGACTAAAGTCTCCAATTATCATACTGACAATCAATACTATAGTTAAACATCAAAAATAAATAATGCTGCTAAATTATTGCACATTGTACTGTAATTGCAGCCAAAACGTCCAAAATTGGCTGCATTAAGGCTGATATGGATCTTCTGTACTGAGTTTTACTGCCTCTAAAGAATAGGTACAAATCAGCACATGTTCGTTAAAAACAAGAGTTGTGATTGGGAAGGAAAGAAGTGTTAATTGCAGCCAAAGTAAATGGAGTGTAATTTGATTTAGAGAGCATTTTTATATCCAGCTCCTCAACACTGTTATTTATGTCTCTAAGCTTGCTGATCTTGGAGCTGATTCATCCAATAAACTGTCTTTTTGAAACCGTTCCAGTCACTGATTGCATAATTAGCAGGATATTCATGACACCTCAATATTCACTGCAAAATCCAGTGAAGAGAGACAGTAAAGCTAAATCTAGATTTAAAAAAAGGCTTTTGTATTGTGTCTTAAAGGTGAACATCAGCTGAATGTCTTGAATGCTGTTATCCTGGGGTCACAGCAAGATAGGTCCGAGACGCACACATTAACACATCATTGTGGTCAACTTATCCTCATCCAGATAAAAGGGTTCTTGTTAGCTCTAAACCGGCTACCTGATAAGGTGTCAGTCTGAACTTCTACACATGATGGGCTCTTGCTTATCATCAAAAAGTTAGCTATAACAACATTTCTGAATCTGTTACCAGAATAATTGTCTCTGTTTCTCTGCTGCACACTCTCTGGTATGACATGAAATATCTTATCGCTCTGACTGTATATTCATCAAATATTGCAGAGTACCTCCTTAACCAGATTGACCAATTTTAGTGGTGAGCTCAGGTTGTCTGAGGCCGATGGGTGGAAAAAAGAAAAGGGCACCGGCTGCATGCTGTGGGGCACCAGTGCACTGAGAGTTTTGATGCACTTATGGTGAAACAGTTTGAAACCCTGGTTAAGATCAATCTTTTTTTACTGTGACTCAGATTTGAAGCTTAACTACAACACTTCCTTAATACATACAAACAGGGAGCTTGTGACTATCCAACCATTACGTACGTACAGTCACGTAGAGACAACCTAATTTTATAGCATGAAGGGCAGCCTTTGTGGCACAGCATCACTGGGAGGGCCCTCCAGAGGGAACTACATAAAAGTTTTCTTCACTGGAAGGGAACCCTAGAGGGCATTTTTTTCTTGCACACTGGCCAACCATAGAGGGGAATTTATCATGTTTACCTACCATTAGGACATCAAAGAGGGCATATTTTGTGTGTTATATTTTGGAAATTGGGCCACCCAGGGGGTATCCGAGGCCGCAAGG
This sequence comes from Lagodon rhomboides, assembly GCA_039737535.1. Classification (NCBI taxonomy): domain Eukaryota; kingdom Metazoa; phylum Chordata; class Actinopteri; order Spariformes; family Sparidae; genus Lagodon; species Lagodon rhomboides. The sequence continues at coordinate 1,926,979 of CM077784.1, read as the reverse complement.
GACCAAATGAGTTGAATACTCTGGGTTCTGTCTTACACTTGGCACAAAGTGGCACACAGCGCAGCGCAAGGGTCATTGCAAGTTTCAGGCCAACGCAGTCTGACCTAATTTTACTGGTCTTAAAATTAGGTGTGGGCAGGTGCACTGATTGCTATCTTGAGGCAGCAGGAAAAGACGGCACCATAGACCTACAAAAAGCTGGTCTGTATTCTGCTATTAAAAGGACGCATTAAATGCGCCTACACAGGCATGTTCTCACCATTCATATATTCTATTTTTATGATTTGAGAGGCTGCTTTCAGTTATTTTTCATTTCCATTTCCATGAACACGTTCCTATGATTTCATGCTTATGTATGAGTTCTTGCTGATCAACAGTTCAAATCACCAAAATCTAAAATAATTATTGTTTGTAATGTCTTTTGTTTCCATCAATTTTTTCTCTCTCAATTGTAGACTATGAGTCTGAGTTGTGCTGTGTTTTTAACACAAATCCAGCAAAGCTAGCAGATGTTTGATGCTTCGTACTGTGTGCTGGGACTGTACATGTACTGTTGCTGAAGTTTGGTGCTGTTCTCACCATTAATTGTGGCTTTTTGATGGCGGTTTCTAGTTGGAGACATAAGCTGCAGTGTATTGTTATCGTGCAGTCTTTTCTGAGGTTGCTAAAACTAGCTAAGCTAGCAGTCAGCTAACTTGACCTCTCGAGGGGGAGTCTTACTCGGTGTCAAGGTGTGTTAGACCATGGATTAAACTTAAACCGGAATATCCCTTTAATGGTTGGTCTGTCAGTGGGATCACACAAAAACTATGATGTCAGATGGGTCTAAACCCAGAACTGAAAAAAATAACCTTTTCAGCCTTTCAAGAATACCAGGACCCTGGAACTAGTTTGCCTATATTGAATGCAGTCATGGATAATGTTATCAAAAACACCTGTCCTTTTCCTGCTGTGATGCCAAAAATGTCTGTGAATAAGGTCTAATTCAGGCACCTTAGTTAATTCAATGGGATGCTTAATCAGTCACACTCATCATATCGAGTGCCGTTAAAGTATCATCCCTGCATCTCATTACTGACATGAAGAGTGCACTTCAGGTGACAGAGAACCTGTGCCTGTTTGATAAATGACTCACATGACTCCAGGCACAAAAACAAAAGGTTTCAAAAATTCTGCCCTCAGAGTATTCTGCCTCTGTGGATTAACTGTCATCAGCCACATGCTGCACAGCTGTTCCTTATTACTCAGTAGCTCCTCAGTACATGTAAAGAGGAAGTGTTATCAGGCATTTGCCAGATTGTCTGCACTGCCTTGTTGCTGCAGCATTTGACTGATCCCTGCCTGCCAGTTTATGTTCTGGTGCCTGCCAGCTCTCCTGAAGCTGTTCTTCTCATCATGCCTGCCCTCACACTGGTTACAAGTCTAACAAATTAACAGATAAAGTGCCTTTACACCCTACATGCTGACTTGGTGTCTGCATTTCTGCAATCATCTGTTGCCAACTACCATATACCAACAGACTAAAGGTTAAATAAACACTGATCCAAACATCTGTGCAGCTTGCATTAAGATTTAAATGTTGTATTTTTTAATATTTGTGATTACGGAATACACCAGGAGGTTTGTTTAAAAGAAAATTAAGTTTAGATTTTTTTATTGTTCAACAGAAAGCTCAGGAAAACGAATAAACTCACTAATTAAGCCCAATTTGCAGGTGACTAGTAACATCTGATTACGTAATTTGTAATAAGTACAGGTGTCATCAGTGATCCAACACCCATATGACTCTTCCATATATATAGTTTCATACATTCCATTGCAAATTACCCACAAATATTTGCCAAATAAAGAGCTCCTGCGAGAATAGTCCTGTGTGAATTGGCATCTTGGTGATTGGGGTTGTTGATTTTGGCTGTCAGACATCTGTCAGAATAGTTGAGATCCATTTACTCCTGCCAGAGAGAAAATACCAGCATGTACAGCCACACACAGAGACAATTGCAGAAGTGTCTCAAACCCCCCTGCCAAATACAAATACAACTACAAAGAAAGGGACGTCATACCTAGTCCTGCAATGATTTTTTATAACAATTGTATCCAAGCTCTGCTGCTACATTATGTTTGCCATGATTATAGTAAAAATATGAGTTATCCAAGATTAAACTTTACAACTAATATAATGTAGGAAGAATAAGGAAGAGAGTGAATAAGGCCAAAGAGCAGGAATTCACCACTGTATGGTAGAGAAGGGGAAGTGAGGGTAGAGAGGAGGAACTGACTGAAGGAGTGCATATGGGCTAAAGGTTAACTCATTATATTAAGATTGTGTTGGAAATTAAGTATTTGATCTGAAAAATGTGTAATGTCTAACCATGATGAAAAGAAATATATGCAATAATGAATGAGAAATCAGTATATTGAGGTTGTGTTGATGGAAAGAAATATATGCAATAATAAATGAGAAATCAATATTGAGATTGTGTTGGCAGTGTGGTTTGGTTGGAAAGGAGAAGCGAGTTTTGGTGAGTGTGTGTAGTTTTGGACTGAACATGACCTCAATATGAACTAAAGTGTGATTATGTGATATTAAAAAATATGTAATGTGTAAACTGTTGATCTAAAATGTAACTGAGTAAAAATGTGATTGAAATCAAAATATTGAATGTTAGTAATCTAATGAAAATCAGTAAGCAAGGTATTGAGCTGAGGTCATTAAAGTGTTAACGAGCTGATCAGGGGGACATGAGGACAAGAGGAAGGGCCGCACCTTGGGCGAGGGGGCAGACCATGATCGAGCGTCAGGACAGCGTAATCGATCGTCATCAAGGGATTATTAGCCATTGAGTGAAGAGATGGCTAAAAAATATCCAAATACGGTCATGAGTTAAGCCTCTGTCCGAAATCTGAGGAGATATAAACCAGAGACTCGGACTAAAGTGCGTTCTTCCATTTCGCTCAAGCCTTGAAGAAACACCTGAGACGGAGGACGTGAACAGCCGAAACATCGCAAAAAGGATTTCAAGAATCTTCAGCAGCAACAAATCAAGGATTTTTAAGAGCATAAAGGATTAACCATTTTTCCAACAAGCTGTGGATTACAATTTGGACATTGGAATACTTTTTTTTCACTCTGCTGGCAGGAAGTTTCAACTTTGGGGAGATACGAGACCTCGGACGGGGTTGTGGTTTCCCACAAGTTCGTGAGCTTTCAGCAGGAAGGGCGCGGCAAGCCATGGATAGACCGATCCCTCTTCGTCTCACTACCACTCAAGTAATTTAAAAGGCCTCAGCTCTTTTTAATTGATTTATGATTTACCATATTTTGATCATAGAAATAATTTTTGATAATGATTGAATGATTGAGCTGTATGCTTTGCCCTTGCTAAAGTCTATGAAATAAAGCAAACAAGATATAGTTAAAGTTAAGATTGTGGACATTGATTTTATGTCTCTTTCATGGAAGTAAAAAGTTAGGTGTTAAGTGTGCATAATATCATAACAGTTCTTAATGGTTACTCTAGTCTGCTAAATTGAAACAATTCCTTAGGGTTTACCAAAAGCCCTTAAAATCCAACCTAGCACCATACCAAGTGCTCAGATCATTTAAAGGAGAGCTGCCAAAACGGGCGTGGCTGGTGAATGTATCTGACTCAAGGGCTATTCATGTCAGGTGCTACACCAGAGGAAGCAGGGTAGACGTCCGAATTAAGGCAGTGAGAAGCTAGGCGAATCTCCTCACTACCAGCTTATAATTTCCCTATTTAAAACTCCCAATTTTAAAAGCTACCTATAATAGGTTTAGGGATTTAACCCTTTATAACGGAGAGCTGGCCCAGTACCTCCTGGACAGGGGCAAAACTCGGGATCTAACACGTGGCGCCCAACGTCTGAGGAACCCCAGCGGAGAGCCTGCCGCTGCTTGTGTGTGAGACGACCCGGGGAAAGGCGTGCAACGGAGAAAAGTTTTCTGCCGAACGCCAGTGAAGGAGATCTGCCGAGGCAAGGGGGATCTCCTGGCGACCAGCAGGAGAGAGCTGAGTCACCAGAACCACAGAGCCTGCAGGAAGCGGGCGTGGTAGCCGACGCAGGTCGAAGGACACAGAGCCAAGTCCAGTCGACGGCGCAGAATAGCCCAGCAGTCTGCCAATCATCCCTGACTCAGCGCGCGTAGAGAGGCTTTGAGAGGCAGGCGACTCGAGACGACAAAGTGACGACATGGCTGACGGAAATCAGCCGCATGAGGAACTGGACCCAGGGGCCTCGGACTCGGTCGAGGAGGAGGTCGAGAGAGCCAGAGCAGCAGCAGCAACCCACAAGCTCCCCTGCAGTATAATTCTGAGGGGAGGCGGAGCCAGCACGTGGGAGGCGACAGTCATGAACTATCTCAAGGGGTGTAACCCCAGCAAAGACCAAGACACCCTCGAGGGAGAGGTGGAACAGGCATATGCACGGAAAGAGATCTACTTCTCGGAGCAACTCCTGAGGGACCAGGTGGTAGCAGTTATCGGGAATCCGGAGCAGCCAAAGACAAAGAAGGACATACCAGAATGGGTGCAGTGGTGGATCGAGGTGCTGTCAACTTGGTCGCAGGGGAGAATAACTACTGTGGTGAGCCCATCCAAAGAATATGATCCAATTATAAAGATGCTAACTGGGGAAGTAGGGATAGATCCAGTATTGGTGATCCCTGAAGCCAGAGCAACCAGACGATACAAAGAGTTTCTGCCTCAGCTGGAGCAGCTGCGTGCCTTCAAACAGGAAGCCCTGGAGACAGGGCTGGAGGAAGATGAGGACCGCAGCGTCGCTGAGAGTCTGCAAATTGGCATGGATTCGGCCGCGAGCAGCAGTTCTCACTCCGAACCGGAGGGTGACAGTGAGGGAGACGCAGGCCCTGCAGCAGTGGGAGGGGTAACGGACGACAGCTCAAGGTCCAACACTCCAGAACCCCGGGCACTTCCAGGAGCCCTGGTGCCAGCAGTGACACCGGCCGTTCGGAGGTTAACCTCTCAGTTTGAGAAACGGATGGAAACAGAGCAGCCGAAAGCAGGGAGCTTTGACAGCACGAATAGTTTCCACAAAATGGAATATATTGGAGCTAAATCAACAGAAAAAAGGAAACACCTGAGCCGACAGGCTCCGGGGTTTGACGGCGAGCTTCTACAGAAGGCACAGGATAAGCTTCCACCTAAGGTTGAAGCTGGGAGATACTCAGCTGACGGGGGGCAGACCCCTGAGAACACGAGGCGGAGGCGGAAAGCTGCAGCGGACAGACAAGAGAGGCAGGTTTCGCCTGGAATAGCGGAACTGGCCCCTAAATTACAAGCAATACCTGAGGGAGCCCGCAGAATCTCCGACATGTCAGGACCAGGGGTTTACCACTGGATAGGGAGCCCCTGGGAGATTAGCGGTGATGGACTGATAGTTTTTACTAATCAAAACCTGAAGATTCGCAACAATAAATTCCGGAAAGAACTGACGGAGAGAGCTGGTGTGGAGTACTGGGAAGAAGTCAGGAACGAGCTTAACCGACGCCGGGCGGAACCCTGGGCCCCGGGGAAAATTGTAGTGACCAGTGGAGCGAAGCTAAGCTACTATGCGGTGCTGCACCTGCCGATTAATGCGTACCCAGGGCCAGCAGAACTTCAGAGATACCATGCAGAAATGCTGACTACCTTGGAGGCAGGTATATCAAAGGCAGGCGACCTGGGGTATCGCAGAGTGATCATTTGCGTCGATGGACTGAGATCCCACGATTTACCGTGGGAAGAGGCAGAGAAAGCTGTCACGGCGGTCCTAAAGCTGCATATGCGGATGCCTACTCTGCGTCGCACCTACGCAGAAATTGTGATCACTACTTCCTCTACACAGCACCAGGACCGGAAAACTAAGGTCCTGATGAAAATGTTGAAAGAAGACGGGTCAAGAGGCGACAACAGAACCAAGCCGACAGGGGAACCGCTGACCGGAGGCGAAGGCGAGGCACCAGGGAGTCTGCAGTTCGCACCCCAGGAGGAGAGGAGTACACCAGCTGACAAGGGGCAGCCGATGGCAGTACCTGGAGCATCCACGCCCTCGCAGGGGAAAGAGTGGGCGGGGACTAGCCATCTGCAGGACCAAGAACAACGACGATCGGGCGAGTTCAGCCTGAGGAACCTGGAAAAGATGCTGCGGCGGCCCGAGGAAGGGATCCCTGCGGTGACAGGCGACGAGGGTGGCGGCCCAGGGCAGGAGGGGGACCAGGACATCGATGACAGGAGTATCTGGTCCTTCCCTGAGCAGAACCCTGTGGTGCTGAAAGAGCTGAAAATAGGTAGACGCCAGGGAGAGAAAAAGCCTGTGGAGATCGTTAATGTGCGGAGTACCACCGAGAGAATGGCCAGGGACTTGAGGTGGGGGACGGTGACGACCAGAGACGGGAGGCAGGCCTATGCGCCGGACGTCGGGCAGACAAGCTACGATCTCCCGGAGACGTGGCTCGACAGACTGGAGGAGATGCAGACCCTGGAGGTGAAAGCTACGGTGGGAGAGTGGGCTAACATGTTAATGATGCCGACCTATGCTTCGTTAGCCGCCTGCAGGGAGTTGACGAGCAACTTCAGGACCGCGTATCTGGCCATCACTCATGATGTCATGCTGAGAAGAATGAAAAAAACAGCCTACAAGTTTGCACAGCAAACCTTCCAGGAAATGGGGAAGGATGTCTCAGATGACCCGGATGGTGAGGTCCTGCCGGCCCAGCTGCAAAAACCACAGTCACCTCTAGCCCTACAGACCAAGCTGGACCAACACCCAGAACCAGCTAGAGTCAGGACAGATGGACAGGACTTTGCAGAGTTTAAGAAATTAAAGGCGCTGGTACGGGACAAGAGACCAGAAGAAGGCATAAGAGAATATATGAAGGATGTGTGGAACCTGGTGGAAAGCAGCACGGAAAATGAGGATGCACAGAGGCTATGGATAACACACATAACGAGCCACCCCGTCGACAGGAGAGAACCGCCACGGAGCCATTACGAGCGGTTGGTTCTTGAGGACATTAATGACGAGGACGCCTACCTGGCCAAAGCTCGAGCGGGGATAGACCAGGGCAAAACGCTGTGCCAAATATGGCATGAGTTGAAGCAGGTGGTGGCCCCGCCCAGATACGTAAAAGCCCTGAGAGTGGTAACAGAAGGAAGGAGGGGCGAAGTGAACTTTATAAAGATGCCGGCTGACACTACGGTTCCACAGATTGACCATGCGGTAAAGAGTTGGGACCTGGAGCATCAACACTACGAGGAAAAGAGGAAGAAAGAGATTAAGCCGTCAGCCAAGACGACTGAGAAGC
>CM077784.1:1701069-1919552 GCA_039737535.1 Lagodon rhomboides | reverse complement strand
AGTTTGGTGTTGATAGCATGTACTTTGACTAAAATGCGTAATAGGCCACGCCCACATTGAGCGGTCACAACCACCTTCCAGATCCGGGCTCAGGAATGGGCCTTCGTCATACTGACACAATTTCGAAGAAATCGGTCCAGCCATTTCAGAGAAATAAATTTCCCATATTTGTAGCGCCCCCTAGTGGGCAACATTCGCCAAATTGAATTGGTAGCCCCACAGTCACATGCCAACCAAGGAACTCAAGTTTGGTGTTAATAGCATTAACTTTGACAAAGATACGCAACAGTTAGCATTTTCATAGCTAGCTACAGAAAGTATTTCGTTAATAATTAGCGCATTTTTGAAACTAATCACCAGGTTCGCACAACTTTAGATGAGCTCTATCAGAAGAGTGTCCCTGCCAAGTTTCACGCAGATGCGACAAAATCCCAAGGAGGAGTTCGAAAAAGTAGGTTTTACAGTTTTCGTGATGTAGCACAAAATTTTTTAGCCGGACGTGGGCATATCCAATTCCAAAATGATTCATCGGTATTCAGGGAATGTGTGGATGTCAAAAGTTTTAGAATTTGCGACGTGCCGTAATTCACCTATTGCGGAAAGAAAAAAAAAATTTGTAGGGGGCGCTATTGCGCCGTCTTGCGTCGACCATGTGCGAGCTGGGCAAAATATCGAATTTCGCATCCGGCCGAACAACTTGGGAAAGTTTGGTGAGTTTTAGAGCACGGGAAAGGGGCCAAATTGGGGTTTCAAAATAATAAAGAATAATAATAAAAAACAGCGCAATTACAATAGGGACCTCGCAGGTCTGTGACCTGCTCGGGCCCTAATTAAAGCTGCAAGCAGCGATGAACGGGCCCTCGCAGGCCGCGCGTGTCGGCGAGTACTGCTGCCGCGGTGTGCAGAAATTGTGGCCTGCTGCGTGCAGTGTGCTGAACTACATGAGAGGACTATATTGTCTTCCCCTGAGCACTGTTAAACAGAGATTTGTGTCCATTAGCAACGCAGCATTTTTGGGCATTTAGCAATAAAAGCGCCACCTATTGGCCGATCTGCACCAAATTTTGCACACACCCTCATGCAGCCATGGAACACAATTAGCCAAAGTTTCGTTGTAATCGGACTGTATTTGGTCAAGATATGCAAGACTGTCTGTTTTCACTATAATGTGCAGGAAATTGTTGTTTAATATTTTGGACGTCTTTTGCACAAGCACAATTGTTTTGATAAGTTTTTGTCAGGAGGATGTACAGATGGTTCATGCAAAGTTTGGTGCCAATCGGTGAAATTGCCTAGGAGCAGTTTGAAAAAGTAAGTTTTTCATGTTTGGCGATTTTGCGAATGGAAAGTAAGGGCAAAAGTGGGCGTGGCCTATGTCAGAAAACTCAGCTGTATTCAGGGAATACAGGGATATAATTGTTTTGAATGTGTCAGAAAAACTGTGGAAGTTACGGGCAAAAACGCGTTTTCGTCAGTTATAGCGCCCCCTAGTGGCCAACATTCACCAAATTGAATTATTAGCCCCACAGTGACATGGCAATGAAATATATGAAGTTTGGTGTTAATAGCATGTATTTTGACCAAAAAGTGCAATAGGCCACGCCCACATTGAGCTGTCACAACCACCTTCCGGATACAGGCTCAGGAGTGGGCCTACATCATACTGACTGAATTTGGAAGAAATCGGTCCAGCCATTTCAGAGAAACAAACTTCCCATATTTGTAGCGCCCCCTAGTGGCCAACATTCGCCAAATTGAATTGGTAGCCCCACAGTCACATGCCAACCAAGGATCTGAAGTTTGGTGTTAATAGCATTTACTTTGACAAAGATATGCAACAGTTCGCATTTTTATAGCTAGCTACAGAAAGTATTTCGTTAATAATTAGCGCATTTTTGAAACTAATCACCGGGTTCGCACAACTTTAGATGAGCTCTATCAGAAGAGTGTCCCTGCCAAGTTTCACGCAGATCGGACAAAATCCCAAGGAGGAGTTCGAAAAAGTAGGTTTTACAGTTTTCGCGATGTAGCACGAAAAAATTATAGGCGGACGTGGGCATATCCAATTCCAAAGTGATTCATCGGTATTCAGGGAATGTGTGGATGTCAAAAGTTTTTGAATTTGCGACGTGCCGTAATTCACCTATTGCGGAAAGACCAAAACAACAGTGTAGGGGGCGCTATTGCGCCATCTTGCGTCGACCATGTGCGAGCTGGTCAAAATATCGAATTTCGGATCCGGCCGAAGAACTTTGCAAAGTTTGGTGAGTTTTTGAGCACGGGAAAGGGGCCAAATTGGGGCTTGAAAAGGGTAAAGAATAATAATAATTAAAGCTGCAAGCAGCGATGAACGGGCCCTCGCAGGCCGCGCGTGTCGGCGAGTACTGCCATCGGGGTGTGCAGCATTTGTGGCCTGATGGTGCTGCGTACTGTCTGCGGTGTGCTGAATGCATGGGCTGTTGCAAGCGGGGGCTGCGACAGGCGAGATTGACATTTCTATGTATATATTGTCTATGTGAAGTAAAAGCTGTGGGATCACCATCAGGCTGAAGATCATTTGTTCTCAAGTTGTTCCAGCTGCTCTCCACTCTAGCGATGATGTCACACACTGCAGCTCCTGCAATACACAGTCATTGTAAATTCAGACTGCCACCAGAGCGCCACCTAGTGGCGGATTGGTAAGACCTTCAAGGGATATCCTCAGGAGGGCATTGACAATAATTCTACCAAGTTTTGTGTTAATCTGACCAACCGATGTGGAGATATAAAATACTTAAATTTAAAGAGCGCCACCTAGTGGTCATCGGCCAAAATGTTGCGCAGCGCCTTAGGGGCTCATGGGGAAGTTGTATTCAGAGTTTCATGTCATTGGGCCACACCAATGTGGAGATATCCAACACCAATTAATGGTTGAATGTTTAAGTGGTAATAAGCCACGCCCACATAGAGCAGTCACAACCATCTTCAAGATACCGCCTCAGGAATGGGTCTACATCACACTGAGTGAATTTGGAAGAAATCGGTCCAGCCATTCAAGAGAAATAAACTTCCCTTATTTGTAGCGCCCCCTAGTGGCCAACATTCGCCAAATTGAATTGGTAGGCCCACAGTCACATGGGAACCAAGGATCTGAAGTTTGGTGTTAATAGCATGTACTTTGACTAAAATGCGTAATAGGCCACGCCCACATTGAGCGGTCACAACCACCTTCGAGATAGGGGCTCAGGAATGGGCCTTCATCATACTGACAGAATTTCAAAGAAATCGGTCCAGCCATTTCAGAGAAATAAACTTCCCATATTTGTAGCGCCCCCTAGTGGCCAACATTCGCCAAATTGAATTGGTAGCCCCACAGTCACATGCCAACCAAGGATCTGAAGTTTGGTGTTAATAGCATTTACTTTGACAAAGATATGCAACAGTTAGCATTTTCATAGCTAGCTACAGAAAGTATTTCGTTAATAATTAGCGCATTTTTGAAACTAATCACCGGGTTAGCACAACTTTAGATGAGCTCTATCAGAAGAGTGTACATGCCAAGTTTCATGCAGATGCGACAAAACCCCAAGGAGGAGTTCGTAAAAGAAGGTTTTACAGTTTTCGCGATGTAGCACAAAAAATTGTAGGCGGATGTGGGCGTGACCAATTCCAAAGTGATTCATCGCTATTCAGGGAATCTGTATATGTATAAAGTTTTAGAAAATGCGACGTTCCGTAATGCACCTACTGCGGAAAGAAAATTTTTTTTTGTAGGGGGCGCTATTGCGCCATCTTGCGTCGACCATGTGCGAGCCGGCCAAAATATCAAATTTTTCACGAGGCCGAACAACTTGGCAAAGTTTGGTGAGTTTTTGAGCACGGGAAAGGGGCCAAATTGGGGTTTGTTTGGGGTCAAGAATAATAATAATAATAATAAAAAACATTAGAAAAACAATAGGGACCTCGCAGGTCTGTGACCTGCTCGGGCCCTAATTAAAGCTGCAAGCAGCGATGAACGGGCCCTCGCAGGCCGCGCGTGTCGGCGAGTACTGCCGCCGCGGTGTGCAGAAATTGTGGCCTGCTGCGTGCAGTGTGCTGAACTACATGAGAGGACTATATTGTGTGACCCTGAACACTCTTAAACAGAGATTTGTATCCATTAGCAAAGCAGCATTTTTGGGCATTTAGCAATAAAAGCGCCACCTATTGGCCGATCTGCACCAAATTTTGCACACACCCCCAACTAGCCATGTAACACAATTAGCCAAAGTTTCGTTGTAATCGGACTGTATTTGGTGAAGATATGCGAGATTGTCCGGTTTCACCACAATGTGCAGGAAATTGTTGTTTTATAATTTGGGATTTATTTGGACAATCAAAATTCTTTTGATAAGTTGTCGTCAGGACATTGTACAGATGCTACATCCAAAGTTTGGTGCAAATCTGAGAAAATTCAGTGTGAGGTTTTAGGAAAAAATTGGTTTTGGATATACGGTGACTTAGCCATGGAAATTTTCAGCAGAAGTGGGCGTGGCCTATGTCAGAAAACTCAGCTATATTCAGGGAAGACAGGGATATAATGGTTTTGAATGTGTCATAAAAACTGTGGAAGTTACAGGCCTAAACGCGTTTTCATCCGTTCTAGCGCCACCTAGTGGCCAATATTCGCCAAATGGAATTCTTAGCCCCACAGTGACATGGCAATCAAGGATCTGAAGTTTGGTGTTAATCGCATTTACTTTGACAAAAAAGTGCAATAGGCCACGCCCACATTGAGCAGTCACAACGACCTTCCGGATATAGGCTCAGGGGTGGGCCTAAATCATACTTATTGAATTTCGAAAAAATCGGTCCAGCCATTTAAGAGAAATAAACTTCCCATATTTGTAGCGCCCCCTAGTGGCCAACATTCGCCAAATTGAATTGGTAGCCCCACAGTCACATGCCAACCAAGGATCTGAAGTTTGGTGTGAATAGAATTTAGTTTGACAAAGATATGCAACAGTTCGCATTTTTATAGCTAGCTACAGAAATTATTTCGTTAATAATTAGCGCATTTTTGAAACTAATCAGAATCTTTTGATAACTTTAGATGAGCTCTATCAGAAGAGTGTCCCTGCCAAGTTTCACGCAGATCGGACAAAATCCCAAGGAGGAGTTCGAAAAAGTAGGTTTTACATTTTTCGCGATGTAGCACAAAAAAATTATAGGCGGACGTGGGTATATCCAATTCCAAAATGGTTCATCGGTATTGAGGGAATCTGTGGATGTCCAAATTTTTAGAATTTGCGACGTGTCATAATTCACCTACTGTGGAAAGAAAAAATAAAATTGTAGGGGGCGCTATTGCGCCATCTTGCGTCGACCATGTGCGAGCTGGCCGAAATATCGAATTTCGGATCCGGCCGAACAACTTTGCAAAGTTTGGTGAGTTTTTGAGCACGGGAAAGGGGCCAAATTGGGGTTTGAAAATAATATGGAATAATAATAATAATAAACATTACAGTTTCAATAGGGTCCTCGCAGGTGTACCTGCTCGGGCCCTAATAATAAAAAAACACTACAATTACAATAGGGTCCTCGCAGGTGTACCTGCTCGGGCCCTAATTAAAGCTGCAAGCAGCGATGAACGGGCCCTCGCAGTCCACGCGTGTCGGCGTGCAGCATTTGTGGCCTGATGGTGCTGCGTACTGTCTGCGGTGTGCTGAATGCATGGGCTGTTGCAAGCGGGGGCTGCTACAGGCGAGATTGACATTTCTATGTATATATTGTGTATGTGAAGTAAAAGATGTGGGATCCCCATCAGGCTGAAGAAAATTGTTTCTCAAGTTGTTCCAGCTGCTCTCCACTCTAGCGATGATGTCACACACTGTAGCTCCCGCAATACACACTCATTGTAAATTCAGACTGCCACCAGAACGCCATCTAGTGGCGGATTGGTAAGACCTTCAAGGGATATCCTCAGGAGGGCATTGACAATAAGTATACCAAGTTTTGTGTTAATCTGAGCAACCGATGTGGAGATATAAAATACTTCAATTTAAAGAGCGCCAACTAGTGGTCATCGGCCAACATTTAGCACAGCGCCTTAGGGGCTCATGGGGAAGTCGTATTCAGAGTTTCATGTCATTGGGCCACACCAATGTGGAGATATCCAACACCAAGTAATGTTTGAATGTTTAAGTGGTAATAGGCCACGCCCACATTGAGCAGTCACAACCATCTTCAAGATACCGCCTCAGGAATGGGCCTACATCACACTGAGTGAATTTTGAAGAAATTGGTCCAGCCATTTAAGAGAAATAAACTTCCCATATTTGTAGCGCCCCCTAGTGGCCAACATTCGCCAAATTGAATTGGTAGCCCCACAGTCACATGGGAACCAAGGATATGAAGTTTGGTGTTAATAGCATGTAGTTTGACTAAAATGCGTAATAGGCCACGCCCACATTGAGCGGTCACAACCACCTTCCAGATACGGGCTCAGGAATGCGCCTACATCATACTGAGTGAATTTGGAAGAAATCCGTCCAGCCATTTCAGAGAAACAAACTTTCCATATTTGTAGCGCCCCCTAGTGGGCAACATTCGCCAAATGTAATTGGTAGCCCTACAGTCACATGCCAACCAAGGATCTGAAGTTTGGTGTTAATAGCATTTATGTTGACAAAGATATGCAACAGTTAGCATTTTCATAGCTAGCTACAGAAAGAATTTCGTTAATAATTAGCGCATTTTTGAAACTAATTACGGGGTTCGCACAACTTTAGATGAGCTCTATCAGAAGAGTGTACATGCCAAGTTTCACGCAGATCGGACAAAATCCCAAGGAGGAGTTCGAAAAAGTAGGTTTTACAGATGTCGCGATGTAGCACAAAAATATTAAGGCGGAAGTGGGCATTACCAATTCCAAAGTTATTCATGGGTATTCAAGGAATCTCTGTATGTCCTAAGTTTTCGAATTTGAGACGTGCCATAATTCACCTATTGCGGAAAGACCAAAAAAACAGTGTAGGGGGCGCTATTGCGCCATCTTGCGTCGACCATGTGCGAGCCGCCCGAAATATCGAATTTCGGATCCGGCCGAACAACTTGGCAAAGATCGGTGAGTTTTCCAGCACGGGAAAGGGGCCAATTTGGGGTTTGAAAATAATTAGGAATAATAATAATAATTAAAGCTGCAAGCAGCGATGAACGGGCCCTCGCAGGCCGCGCGTGTCGGCGAGTACTGCCATCGGGGTATGCAGCATTTGTGGCCTGATGGTGCTGCGTACTATCTGCGGTGTGCTGAATGCATGGGCTGTTGCAAGCGGGGGCTGCGACAGGCGAGATTGACATTTCTATGTATATATTGTGTATGTGAAGTAAAAGCTGTGGGATCACCATCAGGCTGAAGATCATTTGTTCTCAAGTTGTTCCAGCTGCTCTCCACTCTAGCGATGATGTCACACACTGCAGCTCCTGCAATACACAGTCATTGTAAATTCAGACTGCCACCAGAGCGCCACCTAGTGGCGGATTGGTAAGACCTTCAAGGGATATCCTCAGGAGGGCATTGACAATAATTCTACCAAGTTTTGTGTTAATCTGACCAACCGATGTGGAGATATAAAATACTTAAATTTAAAGAGCGCCACCTAGTGGTCATCGGCCAAAATGTTGCGCAGCGCCTTAGGGGCTCATGGGGAAGTTGTATTCAGAGTTTCATGTCATTGGGCCACACCAATGTGGAGATATCCAACACCAATTAATGGTTGAATGTTTAAGTGGTAATAAGCCACGCCCACATAGAGCAGTCACAACCATCTTCAAGATACCGCCTCAGGAATGGGTCTACATCACACTGAGTGAATTTGGAAGAAATCGTTCCAGCCATTCAAGAGGAATAAACTTCCCACATTTGTAGCGCCCCCTAGTGGCCAACATTCGCCAAATTGAATTGGTAGGCCCACAGTCACATGGGAACCAAGGATCTGAAGTTTGGTGTTAATAGCATGTATTTTGACTAAAATGCGTAATAGGCCACGCCCACATTGAGCAGTCACAACCACCTTCCAGATACGGGCTCAGGAATGCGCCTTAATCATACTGACTGAATTTCGAAGAAATCGGTCCAGCCGTTTAAGAGAAATAAACTTCCCATATTTGTAGCGCCCCCTAGTGGGCAACATTCGCCAAAGTTAATTGGTAGCCCTACAGTCATATGGCAACCAAGGATCTAAAGTTTGGTGTTAATAGCATTTACTTTTCCAAAGATACGCATCAGTTAGCGTTTTCACAGCTAGCTACAGAAAGTATTTCATTAATAATTAGCGCATTTTTCAAACTAATTACGGGGTTCGCACAACTTTAGATGAGCTCTATCAGTAGAGTGTACCTGCCAAGTTTCACGCAGAGCGGACAAAATCCCAAGGAGGAGTTCGAAAAAGTAGGTTTTAGCATTTTCACGATGTAGCACGAAAAATTGAAGGCGGAAGTGGGCATTACCAATTCCAAAAAGATTCATCGATATTCAAGGAATCTGTGTATGTCCAAAGTTATCGAAATTGCGACGTGCCGTAATTCACCTATTGCAGAAATTAAAAAAAAATTTGTAGGGGGCGCTATTGCGCCATCTTGCGTCGACCATGTGCGAGCTTGCCGAAATATCAAATTTTTCACGAGGCCCAACAACTTGGCAAAGTTTGGTGAGTTTTAGAGCAGGGGAAAGGGGCCAAATTGGGGTTTGTTTGTGGTCAAGAATAATAATAATAAACATTACAGAAACAATAGGGACCTCGCAGGTCTGTGACCTGCTCGGGCCCTAATTAAAGCTGCAAGCAGCGATGAACGGGCCCTCGCAGGCCACGCGTGTCGGCGTGCAGCATTTGTGGCCTGATGGTGCTGCGTACTGTCTGCGGTGTGCTGAATGCATGGGCTGTTGTAAGCGGGGGCTGCTACAGGCGAGATTTACATTTCTATGTATATATTGTGTATGTGAAGTAAAAGATGTGGGATCCCCATCAGGCTGAAGATAATTGTTTCTCAAGTTGTTCCAGCTGCTCTGTACTCTAGCGATGATGTCACACACTGCAGCTCCCGCAATACACATTCATTGTAAATTCAGACTGCCACCAGAACGCCATCTAGTGGCGGATTGGGAAGACCTTCAAGGGATATCCTCAGGAGGGCATTGACAATAATTATACCAAGTTTTGTGTTAATCTGAGCAACCGATGTGGAGATATAAAATACTTCAATTTAAAGAGCGCCAACTAGTGGTCATCGGCCAAAATTTTGCACAGCGCCTTAGGGGCTCATGGGGAAGTTGTATTCAGAGTTTGATGTCATTGGGCCACACCAATGTGGAGATATCCAACACCAATTAATGTGTGAATGTTTAAGTGGTAATAGGCCACGCCCACATTGAGCAGTCACAACCATCTTCAAGATACCGCCTCAGGAATGGGCCTACATCATACTGAGTGAATTTAGAAGAAATGGGTCCAGCCATTCAAGAGAAATAAACTTCCCATATTTGTAGCGCCCCCTAGTGGGCAACATTCGCCAAATTGAATTGGTAGGCCCACAGTCACATGGGAACCAAGGATATGAAGTTTGGTGTTGATAGCATGTACTTTGACTAAAATGCGTAATAGGCCACGCCCACATTGAGCGGTCACAACCACCTTCCAGATCCGGGCTCAGGAATGGGCCTTCGTCATACTGACACAATTTCGAAGAAATCGGTCCAGCCATTTCAGAGAAATAAATTTCCCATATTTGTAGCGCCCCCTAGTGGGCAACATTCGCCAAATTGAATTGGTAGCCCCACAGTCACATGCCAACCGAGGAACTCAAGTTTGGTGTTAATAGCATTAACTTTGACAAAGATACGCAACAGTTAGCATTTTCATAGCTAGCTACAGAAAGTATTTCGTTAATAATTAGCGCATTTTTGAAACTAATCACCGGGTTCGCACAACTTTAGATGAGCTCTATCAGAAGAGTGTCCCTGCCAAGTTTCACGCAGATGCGACTAAATCCCAAGGAGGAGTTCGAAAAAGTAGGTTTTACAGTTTTCGCGATGTAGCACAAAATTTTTTAGCCGGACGTGGGCATATCCAATTCCAAAATGATTCATCGGTATTCAGGGAATGTGTGGATGTCAAAAGTTTTAGAATTTGCGACGTGCCGCAATTCACCTATTGCGGAAAGAAAAATAAAATTTGTAGGGGGCGCTATTGCGCCATCTTGCGTCGACCATGTGCGAGCTGGGCAAAATATCGAATTTCGGATCCGGCCGAACAACTTGGGAAAGTTTGGTGAGTTTTAGAGCACGGGAAAGGGGCCAAATTGGGGTTTCAAAATAATAAAGAATAATAATAAAAAACAGCGCAATTACAATAGGGACCTCGCAGGTCTGTGACCTGCTCGGGCCCTAATAATAATTAAAGCTGCAAGCAGCGATGAACGGGCCCTCGCAGGCCGCGCGTGTCGGCGAGTCCTGCTGCCGCGGTGTGCAGAAATTGTGGCCTGCTGCGTGCTGTGTGCTGCTTGCTGTAAAGGCAGAAAAGCTGACAGGTAAGAGGGCTGAAAGAGCTTAAAAAGGTGAACAGTTTCTCTGGCTGCTGCAGCAGTGGCAGAACCGAAGTTGAAAATGTCCCCATAAGAATGAATGGGAAAACGCCTCCCAAACTCCTGCGATTTTAGAAAAAAGTGCATGGGTTATCGCCAGAATATTCATACAGTGAGTAACAGCAGACATTGTTGAACTCTGCGATGTCTTTTTTATTTCTGTAGAGTGAAAAATGAAGTCACCAGAGCGAGAGACAGGACAGGTACCGTCTGCTCGCCTCCAGAAATTTAGACTCAAAATTAACATGGCGGCTTATGGGGGAGTTGCTGGAGTGCTTGTTGCTCTAGGGCTTCTACAGCCAAAAGTTTGAGTCCTACATCTGAAAGAAAAACATCAGCTGAAAGCCAACAAGTTTTCCTACATTTGTATGGATATATTGTCTATGTGAAGTAAAAGATGTGGCATCCACATCAGGCTGAAAAGAATTTTCACTCAGTTTTTAGCTCCCGTAATAAATTCAGACAGCCACCAGAGCGCCAACTAGTGGCGGATCAGTAAAACCTTTGAGAGGTGTCCTCAGGAGGGCATTGGTAATAAGTGTACGAAGTTTTGTGTTAATCTGAGCAACCGATGTGGAGATATAAAATACTTCAATTTAAAGAGCGCCACCTAGTGGTCATCACCAAATATTTTGCAGAGAGGCTCAGGGGACCATGGGGAAGTAGTCACCTGAGATTCATGTCATTCGGACAAACCAATGTGGAGATATGCAACACTTCGTGTTTGGAACGAAATCTGCAGGAAGTTGTTATATAATAACTTGAGTATTGTTTGTGCTATCAAAATTCTTTGCACAACTTTTTGTCATCAGTATCCACAGATGCTGTGTGCAAAGTTTGGTGCACATTGGTGAAATTTCCTGGGAGGAGTTCGAAAAAGTAGGTTTTGGATATAGAGTGACTTAGCCATGCAAATGTGTAGCAGAAGTGGGCGTGGCCTGTGTCAGAAAACTCAGCTGTATTCAGGGAATACAGGGATATAATAGTTTTGAATGTGTCATAAAAACTGTGGAACTTATAGGCAAAAACGCGTTTTCGTCAGTGATAGCGCCACCTAGTGGAGTACCCGCGCAATTTTCGACATGGAAGGTCGATGTCCTATTCTATACTTACTGTAAAAATTTCAAACTCCTCAGCACAACAGTTTGGCTGGAATTAATATTTGAATGTTTAAGTGGTAATAGGCCACGCCCACATTGAGCTGTCACAACCATCTTCAAGATACCACCTCAGGAATGGGCCTACATCATACTGAGTGAATTTAGAAGAAATTGGTCCAGCCATTAAAGAGAAATAAACTTCCCATATTTGTAGCGCCCCCTAGTGGCCAACATTCGCCAAATTGAATTGGTAGCCCCACAGTCACATGGGAACCAAGGATATCAAGTTTGGTGTTAATAGCATGTACTTTGACTAAAATGCGTAATAGGCCACGCCCACATTGAGCGGTCACAACCACCTTCCAGATCCGGGCTCAGGAATGGGCCTTCGTCATACTGACACAATTTCGAAGAAATCGGTCCAGCCATTTCAGAGAAATAAATTTCCCATATTTGTAGCGCCCCCTAGTGGGCAACATTCGCCAAATTGAATTGGTAGCCCCACAGTCACATGCCAACCAAGGAACTCAAGTTTGGTGTTAATAGCATTAACTTTGACAAAGATACGCAACAGTTAGCATTTTCATAGCTAGCTAGAGAAAGTATTTCGTTAATAATTAGCGCATTTTTGAAACTAATTACGGGGTTCGCACAACTTTAGATGAGCTCTATCAGAAGAGTGTCCCTGCCAAGTTTCACGCAGATGCGACAAAATCCCAAGGAGGAGTTCGAAAAAGTAGGTTTTACAGTTTTCGCGATGTAGCACAAAAAATTAGACGCGGAAGTGGGCATATCCAATTCCAAAATGATTCATCGGTATTCAGGGAATGTGTGGATGTCCAAAGTTATTCAAATTGCGACGAGCCGTAATTCAACTATTGTGGAAAGAAAAAAAAAATTTGTAGGGGGCGCTATTGCGCCATCTTGCGCCGACCATGTGCGAGCTGGCCGAAATATCGAATTTCGGGATCCGGCCGAACAACTTGGCAAAGTTTGGTGAGTTTTTGAGCATGAGAAAGGGGCCAAATAGGGGTTTCAAAATAATAAAGAATAATAATAAAAAACACTACAATTACAATAGGGTCCTCGCAGGTGTACCTGCTCGGGCCCTAATAAACAGCGCAATTACAATAGGGTCCTCGCAGGTGTACCTGCTCGGGCCCTAATTAAAGCTGCAAGCAGCGATGAACGGGCCCTCGCAGGCCGCGCGTGTCGGCGAGTACTGCTGCCGCGGTGTGCAGAAATCGCGGCCTGCTGCGTGCTGTGTGTTGCTCGCTGTCAAGGCAGAAAAGCTGACAGGTAAGAGGGCTGAAAGAGCTTAAAAAGGTGAACAGTTTCTCTGGCTGCTGCAGCAGTGGCAGAACCGAAGTTGAAAATGTCCCCATAAGAACGAATGGGAAAACGGCTCCCAAACTCCTGTGATTTTAGAAAAAAGTCCATGGGTTATCACCAGAATATTCATACAGTGAGTAACAGCAGACATTGCTGAGCTTTGCGATATCTTTTTTATTTCTGTAGAGTGAAAAATGAGGTCGCCAGAGTGAAAGACAGGACAGGTATGTCTGCTCTCCTCCAGAAATTTAGCCTCAAAATTAACATGGCGGCTTATGGGGGAGTTGCTGGAGTGCTTGTCGCTCTAGGGCTTCTACAGCCAAAAGTTTGAGTCCTACATCTGAAATAAAAACATCAGCTGAAAGCCAACAAGATTTCCTACATTTGTATGTATATATTGTCTATGTGAAGTAAAAGATGTGGCATCCACATCAGGCTGAAGAGAATTTTCTCTCAGTTTTTAGCTCCCGCAATACACAGTCATTATAAATTCAGACAGCCACCAGAGCGCCAACTAGTGGCGGATCAGTAAAACCTTTGACAGGTATCCTCAGGAGGGCATTGGTAATAAGTGTACCAAGTTTTGTGTTAATCTGACCAACCGATGTGGAGATATAAAATACTTCAATTTAAAGAGCGCCACCTAGTGGTCATCACCAAATATTTTGCAGAGAGGCTCAGGGGCTCATGGGGAAGTAGTCACCTGAGTTTCATGTCATTCGGACAAACCAATGTGGAGATATGCAACACTTCCTGTTTGGAACGAAATCTGCAGGAAGTTGTTATTTAATAACTTGAGTATTGTTTGTGCTATCAAAATTCTTTGCACAACTTTGAGTCATGAGGCTCCACAGATGCTGTGTGCAAAGTTTGGTGCACATCGGTGAAATCGTGTAGGAGGAGTTCGAAAAAGTAGGTTTTGGATATACAGTGACTTAGCCATGCAAATGTGCAGCAGAAGTGGGCGTGGCCTGTGTCAGAAAACTCAGCTGTATTCAGGGAATACAGGGATATAATAGTTTTGAATGTGTCATAAAAACTGTGGAACTTACAGGCAAAAACGCGTTTTCGTCAGTTATAGCGCCACCTAGTGGAGTACACACGCAATTTTCGAAATGGAAGGTCGATGTCCTATTCTATACTTACTGTAAAAATTTCAAAGTCCTCAGCACAACAGTTTGGCTGGAATTAATATTTGAATGTTTAAGTGGTAATAGGCCACGCCCACATTGAGCTGTCACAACCATCTTCAAGGTACCGCCTCAGGAATGGGCCTACATCATACTGAGTGAATTTAGAAGAAATTGGTCCAGCCATTAAAGAGAAATAAACTTCCCATATTTGTAGCGCCCCCTAGTGGCCAACATTCGCCAAATTGAATTGGTAGCCCCACAGTCACATGGGTACCAAGGATAACAAGTTTGGTGTTGATAGCATGTACTTTGACTAAAATGCGTAATAGGCCACGCCCACATTGGGCGGTCACAACCACCTTCCATATCCGGGCTCAGGAATGGGCCTTCGTCATACTGACACAATTTCGAAGAAATCGGTCCAGCCATTTCAGAGAAATAAATTTCCCATATTTGTAGCGCCCCCTAGTGGGCAACATTCGCCAAATTGAATTGGTAGCCCCACAGTCACATGCCAACCAAGGAACTCAAGTTTGGTGTTAATAGCATTAACTTTGACAAAGATACGCAACAGTTAGCATTTTCATAGCTAGCTACAGAAAGTATTTCGTTAATAATTAGCGCATTTTTAAAACTAATCACGGGGTTCGCACAACTTTAGATGAGCTCTATCAGAAGAGTGTCCCTGCCAAGTTTCACGCAGATGCGACAAAATCCCAAGGAGGAGTTCGAAAAAGTAGGTTTTACAGTTTTCGCGATGTAGCACGAAATTTTTTAGCCGGACGTGGGCATATCCAATTCCAAAGTGATTCATCAGTATTCAGGGAATCTGTGTATGTCCAAAGTTTTGCAAATTGCGACGTTCCGTAATGCACCTATTGCGGAAAGACCAAAAAAACAGTGTAGGGGGCGCTATTTCGCCATCTTACGTCGACCATGTGCGAGCTGGCCGAAATATCAAATTTTTCACGAGGCCCAACAACTTGGCAAAGTTTGGTGACTTTTTGAGCAGGGGAAAGGGGCCAAATTGGGGTTTGAAAATAGTCAAGAATAATAATAATTAAAGCTGCAAGCAGCGATGAACGGGCCCTCGCAGGCCGCGCGTGTCGGCGAGTACTGCTGCCGCGGCGTGCAGAAATTGTGGCCTGCTGCGTGCAGTGTGCTGAACTACATGAGAGGACTATATTGTGTCACCCTGAACACTCTTAAACAGAGATTTGTGTCCATGAGCAAAGCAGCATTTTTGGGCATTTAGCAATAAAAGCGCCACCTATTGGCCGATCTGCACCAAATTTTGCACACACCCCCAACCAGCCATGGAACACAATTAGCCAAAGTTTCGTTGTAATCGGACTGTATTTGGTGAAGATATGCGAGATTGTCCGGTTTCACCACAATGTGCAGGAAATTGTTGTTTTATATTTTGGGATTTTTTTGGACAATCAAAATTCTTTTGATAACTTGTTGTCAGGACATTGTACAGATGCTACATCCAAAGTTTGGTGCAAATCGGACAAAATTCCGTATGAGGTTTTTGGCCAAAGTAGGTTTTGGATATACGGTGACTTATCCATAGACATTAGCTGCAGAAGTGGGCGTGGCCTATGTCAGAAAACTCATCTCTATTCAGGGAATACAGGGATATAATGTTTTTGAATGTGTCATAAAAACTGTGGAAGTTACAGGCAAAAACGCGTTTTCGTCAGTTATAGCGCCACCTAGTGGAGTACACACGCAATTTTCGAGATGGAAGGTCGATGTCCTATTCTATACTTACTGTTAAAATTTCAAAGTTCTCAGCACAACAGTAAGCTTAATTGGTAATAGGCCACGCCCACATTGAGCAGTCACAACCACCTTCCAGATACGGGCTCAGGAATGCGCCTACATCATACTGACTGAATTTCGAAGAAATCGGTCTAGCCGTTTAAGAGAAACAAACTTCCCATATTTGTAGCGCCCCCTAGTGGTCAACATTCGCCAAAGTTAATTGCTAGCCCTGCAGTCATATGGCAACCAAGGATCTGAAGTTTGGTGTTAATAGCATTTACTTTGGCAAAGATACGCATCAGTTAGCATTTTCATAGCTAGCTACAGAAAGTATTTCGTTAATAATTAGCGCATTTTTCAAACTAATTACGGGGTTCGCACAACTTTAGATGAGCTCTATCAGTAGAGTGTACCTGCCAAGTTTCACGCAGAGCGGACAAAATCCCAAGGAGGAGTTCGAAAAAGTAGGTTTTACAGTTTTCTCGATGTAGCACAAAAAATTAGACGCGGAAGTGGGCATATCCAATTCCAAAATGATTCATCGGTATTCAGGGAATGTGTGGATGTCGAAAGTTATTCAAAATGCGACGAGCCGTAATTCAACTATTGTGGAAAGAAAAAAAAAATTTGTAGGGGGCGCTATTTCGCCATCTTGTGTCGACCATGTGCGAGCCGCCCGAAATATCGAATTTCGGATGAGGCCGAACAACGTGGCAAACTTTGGTGAGTTTTTGAGCATGGGAAAGGGGCCAAATTGGGGTTTTAAGATGATCAAGAATAATAATAATAATAAACATTACAATTACAATAGGGTCCTCGCAGGTGTACCTGCTCGGGCCCTAATAAACAGTACAGATACAATAGGGACCTCGCAGGTCTGTGACCTGCTCGGGCCCTAATAATAATAATTAAAGCTGCAAGCAGCGATGAACGGGCCCTCGCAGGCCGCGCGTGTCGGCGAGTACTGCTGCCGCGGTGTGCAGAAATTGTGGCCTGCTGCGTGCAGTGTGCTGAACTACATGAGAGGCCTATATTGTGTCACCCTGAACACTGTTAAACAGAGATTTGTGTCCATTAGCAATGTAGCATTTTTGGGCATTTAGCAATAAAAGCGCCACCTATTGGCCGATCTGCACCAAATTTTGCACACTCCTCCAAGGAGCCATGGAACACAATTAGCTAAAGTTTCATTGTAATCGAACTGTATTTGGTGAAGATATGCGAGATTGTCCGTTTTCACCACAATGTGCAGGAAATTGTTGTTTTATATTTTGGGATTTTTTTGGACAATCAAAATTCTTTTGATAACTTTTTGTCAGGACATTCCACAGATGCTGTGTGCAAAGTTTGGTGCAAATCGGTGAAATCGTGTAGGAGGAGTTGGAAAAAGTAGGTTTTGGATATACAGTGACTTAGCCATGCAAATGTGCAGCAGAAGTGGGCGGGGCCTGTGTCAGAAAACTCAGCTGTATTCAGGGAATACAGGGATATAATAGTTTTGAATGTGTCATCAAAACTGTGGAACTTACAGGCAAAAACGCGTTTTCGTCAGTTATAGCGCCACCTAGTGGAGTACACACGCAATTTTCGAAATGGAAGGTCGATGTCCTATTCTATACTTACTGTAAAAATTTCAAAGTCCTCAGCACAATAGTTTGGCTGTAATTAATATTTGAATGTTTAAGTGGTAATAGGCCACGCCCACATTGAGCTGTCACAACCATCTTCAAGATACCGCCTCAGGAATGGGCCTACATCATACTGAGTGAATTTAGAAGAAATTGGTCCAGCCATTAAAGAGAAATAAACTTCCCATATTTGTAGCGCCCCCTAGTGGCCAACATTCGCCAAATTGAATTGGTAGCCCCACAGTCACATGGGAACCTAGGATATGAAGTTTGGTGTTAATAGCATGTACTTTGACTAAAATGCGTAATAGGCCACGCCCACATTGAGCGGTCACAACCACCTTCCAGATCCGGGCTCAGGAATGGGCCTTAATCATACTGACTGAATTTCGAAGAAATCGGTCCAGCCGTTTAAGAGAAATAAACTTCCCATATTTGTAGCGCCCCCTAGTGGGCAACATTCGCCAAAGTTAATTGGTAGCCCTACAGTCATATGGCAACCAAGGATCTAAAGTTTGGTGTTAATAGCATTTACGTTTCCAAAGATACGCATCAGTTAGCGTTTTCATAGCTAGCTACAGAAAGTATTTAGTTAATAATTAGCGCATTTTTGAAACTAATTACGGGGTTCGCACAACTTTAGATGAGCTCTATCAGAAGAGTGTACATGCCAAGTTTCACGCAGATCAGACAAAATCCCAAGGAGGAGTTCGAAAAAGTAGGTTTTAGCATTTTCACGATGTAGCACGAAAAATTGAAGGCGGAAGTGGGCATTACCAATTCCAAAAAGATTCATCGATATTCAAGGAATCTGTGTATGTCCAAAGTTATCGAAATTGCGACGTGCCGTAATTCACCTATTGCAGAAAGAAAAAAAAAATTTGTAGGGGGCGCTATTGCGCCATCTTGCGCCGACCATGTGCGAGCTGGCCGAAATATCGAATTTCGATCCGGCCGAACAACTTGGCAAAGTTTGGTGAGTTTTTGAGCACGGGAAAGGGGCCAAATAGGGGTTTCAAAATAATAAAGAATAATAATAAAAAACACTACAATTACAATAGGGTCCTCGCAGGTGTACCTGCTCGGGCCCTAATAATAATAAACAGCGCAATTACAATAGGGTCCTCGCAGGTGTACCTGCTCGGGCCCTAAAAACAGAGCAATTACAATAGGGTCCTCGCAGGTGTACCTGCTCGGGCCCTAATAAGAGACAAAGCCGTCTCCATGTTATTGGAGATCAGGCCAATCACCACTGTGTCATCCGCAAATTTCACGATGGTGTTGGTGCTGTGTGTAGCTGTACAATCATGCGTGTACAGGAAGTAGAGGAGGGGGCTCATGATGCAGCCTTGGGGGGCGTTGGTGTTGAGGGTGCAGGTGCTGAAGGTGCAGTTTCCAATCTTCACCACCTGTGGTCTGCTGGTCATAAAGTTCAAGACCCAGGAGCAGAGTGAAGAGCTCAGCCTCAGATCCCTGAGCTTGGCAACCAGTCTGAGGGGAACTATGGTGTTAAATGCTGAGCTGAAATCAATGAACAGCAGACGTGCATAGTTTCCCTTGCCGATGTCCAGGAGGGAGAGGATGGAATGGAGGACATGTGATATGGCGTCATCAGTACTCCTATGGGGACGATAGGTAAACTGAAGGGGGTCCAATGATCCGGGTAGTGATGAGCTGATGAAGTCTTTAATGAGTCAAAGCACTTTACCACCACAGATGTGAGAGCTACAGAAGAGAGGCTGGAGGTGGCGCCCAGCTCCTTGGAAAAAAGCTTGCCACACTTGTGATGTGAGCTGAGGTCCTCGCTCCGAAACAATATCAACAGGAATGCCGTGGATCCAGAAGACGTGTTGAATCAGGAATTCAGCGGTCTCAAAAGCTGAAGGGAGCTTCCCAAGGGAACAAAATGGACAGACCTAAAGGGCAGCTGTGGATCAAGGGTAGAGCCGGCGTCTTGTTATCGGAACGTTGCTGGTTCGATTCCCATGGTCGGCATATCGAAGTGTCCTTGGGCAAAAAAAAAACTGAACCCCAAAGTTCTCCTGATGTGCCTGTTGGCACCTTGTGTGACAGCCACTACTATGAATGCATGTATGAATTACTGTAAGTCACTTCTGCTAAATGCCCTTAAATGTAAACTTGGAGAAACTACCGTCGTCTACTGTGATGGTGGAGTTACCATTAGAGGAATTGCAATGTGGGACCAGTGGCTTGGCACAGGCAGGGTCGTAGTCCAATGAGAACCCTTACTTCTGGCACAAACTGAGCAGCCACGAAGTCCTTGACATTTCTGAATAGGCTTGACGATGTTTGCTGGACCCCGGGGTGAAAGGTGACCCCACTGAAGAACCCCTGGAACAGACGTCCTCGGGCACAAGGAGGCGGTTGGCTGAGGCTTCTTCAGAAAAATCTTCACTGCTGTTGAGTTTTTCATTTTGAAAAGGAAAACCTTGGCACTCAGCAGATGATGCTTAGGTGGTGGTACTGCTGTTGTCATCTACTGTCCACCAGATACACTTGGCCTGTTTCTTCAAGAGTTGGACAAGCTCCTCTCAAACTTCTCTGACAATGTGTCTGCAGTCAATCTTCTGAGAGACTATAACATCCAAAGAAGTTTGAAGTCTTCTACTTCTCCCTTCTTTTTTGGACCTTTCTTTATCCCCCCACTCACCGTTCTACTTTCATGTCTCTGATCACTTCTTATCCCCCTGACCGATCACGACCCACCCGTCCCACACTGTCTCCAACTGTCCCGACCTCGGCTCTCTTCTGCCCTGAGCAGTTCTCTCTCATCCCCCGTGAACCATTGATCTTCTTTCTACTGGGGCCTCCTGTCTGCCCCTCACCTCCAGTCCTAGGTCCTGTTCCTTTTTGAATTTGAATGGATTTATTGTAAGCTGCTTTGGACAAAAGTGTGAATGTAATGTAATGTTGACTTTAGCACAGATGGCTGCCTGCTCACATGAATGGTACAAAAATGCTATATTCTTACAGCCCTTGGTGACATAAATGTATATTGGACCTAATGGTTAAAAATGCAGGTTACAATTTGCAAGAAAAAGTATTTTAGAGAGAGAGCGTGTCCCGTGAGCTGCAGTTCCAACTGTAGCCACATTCATGTGTTATTTCAAGGGCTAACAGGAAAGAGACCAGCAGAGGTTTTTACGGTGCAGCAGGCTGACATTATCGACACAAACAACAAAACTGGGTGTTTGCTGTACTTTGTCTACCCTGCACAGACAAAAACACTCAGGAGTCCAGTATTGATTAATACCAAAACCCTCTCAATTCTGTTAATTTCAAAGATCTGTAACCATCACATTTATTGAATGTTTCGCTGCAATGGGGCCAGAATGTTACATAAAGTCCATTTCAAAGATTTTATTTTTACATTCATAAGACCTGACTATGTATGGAGGACTGACACATAGTGTTCAGTGTAATGTTATTTTGTCACTGTTTGTCAAAGCGTACGTGTGTGTGTGTGTTGCTTGCTGACGACACTGTGGCTGACAGTCTTAGTGCCCTAATTTAGCTGTTCAATTGTCGGCAAGTTGCACGTTCCACCATGACACCAGGTATTAGGGGTATCCCTCATCCCTTAACAGCTATCATACCTGTCTGAGCCAAATTACCGCTGTCATGCTGGTCTGTGTTCGTCAGCATTGTGGTATGACTCTAATACAAGACAGCATTTTGCCTCATGTTTTCAGTGTAATTCAGCAGGGCTGAGGTTACATCAATCAGGTGACTATTAGGTGTCTCACTAACAGAAAAACCTGGTAGATGTCACTACCCGTTGGTGGATGGTTAGTGTTACGTCTGTATTTGACAGTGTGTACTCCAAACAATAAAATATCAATGGTGGAAATCATCTTTTGTCACACAGACCATCCCACTGAAGAGCACTTCCTGAGTCTGAGAAAAAGAAAACAAATGAGGCTCATGACGATGAAAATCTGCGTAATCATGAACAGAGAAGCCAAACAGTCAGGACTGTACTGTGTCTAAAGTAGTTTTAATTATAAGTCAGAACCGATTGATACGTTCCGCTGAAACAGCCATGATCAAAACTGTCATCTGAAAAAGGTAATAATATGAAAACAGTCAGGAATCTATAAATACATGTGCATATCTTTTTGTATAAACACTTATTTCATCTTAACACTTGTTTTACTCTTCTGTTCTACATTCATTATTTTCAAAACAAGAAAATCATCATTAGTATCTCTTAAACATACAGTCAGTCATCTACAAGCTTTAAACAGTGAAGTATGTGACTGACATATCTTAAGTTACACTTGACCCCAGGATACACAGACACACAGGTTTGCACAGCTCTCCTCACAACCACCTCGCCTTGACTTTCATTCATCTTTTCATCTGCCTGCTGCTACTGTCAATGATAACACAGTTACCATATGTGTCCAGCAGGTGGCGACATTGGCCACCTTCTTTAGGCCACTATAGCTTCAATCCAGCAAAATGATGCAACTTTCTTCACTATTGGGTATTCATGTTATCTGTTTAACTTGGCATGATCAATAAAACAACAAAAAAGACAAATATGTGTTTAAAAAAATCTTTATTCGTTAAATGGAAGTCTTTCTTACCACCCAGACTGACGTCAGGTTTATTTGGCCACACTGTCAAAACTGAGCTGACATAAAGTGAGCTGTATTATTATTTTAAATTGAATGTGCCCAGAATACTATTGTGTCCCTTACACTGCAGATGCTGACCTTTTTACAGTTTTATCTGTGAAATAAGAAACGTCTGGCAGATGCCTGTGCCTTGGCATGTTCAGGACTGTGAGTAATGTACGATCATCTAACATGTCTCTCTTGCCATTATGAGTGAACGATCATACACGTGGGTTGTGATACCAACAGTTTTAACAAAAAAAATCCAGCCCGTGTTTATGCTTCTCGTCCACAGACTTGTACTGGTGATCTGAGTCAGGCAAACCATGGAGGTCTGTAGTGAGCTTTGAGTCCAAGAGAGTCTCCTTCAGCTGCTGGTTCTCCCTGGTTGCTGCCTGCCACACCACCTCCAACTCTTCCTCGATTTCCCTAAAGGAGCAAACAGAGGCGAGAGCACAAGGAAGGAAGTCAGTAAAGTGTTGAAATTAACAAACACAATACAGTTCAGAAAATCTGACAAGTAGTAAAAGAGTGAAAACGGTGATAATGTGTAGACGGACGAATGCAGAAGAATAAAATCATAAAGAAAGTGAGCAGACTGAAGCAGCGCTAATACACTGAAGGTAAGTGTGTGTAGTGGTGAGGGACGGTGATTTGAGGCTCAACAACAGGTGACGGGCAGCATTGCTGTGGTACTGAAGCTCGTTCACACGTCACTGTGGCTACAGTCAGAGACCAGGCTGACCGCAGCAGGGTTTATCTCTATAATACTGTGCTTCTCCTGAGACATATTCAGCGCTCACTAATGGCTGATTCATTAGTGTGCCACGTCTTTACACCAGTGCCTCAGCGTCTGCTGATGCCTACGGTGCAGCTGCCAACACCATCATGACTGCAGCAGACAGCAGTGACATCCTGAGAACACACAGCTCCATTTCACATTTCACTCTGCACTGTGCAGAAGGAGAGCAGCTCAGGATGCTTCTTCCTCCTCCTCTGCCCAAAACACTGTGCTGCTGCCAATACAACTGCATGCATCATCTCCTTTCCCAATTATTCCTCAAGTAGTGCCTGAAGCATTGTATTTTGTAATTGAAACAGAGAAAAGCAGCATTGTGACAGAGCAGAATTATGACTGTTGTTGTTTTGGTTGAATTTTATAGTGGTGGGACTCCAAAATGGAGGCAATAAAATGGAAGAAAATATGAGTGAGATTGGAAGAGTGTTTTAAAAATGCATCACTCTCTTAAAATACCTTCAGAAAGGTCAGCCCAAACATACGCCATCATTGTTACATAAATGTTAGAGGATCTAAATATAAGAGATATCTGGGGAAGACTCCATAGTAACCAGCATTCATAAATGGTAAATTTAAACAATGAAATGCTTTATAAAAACTGTATGAAGCAGGACCTGTGCTAAATACAGATCTCAGGTCTGTAACAATGTGTCAGATGTAATGTAGCTGCTAACTACAAACACAACTCACCAGGTCCTAACAATGTTCTGTCCTGAAAACTTGAGCTTGAAGTCAACATGTATGTAACACTGTGATCCCACCATCTCACTGAAGTCACAGAGTGCAGAAACAACAGAAATCCTTCAGACTTCAACATGATCAGTTAAATCTTGATGAAGGAGGACTGCTGTAGTGGAGAATGTTAGTTTCAGCCAGATGTACCTAATAAACTGGCAACTTGGAGCAGTTTCATTGTTGTTAATGCAAAGAGATGCTTTAAAGGAACAACTTTGTGATGCTGCATCCCAGTTATTTGTTTCAATTTCAATTTCAATTTTTTATTTTTGGATCGGGACAATGCACATTAATGAACATCAAAAATATTTCTGTAAACAAGCCGGATTATAGCAAAGCTGCTAGTTTGCATCCGTAGTCCCTGAAAATAATAATAAAAGAAATACAAATATAAAATACAGCAAATAAATAGATAAAATACAGATAGAGGAGACAACACACACACACACACACACACACACACACACACACACACACACACACACACACACACACACACACACGCACACAACACA
Source organism: Lagodon rhomboides (assembly GCA_039737535.1). Lineage (NCBI taxonomy): Eukaryota > Metazoa > Chordata > Actinopteri > Spariformes > Sparidae > Lagodon > Lagodon rhomboides. The sequence goes on along the minus strand of CM077784.1, from coordinate 1,895,301 downwards.
ATACATACATTTATTGTACATTTATTCTCTGATGTAGGTTACAATGTAACTAACAAGTAATAAGGTTGAACTAGACTGAATACTATTGACTTTTTATATTTATTGCAGGAAATAATCTTAGTGAGTGATAACTTCTGATTTATTGTTAAAAATGTGCATTCCAGTTTATAAAATACACTTGGTAGTTACATGTATAGCCTATGCATGGTCAATAACATTCAACACCCCTGGACCTGCAAATATTCTTAAATAGTTACCATAGTTAAGTATGTAAAATATTAAAGAATTATCAAGTATGTATGTATGTATGTATGTATGTATGTATGTATGTATATATATATATATATATATATATATATATATATATATATATATATATATATATATATATATGTATATACGCTAATTGGCTACAGTAACATCAGCTGTTTTTCGCATTTTACTCCTCACAACATGAAGTAGAGATCGGCACAGCTACATTAACCAGTTACTGGCCAACCAGATAAATACAGATTTGTTAAGCATTATTGATCTTCTGATTTGCCGCAGTACAACATGTTATTTAGGAGTTTATCCATGTGTGAACAGTTGTCATGTGAGGTGCATTCTTCATGTCAGCAGTGAGGCGTCAGTCAACGAAGGGATGATTACACAAATAATAGGAGAAGATGATAGGTGTGATGAAATTCAAAATTTCCTCTGAAGGAAACATGCCAATAAGGTCATGATGGGATTGGGAAGAGAAAACTGAAATTCAAAGTACAATATGAATATGAGTAGACTGTGATCTGAAAGACCAGAAGGATGATTCACTATCTTCCTGAGGCTGTCTGACAGTGCAACTCAGTGACAAACGCAGACACAAGCTAACTACACACAAGCTACACCCAGAAGATGGAGGAAGATAGTGTTTTCATCTCCACCTGTTTATCTGTTTCTGGTTGTCAAAATATCATTATCATTTTGCGGATAATCTTCAACAGCACATTAGTTTTTTATTTATTATTTTTTATTTTTTTATTTTTAACATGCACTGTGTTCAAACTTGCTAAACCAAACATGAAACTGTGGCCAGAATGCCACTTTCTCCATTTAGCGTTTATAAATAAAACATTAGGCTTTTGAACATAAATGTGCCGGATGGTTTTAAATCCCACTGGCCACAACACTTGCCATCATGTCGGTAATGAGCTAGTTAAGCACAACAGCACTCTTTCATCAAATTAACTTAGCAGGAACAATCCAGGAAAAAGTGGAGTGTTTCTAAATAAAGCAGCAATCACTGGACTCTGCACTCAGATCACATGGGACTAATTGTCAGAGAGGCATCATTACTAAAGGCTAGGACTTGGAAGTGTTCTCACATTCAAACTCAACTGATGCCATAAAAATGCCAGTATCCTGGCTTTTTCTTCCAGATGAGCTTTTACCTGTCAGAGAGACAGACATGACACTATTTCAGCCTAATTATCTCCCACTGAGCAGCTCAGTTCTCTCCACCACTAATTGTGGTATTGTTGCTCAGATTAGAAAAACACTTTGTAGTTATGCAGTTCTCAATCTTTTGTGCGAAGAACCCTCATTGAACAATCTTAATCTGAACTTTAAAGAGATAATATGTAGGAATTCTATATTAAAATGTCTTAAAACAACTATGCCTTTGTTATACTGTATATCTTGTTGAGGTGTGTACTTACCTTATCCCAAATGTTTCTAACATTGTTCAAACCCAGAGAAATCCACACGTTTAAGTAACAGTGGTTGGTGAACAAGACTAAACTTAATGGGGATAAAACTTTACCTTATCTGTGAACATTTACGCCTGAGTCACATCAGGTTTTCATCAGCAGTGGTGGTTTAATGGTGTACACATCAAAAGTGAAACGAGTTTGATGGCATGAACATTTCTGCTTATTTGTGTAACTCATGCAGCGTTTATCTGCCCCAACCAGCCAGTTTACTTTAATGCACACTTGCCGTAAGCTAACATTAGCGAGCAAACCGATGGTGCGTGTGTCTCTGTAGCTAAATTCAGCACTAACGAGAGACTCTGGTGCGCTCTCTTCTTTTCCCCTCTCCTCTCTGTAATGTTATATTCATGAAGTAAAGCACATTTCCCTCCAGCTCCAGTCAACAGTCATCTTTACAGTACATAAACACCAACACACGGAGGTCAGATCCGTAGATCGCTGCTGCAGTCAGGCTGATGAATAGGAGTGAAGATAAATCTATTTTTTGATCCCAAAAGTTAAAAAGTAATCTCTGAACAGAACATGGGGAAAGTAGTTCTGTTTCTGTATCAGTATTTTATTTTTTTTGTCTTCCCTTGCTAAAAAGTGAGTTAATATGAAGTTTAAATGTGCGTTCCTGATCCAACCAGACACCCGAATATTTGTATTCAGAAGCCCTTTCAGTACTGTGTCCTGTTAGAGTGGCAACATGCAGACCAGTGTCTGCCATATCTCTGGCTCTTGAGAATCTCATAAATTTGGTTTTGTTTGCATTGAAGACTAATTTCAGGTTAAAACGAGAATCTTGCAGTTTGTCAAAAGCTTGCTGGAGAATTGTAATGGCTTTATGTGCAGTTTTAGCACATCAATATACAAGAATATACACAGAGTTTTATGCATTTGGCCCCAGGTCTTGATTCTCCAGAGGGTCCAGAGTATCTAGCCAGCTCCAAGCAGCTGAGCAGCCGTCCACACAGCACTCAAGCATCTTGTTTTGTTCTGACAGAAATCCCCCTGGCAGAAGTTACATATTCAACAACTTCAACAAAAATGCGTCACGTGCAGTACATGCGTGTTGGATGAATCCACAAGCAGCCTCTCACACACAGAGGGAAGGAGGCATAATGATAATAGAAAAATAATAACTGCTCCAAGGAGACAGCACGCAATTACCTGTGTGTGCTGTAATCGTTATAATGGCTGACGGATTGAAGCTCCTCTGTCATGTTCACACGTCAGCGACTGAAGCAATCAGCAGCTCTGTCTGGACACAGTTAGCTGCTTATTATAGCAGAGGGAACATCAGCATCACCGTATCACACGAATGTTATACATATGCTTTTAAACCGAATAGGATAGGAAGAAAGCTACAGACTGGAGGATTGGACACACTGTACCTCTTCTGGCAAAAAGCTTTAAGAGGGTAAAGTTTAAGAGGTTCACTTTGGTACAATGGTACAATATATGATTACTATTGTATTCATCTTAATTCAGCTATGGATCTTGGAGGAGACACTCAAGGTTAGTGAACAATATATCCTGATGTCTCTGATGATCCACTGATTGCACAATGAGATCAAGGATTTGTGGCTTGGTGTGAAACGTCTGAAGGATTATCAGATGGTTTGCCACACAATGTGGTGATGATGGTGATGATGTCCCCATCAGGATGAATTATAATAATAATTTCAGTGATCCTGGAACTTATTTCTAAGCCATCGCTTCGTCAAAATTGTAATTTATCCAACACTTTGGTTTCTCACCAAATACCTGCAAAACTACTGACATCCCAATTAGCCTCAGTTGCATTTTGTGAAACTAACGTGCTAAACTAAAATGATGAACATGGTAAATTCCATGGCAGTGTCAAATTTATAGTATATAATATGTACAGTATCATCTTATTACTAGTGTCTGCTGCCAGGGTACCTCAGTCCTGTGATTCTTCAACATGAGGCTGGGCAATATATCGATATGTCATCTTTAACGTGGTGTGAGACTGAGTCAGATGCGATTGTGGATATTGTGATGTGGTATCTTATGGTGATAAGTGTCTTTTCTTCATTATAACTGCTGCCTCACAGTAGCGACTGTTCTGCTTGTTGTCATACTTGCCTTTACCCACTTCGTCATTATATCAACAGAAAAAGATTACTGTAAAATCTTAAGAACGCTTGTTCAAGCAGACTGTATTCTCACCTCTTCAAATGTTTTAGTTTCCTAAATTCAACAAAACCTCAGAGCTGGCAGTAAAGGAAAGGTTAGTATGAATAGTTTATAATTGTCAAAGGGAAATCATCCGTTTTGTTGTTTAGGTATGAGGACTTTTTCAATAAAACACTTTAAAACTTTGTTTTAAACCCCATCAACAATCAGTTAAATTTCAGTTCATTAAACCTATTGAGACCAAAAGTGAAAACACTGAATATTATGTGGAAAAATTAAAAAAAAAAAAATGCTCTACATCTTATTAAAGTAAAGATTAATTAATTGCTACCTTAAGCAATGAACAACTAAAAAACACCTCTGTCCCCTGTCGTCCTTGAGTTAATACCCTCACAAACTCCACTGTCTGCTAATTACCTCCAACCCAAACAGCATGCACACATGCGTTACCCATGGCAACCACACTCATCAGTGCCTCCAGTCTGTAGCTACTCAGACAGAATACAAAGATTAATCTTGCAGCTACAAGGATGGAAAATTGTCTGTTTGTGTTTTGTAGGGGACCTATAGAGGAAAGCTCAGCAGCAACTACATCTCCATTACAATTACAGCTTCAGCAAGCTGCAGCCATCTCAACATATGGTCTGTCACTCTGCAGCAGAATGACTCCCCCCTCACCATCCTCGCCCTGTCAGCACAGAGACTAACGTTATTCAGTGTTATTCTGAGCAGTGGGGTTTATAAGGCAGGTGGAGCTGTGACACAGCCACAGGGAGCAATGCAGCATAGCAATCAGGCCTTAATTATCACTTCAAAAAAGTCTTTGTCACTCTGTTCCGTAGCTGAAGTGAAGTGGGTCATTTCAGCACAGATACTCAGGAGCCAGGTCCAGCCCTCAGGATGTTTTCTGATACCTTTGTCCCGCTATTATTTGCTGACAGTCTATACCTTAGACCACAGCAAGGTGATCATGAGCAACTCAAGCTGTTAAGTGTCCGGTGACCCAGAAGCCTTTTTTGGAGACATTTCTGGTGAAATGATGTAAATGCCAATATTGAAGTACTACAGTTACAATAATAGTCAGACAGGTATGAAATCTGTCCGGGAGTATCATAAAACAAATGGGGAAATTTTATTATTATTATTATTTTATTATTATTTATGTTATTATTTTAAAATAACAACATCGCCAAAATGACAACTGGCTGCTTGACAAATTCTTTGATACATGATTATATTCCAGCACTTCATGGTGAATAACGTTGCCACACTTTTAAATAGAGAATTTCCAAATTCATATACTTAAATTTGAGCCCGAGACAACCTTTCTATCTTGAAAATTACATTTCCTGTGGCTGAAATCCGTTACTAATATAATCATTTCTAACTGATATACTAATGTCAGTACAAATACAAATGGAAAAAGTAATAATCCAAGATCCAGACGGATACTGCTGGGGCTGAATGATAAGTCAGCTGTGCAACAATGTGTGTAACATTTGCACATCACTGGCTTTTCTGAAATTGAATCCAGCTATTCTTAGATCAATATTTAGAGGGTCCCACAGCAAGTTTTACATTTGACGCTGAGCATGCTTGTGGAAATTGTTTTTGGTTTAAAATAGATTATATTCAATATTTATGAAATTTTAATTTTCCTTGTTTAATTTCTCCTTCATTTTACCAGAAAATTCCCACTGAGAGACAATATCTCTTCTGTCAGGGAGCCCCGATCAAGATGGCAGCAGAAAATAAAACAAAAGGGCCATTTAACGTCACAAAAACATTCCAAAACACAAAAAACAGACAGAAATGATACAGGGATCAGGGGCCAAAAATACACCTGACACCTGTTCATATTTGGCTTCTGTTTTATAAAAAAAGCATTAAGTTATTGAACATCATTGCAAGCCAAATGATATTGAGCAATACACATGTACACTGTGGGTTATTTCAGTAGATTTAAAAAAAGGAATCTTGGAGCTTAATGCAGCTGGATTGTGGATTATCTGCTGCATGTGAGCTACGTGCTGCAACTAGCAAAGTATTTCAGCTGTGCGTCATGTAATCACCACCCATCACTGTGAACTTAAAGCTTCATTTTTGTGTTTTTTAAAAGATGCGTTCTTACTACTGAGTCATTAGACGGACGTCTGTGTCATAAAAGGGCCACTACATGAACCTCAGAGGAAACACAGCACCTGTGCCTTTCATCCAACCTTCGACGACAGCTACCAAGGAACAAGTCACACAAGAGAACCAGAGCCGTGATCCTCTGAGCTCTGCTGGATGCAGCAGACTCAGAGCAACTCCTAAACCTGATGGGAAACCAAGGGATAATTAAGTACTAACTAAAATGTGTTGATCTGCATTCATGAGCTGTAGCATTAATTATGCATGAGGTTCCGAGTGTGTACCCCATTAACATAAAATAATGTCAGCAGTTTCCCACTGCATAGTTTCCAGTGTGTGGAAACAGGACAGAGTAACACTGCAGCAACTACAAGATCCAACACACGACCTGAAAGTAGATTTAGATTTAGTGGCTTTAGGTCAGTTTTAGTGTTAACAACTGAATCGATGTTTCACCTGGCTGAAACTACTACGGCTGGATTCACACCAAACCAGCAGATCTTCCCATTCATTTCAATGAGAGCAGTCTGTTCTGGCTGCAGCGGTGCCGGCAGCAGGGGGTTCCCAAAATGAAAAATGAAAATAAAACGCAGCTGACTGCAGTGAAAAACATGAAACTGACCCAACTTACGGAGAAACGCAGCTGAACCTCACATTGTGATGCCCAATTACATAAGCTGGCAATCAGACTATAAATACATACTAATAATAAATAAATAGTTAACGTCTATTAAAATATCCATAGAAACTGTTACAGATATTTTCTTACCTCACCATGAATCTATTCTCAAGTATCTCTCTGTACACTCTTAAGTTGTTTCATCAGATTCAACAAATTATAATGCACCTGCCAGGAGATCCTGAACTCATTCGACCCCACAAAAACCTAAAAGTGCTGCAAATGGATTATATAATCATCTCAGTCAGCAAGCTGCTGAAAGAAATGAAAGGAGAACTACTTGTCAGAATGCAAGTACACTCAAAACTTCAGCTGTCTTTATAAAGATCACTATTTACTAGTATGTAGCAGAACTTTTTATGTTTCCTTGTGGCTGGGTATGGGGAAGAGACGACTGCATTTAGAGGGGAAAGAGTGATCTGAAGGCACAATCCCCTCCTGAGCTCCTGGAAGTCTCAGGCAGTGCTGCTTCTCTGGAGGATACGCAGAACTCAGCAGGCAGGTGGCAATCACAACCGATCAGCAACCCTGCTGCTGTGCACAGGCAGAATACAAAGCAGTGGATCAGAGAGAAAAGAAAATGAAGCAGACATGGATTTTTCCTTTGTGTTGAGTTGAGAAGTTTGACTTCAGCTGAGCGGATCGCTACTTCGCTGAACTGAGCTGAGAACAGGGGGAAGCTGGTTTTCTCAAAACTACAAGTGGGACAAGAACTCACCACTAACTACTACAATGATAACGTCACAGTTTTACTGTGGCTGGTAAAGTAGCCTAATCTAGTGGCTATCATCTGGAGGTCAGACAGGGCTTCATCCACATGCACTCTGATGACTTATAGAGTCAAGAGTCAGGGTACATGCTTGGTGAAGCTGATCTGGTGGTGAATGCAGTTTCACAAAGCCAGCAGTGCAGCGGTTTGTAGTGTCATAAAGCCACGAGGTCGGTGGTGTGAGTGATGAGTGTGGGAGTGTGTGTTATTTGTCATTAAGATGCCCTCAGGGCAGAGCAGGACAGGATCTTCTAACAATCTGATTAGCTAGCTTTCATTTGATAGCAGCAGGCAGCAAGCCCAGAGGCTGAGCTAAAAACAGACGGACTAACAAGGGAATAAAGGGGAAGTGCTACATTGTTTCAGGTGCAACAAAGTACTAGTGGGCTTCTTTAAGGCTGCCACACTGTAGCAGGAAGATATCTTAAAATAATGTCTTTCTCAAAATCAGACACAACATTAATGTTTGACTACATGACATTGTCTTTGTATACTGTCGGAAAGTATTTTGGTTAATACAATCTTTCCCTCACATGGCCTGTATCAGCCTTAATCTACTGATATACTATCTAAAAACAATAATATATATGCAAGAAATATACACTGTATACATATACACAGATACAATATAAACAGTATACTTATTTTATATAAGGTACTATCCCATTTACCCAAACCAATTATTTTCCAGCACCATATGTTGTTTGTCCCAGCATTAGGCCTTCCTCTGTCATTCTGAAACAAAATGCTTCAGGCACTATTTATGCAGATCTTTCTGAAAAGCAGATGCAGTTGTTCCACCCAAAGCAATCCGGTGTTGATAAATGAGAATTCATAGTGAGGATTAGAGGACTAATAGAAAAGGGTGGTCCTGAGGGGGCTCACTGATTTAGTGTGAAGAGACATTTAGAATAAAGCGGTGGGATCTGCTGTGTCCACTGGTTCAGGGGGATGTTCGCACTGATCTCCTGAACCCAGCAATGGGTTGGGTGGGAACGTGCAATACACGAATACAGAAACTGTGGAGAATAAGTAAATACACAGTAGCAATGGAGCTGATGTCTAGCTTTAAAAAATGATCGTAACAGTACATTTCAGGCGGTGCTGCGGAATAACCCAAAAGCAATGTAATAAGTGGTGAAAAAGGTTACGTAGCACAGGGAGTAGATGAGTAAAGTATTGCATTACTTTAAAATAAAGTAACTACATAACTTTTTTGAGTAACTACCTCGGGTATGGTGGTTTTGTCACTTTGAACAACCACTTTCAAATACACATAGCTATTTGATACATTGTTCATGTAAAAATATCAGTTACAGCAGCTTTAAATTTGCTTATTAAAGACTTGTGAACAAGGTTTGTACTGCAAACTGGCTGCAGTGTTTTAAGGTTGACACATTAACCTGTCAGTGCTCTCCAGTGGACAAACGATGTTACTGCAACACTGTTTCTGAAGTGCCTAAAAAAATCTTTAATATTTTCCATACTGCAGGTGGACTGCAGATGTATCATTCAAGCTCTATTATCGATTGGTCACTCTTGTTCAAATCTAAATTACTGACTGGGGAACAATGTAAGAAAAGACAAGATTTACAAGAAGGTTCAAATCTTTCTAAGTGTCTAGACGTTTCTATTTGTTTCCTGTCAGTAGCTGTTCTGCCTCTAAACACACCTTACTGCTGCCTCTCTCTGCCTCTGGCTACACACAGCATCTCCTCTCTCTCTCCTCCTCCTTTCATTCACACATTATCTCCCTCTCCTCCTCCGTTTTTCTGCCTGCCTGCCTGCCTGCCTGCCTGCCTACTGTTTCTCCTCCACTCTCTCTCTCCTCCTCGCTCCCCTCCTACCGTTTGGACTGCAGCAGTCTCTCCTCAGCCTCCTGTCTTTCTCTGAGCAGCCTCTGCAGGTAAAGGATCTCCCTCTGGTAAGACGCTGTCCTCCCCTCCGCTGCCTCCTCCAACACTGCCAGTCTGGAAGACGCCTGCTGCCGGTACACCTTCACATACACACAGACACGCAGAGGAATGAGCTGTGTAGTGTTGCTATGAAGGAGGTGGATTTACATGAAGGACAGCGCAGCAGAGACAACTGGAGTGGAGGAGGGGGAGTCACACACACTGGGACAAGGTGAGGAACACACGCACACACACACTAACCTGCATGGAGAGCCTGGTTTGAGTGCGTCTGGTGTTTGTTTGGAGGGTGTGTACTGAGTGTGAGTGTGAGTCCAGCAAATAACAGTTCTGTTCACAATGAGATTTAAGTTGTTGTATCAGCAGCTGTTGAGCTGCAGACACTTCAGAACTACTGCAGTTAGTGCAGCACACACACACACACACACGCACACACACACACACACACACACACACACACACACACACACACACACACACACACACACACACACACACACACACACACACACACACACACTCATACAAGTGGAATATGTGTTTATTGTTATGCGGACTAGTTTACCTCGGCTGATGCAGACATTCAGTCACGAAAAATAAAGCAAAAGGTAAAGTATAGAAAGAAGACATTGCAAATGGAAAGCAGAAACAGAGAGGGCAGATTGTGTGTTGCAGCTCTGCCACTGGAGAAACATTAGTGATGAGAAAAACAAGGTCTGTGCAATGACAGATAGTGTGCGTTTGCTTTTGATTTGTGTGTGTGCACAGGAGTTTATTACTGTGCTCGCTGAAACAAACAAGTTGTTTTGACCATGTCGCTCTTACTAATCACGGGTTATCAAGTAGCTCGCTTGTCTGGAGGCAAATGGATTTGAGACTGAGTTATCTATGAGGCTCGTCTTTCCCTTCTTCGAATCTAGTAATTATGATACGAGATCTATGGACTGGGGAGTTGTAATTATCTAAACATGATGTTCATACAAAGCTCTTTTTTTAACCCTCAACTGCTTTCTGTTGTATATGGAAAGCAACAGGAGGCAACCACAAGGCATTTAACATGTGGCTTCTCTTTATGACACCAACAGATGTCAAATTATGTTTTCCGTATCACAATCAAGGAGACAGTGGGGTACATGTTTCCCTGCTCATTGCTTTTGAATGAGAGGGATGTTAAGCAGAGGGATCAGATAAACCCTATAACAGGGCATAAGGTAGGAAATGAACATTAGTCATTATGAAAACCAGGAGCAAAATTGGTTTTCCCACCTAAATAACTGTTAGGGCTATTAGGGCTGTGCGTGAACTAAGTGTCAAACACGCTTTGGGATTACATGAACTTTATGGCATCCTCAGTGGGTTTGCAGTTGTATTTATGTGGCTGACAGCTTTGTAATTTCTACATATTTTCCTCTGTGATTTTGTTCCTAACGGATCGGGCTTTGCTTTGAAACGACAGCTTTCTCTCAAAGTGGCCACCTGATGAAAAACAGGGAAAAAAAGAAATGAATTGCCTGGGACAGAACTGCAAGCTGGGAGCTTGTCGACATGATTTCTCTCTCTTGGTAAAAAGGACTTGATGAATAAGGCAGGGGGTAAAATGATTTTTTGGTTGGGTGAAAAGACATACAGAGAAGACAATGTCAATTAAATAAAGAGTCAAAAGAAACATTTTAATAAGCAATTCATGACTGCTCCTCTGTGAGCTCACACCCAGTAACTAAACTGTAATTCAGTCAGGAACACTCTCGTCATAGGTTTAACCATATATTGCAACAAATGGAATACAGTTATGCTTGCAGCTGACGGCTCAGCTCTGAAGACAATGCAGAAAATCCCCCAGAGTGGACAAGATTGAGCCATAAGGAAGACAATACTGTTTTTTTTACCTTGAGCCCTGATAAGACCATACTCAAAAAAAAAAAAAAGAGGTGGGGTGCTAGTGACAGGCTTTCCAGCTGCAGTGGTTTGTGGCAGCTTTTGAGTAGGAGACTTATATTCAAATATACCGCCTTGTGGTGACAACAGCTGTGATTGGTGTGAGACTGACTGGTAATGATGATTCGATTGGCAGGCTGTCAGCTGATTACTGCTGGGGCTCGTGACTTTCGTGTCCTGCATGAACTAAGGCTAAGCTTCATAAATAGTATACCAATCTAATGTCAGATCTTACATTTTCAACAAAACAAACAAGTAAGAAATGGGAAGGGATCCAGTGGAAGCGAAGAGAAAACAGCAGCTCACCAGGTCAGGGTATTTTTGTCAGCCACCACTGTAGGACACTTTCCAGATGTGCAACTTGGGTCCAGTTTGACAGCTGCGTAATATTTCTATTACTCTATCCTAATGTCACTATATATTAACCATGCTATGTTAAGGAAAAACATAGTCCATGTAAATCAGACTGTCATCCATAGCACATCAGATCATCGTCAAAATGATCAATTACCCATTTTCATAATGGATAAATAATCAGAGTCGACACAGTTCAGACATTTCTGGGGGATTAACCAGCACATTCGTTATGTAACTTTCTATCTGATTGTATTCCATACATCTAATTAAAAAAAAAATCTTAATTCACTTTGCTAAAAATAATGCAACCACTGTGAGCACTTTAATCTGTCGGACATAATTACAGAGCACAGAATACAAACACAAGCATGACGCCTGCGAGTGTGTCATCAGTAATGGTTGGCTGGACACAACTAATGTTCAGGAACCTTTGTTCAGCAGGAAGCAAATTGAAAATGTCCACTGTTAATTGCATGTATGATTGATGTTCTAATACTGATAGCAGTGCCATGTGCCCTGAAGCTTATGGTTATTCTTCTCTGACCAATGAGTAGCAATGGAACCTGTATTTGTATTTACATGAGAAAGATATGGGGACATGGAGTTAGTCTTGAACAGTCAGGCCTTGACATCTGCTGGACACATGTGAAATATACATACCATATACAAACCATGAGCATATGATTTACAACATTAGCATTAGATACCCATCTCATCTATTACATTATCTGATATAGGATCTCACTGTCTCTGAATGCATAGGATTCCCAAACAACCTAGATTGTTTTTGTTTACTTTCTTAAGATTAGCTCTATATGATACCATTTATTCTATCAAAATGATAGTTCCTTACTCATTATGTTTAGATTATGGCATTTACTGGAGACCTTTTCTTGTTTTACTGACACTGGGATGTAGAACTGCAGTCACTGCATCAAGCATTAGCTGTTTCAAGTAGGGCTGCACAACTCGTTGAAATATTATCAAAATCGCAGTATGGCTAAATGCAATATCCAAATTGTAGAAGTTTAAATGTTTTAAAAAGGTAAAATATGTAACAAAACAGCTATAATATGAAGGACTGTAGTGCTGCAGAGACATGTTTGTTTGGTACAGACTCCAAACAAATCATAATGATTTTAATAGTTTTAATGTGATAATGAAAAGTGTGATGCAAAAACAATCATTTCCACAAATGGTGAATTATACCAAAATTGAAATATGTCAAAACAATCCCAATGTGATTTCCCCCCATATCGTGCAGCCCTTGTTTCAAGCAATTAATATGTTCAGTGCATCACTCAACTGACTTCTGTGGAGCTGCTTGGCTTATTAACTGCAATGTGCATGACCGGCCGCTCTGAAGAGGCCACAAAATGCATCAGTGTTTCAGCAAGACAGACAGTGTGCAAACTGCCAGTTAAGCAGTCAATCACAGGGTTGCTAGTGATCTGTCTGACTGATTGAGTATGCATTTTATTTATTGACGTCTGACCAAACACTGTGGAGTGCAGGCTGGTGTGTGTGTGCATGAGTGAAGAAAAAATAAGAATTGTAAAATGTCAGAATGAACAGAACAGCTCAGAATCACACAGAGCAGGACAAGAAATCATATTAGCACTAATTGAAGATAAATGACCTACGATTCAACCTAAGCTACATGCAGCATTTTACACAGGCTTCACCCTCTGATAGCTGTGCATGAAAAATAAGCTAGCCCACACAACCCTATCACAGTGACGCACTCACCTCTCTTCTACCAATGAGCGCTTCTCTGCAGGACATACGTGGGTGAATATTAGGTGGCAGCATAATGTATGTCATCAGCCACCACCTTGCCATATAATCTGACATACTTTGAGACCGGCAGCAATGATTGGCTATTTCCCTTGCCATACTCCATTTCCAAAGAATGGAGGCTTCTGGAGTATGTTCCTTAGAATAAAAATGTCGGATTCTTATTTCTCAGTGTTTGGAATAGTCTCAGTGTACCTAATCACACAATGACTAACAATGATTTTGCCAGACATCTAACGTTAATTAGTTAGTTTCTAAGTTTTGAGAAAGCTGGCAATTAAAGATATAATATTTAACATCTGCATAAACATTTCTGCAATTTTTGAATTATGTACGTACATTATCCTACATGTACATGTTCAAAAAGCACTCCCATTAAATAGTTTAATTAGTAAAATTAATTTAGTTCTCACAATATCACGTTGCTTAACACATTCAAGATGCACTCAACAAGCGTAAGGGAGCTCAGAAACAGCAGGGTGCTTACAAGGTCTTGCTGACAAGTAGATTCTAGATATTCATACAGTATGAAACTTATTTGAATCTCGTCCAATCGCACACTGGGAATCGGGCCAGTTAAGAGTCTTAGCCATGAATATGGCTCTCTCCCCTAACGGGCATGCTAATTCCATGTTGTGCTCAGTAATGAATGGAATTGGTATTTACTGTTGGAGAACTATAACCTGGAAAGCAAAATGTCTCCCAAGCTTGGCCTGAATCTCCATCAAACCCCCGGGGAGGCAGCAGGGCGCCAGCATCAGCCCAGCTGAAGCGGTGACATTTAGCCCTCACAACAAGCTGAGCTGAGCAACGCCAAACCAATAAATCTCCCCTCCGAGCTCTAACCCAGAGGCTGGCTGACCTTCTCTGCACAGTAACAACAAAAAACTCTAAAAATTCGGAGCAGATAAGTATTTATTAAAGCTTACTACAACCCAGTGAGGAATTCAAGTTGTATTAGAGATGTTTTTCACTATTGTTTTAACACTTCTTTAATACTAAGACAAACACTGCGTTCTGCAGTGGGCTATAAGTGTATTTCAAAAGGAACTGAGACTCAGTCTCAGCCATGTTTCTGGATAGCCAATCTAACAGTGAACTACTTTTTCTCTCTTTAAGGAAAGGACCTTCTGTTTAACTGGAAGGTTCTGAAACCATAAAGAGACTCTTTACCTTAAATCCAAACCACCTATCTTGCCTCTCACCTACAGTGCTACTAATCCATCTAGATTGTTTTGGTGTTGGTTGCTGAGTTTATGAGATATTGGCTGTAGAGATGTCTGCCTTCTGTCGAATATAATGGAACTAGGTGGCAATCGACTCAAAGCACCCCCCAAAAAAAGATACAAAAAAATCAGCACTGTCTCTTTCCAGTAATGGGAAGAAGGAAAATTTGTGTTTCCTGTCCCTTTAAGAGTCAGATTTGTCAGATCTTTCCATTAATTAAACTTAACTGTACTGTTAATCGAAGCATTAGCCTATCAAAATCGCATATATAAATAAGTATATTTAAGGCAGCCAATTCATGTTAAATGGATTTGTTTACAGGATATACTGTATATGGTGTCCAAACTCAGACCAGACAATCTTTCCTCTGGGGTAACCTAAAGCCTTCAGAAGGATGCTGTGAGGGAGTGTTGGATATACTGCCTGTTGTAGTGTCTGGCAGTACACTCGAGTTTTCAGCTTTAGTTTTCTCACTCCATTAATTTTCTATAATGACCAGTCACCTGGTTCTTTTGACTGTCCATATGAGAAGCCAGCTGAAGCTGATCCTTTGGGGTCCCACCACCTGTGTGAAGCAAACCATGCATGAGCACTGCCATATGTCCTCCCTTATGCTGAAATACGATTTGCGCTGCAGCCAACAACTGCTGCTGACAGTCTGAATGCAGAGTAAATCCTGAGCTTGTGTTAAAGACTACTGTGTATACACCCTCCTCTCCTTTCATCTGCCAAGCTGCTGTTTTTTAAATCAACACCTCACAACCACTAACATCATAACCTTTAATCCAATTCATTAATTCACAAATCCAAATGTTTAAATTCCCTGCAGCAATAACGCCATTCTCTCAGCTATAAAGCAACATTGCATTTGTAAACACATTGACCTTTTCTGCTGAAAGTGGCTGTCTTGCGCGATTAGCAGAAGGAAACATGGTCGAGGTAATGAAGCAGTTCCATAAGGGCAGGCATGATTCAACCACAGGAGACCCCTCTCTACACCCAATCTTATTGCATGTAATGAGAGACAAGTGGATGTATTGGGAGGGAGCATCGTGAGACAAAAGAAAAAGATACAGGAAGATTAATCGGATGTATGCTGTGGGTATACTGAACAAGCCAGATACTTTATGCAGCCTTCTGTTTGTTTATGCGACAGCTTCCCGTGGTGGAGAGTGCAAGACTATGGCTGCAATTCTTAGCTACCAAATGTCAACAGGAAAACACTGGCTGTAATTGTTGTCTTCCAGTGGCTAATGATTCATCAAGGTGTAAATGTATAAAACTTCACGATGTGTAAAAGAGGGTTGGGGTTGATCAACTATCTATTCTTGGCTCAGTAAAGGTATGAATAGCTGACATTTCTCCTTCTAAGCCAGTGGAGTGCAGCACAAAACTCAATGTTAAGGAGGATCTGATTTCCTAGCTCTCACAAGACTTCTGTGAAAAATCTCTGACCTTTGCTGAGGAGTGAAGCTCTTGTGGTGCTGAGAGCCCACAGGTGTGTAGAGGTTTATTTAGAAGTTAGCCTACAAAACAATAAAACACCATGGGGTTAGTGTGAAAGATAAGTCAGCATCTTTGTCTGCTGGGATTGAAAAACTTACTAGTACCAGCATTTCTGACAATAGCAGACAAACACAGACATCACAAACCCACATTCAAACATACGCTTGCCTAGGTGAGAAGAGAACTGGGAAGACAACACATCCAACATCTTGTTAGAGTAACCCAAATCTTGTGCTCAGGTGTGTTACAAACATCTGCCAGTGTCAAAGTCATAAACAAGCTAATTGACACATCTGTTTAATGGGATTCTGCTTCAGTCAGGCAGGAGAATGAGCAAAAGCACACTGGAAGCTACTGTTTGGCAGGACAGAAAACTAACGATTTGTTGATCTTTAGTAGTATTGATGGTTTTGAAGCACATTGTAGCTCTAAAGAGCCTGATAGTTGGTCAGTGTTTATGCTCTTTTCTTATTTGACTGTTTAATCACATCTCTGACATAATCATGCAAACAAGCGTGCAGGGAGGATAACGAGGAGAATCTTTTCCCAGCAATCTGGAATTTACGCAGTGTATTTCTGTAAAACCAAGCCGTTGGCATCTTAATGATGCTGCCATCTCTGCAGCCCAGAAATGGTGTTTAAATTATGTGTTCTACATTTTAATGAGGAGAAAACAGGATACCTTCAATAACAACTCCATATGTAAAAGTACCATTGGAGCTCACTTCTGGTGATCCCAAAGTTGACTTGCATGAACACTGGGAGACCATGCAGACACCACACAACAGGACCTTCTTGCTCTGGAGCAGCAGTGCTCAGTCAACCATCCGATGCCATTCAAGAGTTTTTCTAGTTTACTGGACTCAAATATGTAATAAAGCTTGTTCTGACAGGCCACACTGTCAACAATGGCTGGATCTGCTTCTGTGACAGTGTCAAAGATGCTACACCTAAAATGTGATTTGTAGAACTGGAAGCAAACTGGGCAAAAGGTCCAGTGATCTGTTTTTCAGTTACATAGACAAATGCATTTTGATCTTGCAAAGCCGATCACAGCGACCTATGCTCTTTATCAGCATAAATTATGTAAATTGGTTACTTCAGGTTTATGATGATTGCACAGCAAGTTGTATTTTGTAAAGTAGCTACCAAATACACTTCCATTGCAAATTATATTTGAGTGAAACAATCTAGATGTGTATGGAGCCAGATCACGGCCAAAAGGCTTCTGTTGTTTTGTTTTGTTAATTTTGATTTAATTCTGATATTCTCTTGAATACATTTAAATTATAGTTTAATTGAAATTAACCTTTTCCAACAGTTATTTTTATTTTGAAAATGTTTTTGGATTTATAAAAAAATAATTTAAGATCAAAACTTGAACTTTCGGTTTCAAACCTAATTTGAACAAACCCTTTGGCCTTGATCTGGATCCATAAACATGGGCCCAGTCCTAATTTCCCTGCTCTGTTAAGGCATTAAGCCCTGAACCTTCATGGGCTTAGTTGATGTCACCTGGCAAGTGTTTGAGTGAGAGAGGCTGCAAGGGGCCAATGATATAACTAGGAATGGAACAGCACTTACAAAACAGTACTACACATATACACAACAGAAATGTATTCAGTCAGAGGTTTCAGGAAAAATGTTCCATATGTTTTGAGAGCGCCAGCATCTGGATTATCAATTTATTTGGATGGTAGCAGTTATTGTTGGTTGTTCAGAGATATTTTCATGGCGGTTTCTTTAATTGTACAATGTGTGTTACTTGAATAACGTTTAATTTGTTTTTCCTCCTGCTTTCTGACAGGAGTTGAGTTAAGCAATCAGCTCGCTTGACACTGCATGTTAAGATTTGATGGAACTGTGCATGTGGGCTCCTCTGTGAGCCTCTGTGACCTACTATGATTACTCATAACACCCTTCTCTAAGTAAGATCAGGGGAAATGTTAACATGCTTATTTGCAGAGACATAATAGATCTAGATCAGCTGCCAAATTCAAAAGTGATAACAACAAAAAAAAAATCTCATCTCCTGGGCTACTGGTTGCTTGTAATGTCAAAGATCTAGACATCAAAGCTTATTTTATCTTTAAGGTAAAAAAACTATAAAGTAGGAGTGTTTTATATATGGACTTAAATAAATGTACATGCATGCAAATTTATCATTTCTTGTGCTGTTGAGTCAAATTGTTGTCTTGTGTCAAATTAATGGATCTAGACAGTACAACAAAGCTTCTTCTCTGTGTTTTAACAGGTCAACTGTTAAAAAAAGCACAAGAAAGGTTTAGCAAAAACACCTAATTGTTGTAAACAAGGATAAAAGATCTGCCAAGAGCAGCATGAACATAATCATCTGGATCAATGGCATAATTCAGAGAAACTTCACCAAGCAGATATTCTGACAGAAAAGGTCAAAGCTATCATCAACAATCCACACTCAAAGGTGGAAGAGAGAGGAGACAGGGGAGCAGGGAACTTACTGTGGGGATCGAGAGGATAAGTAGCTAGCTAAGAGTTTAGGAACAGTGGGGTGCACAAGGGGTATTTTTGTGAGGTATGTGTTGTGGGACGCATGCTACAAGTCTGTCGATTAAAATGTTGCTGTAGGTAGTTTCTTCAAACTAACAAACATTTGTCACCAACAAAACAGCATGAATGAAGCTGGTAGGGACTAAAGGGTAGTGGTACATACTGTTCTAACCAAAAGTTCTCAAAATTGAATAGCAAATGATGCTGTAAGTAACTGCCCTTAATGGGTAACAGGATTTACACATTAAAAATGTGCTAACAGGTCTTGGGGGGTAATACTGCACATGTGAAAAAAAGTAGTATAGAGCCTTTTGTGGCTCCAGAGGAAGCTGTATGTATACTAATAATCTGCCTACAGTGGTGTCATCCAGTGACTGTTGCATTGTGGGTAATGTAGTTGGTAATGTAAAATTGATGGAGTCACCCTTTAAGAACAACATATTCTCTTATCTGATGCCACAATCACCAGGACGACATAACTTGCCAGCATCTTCCAAATCCATTTTATAATGTAAAAAACAATGATAAAAGTTTGGTCAGGTTTATGCACAAAACAACTTGGTCAGGTTACTGGAATGGTCATGGCTTGGGTTGAAAAAGGTCGTTTTGGGGCACTGAAATGACAGAGAATGTTCTTTTGCTCTGTTGGACAGTCTCGCTCTAACTGCATGTTTTAAATTAGCATCTGATCTGATAGGAAACAATTATGCAGTACATAAATACCCCAATGGAGGTGAAGAATGAAACACACAGCAACTGGTCCAGCGGGTGCTAAAATGGGATGAACCTAGATGGCAATGACGCAACTGAAGAATCCCACATTAGCTGCACTCTGCTGCACTTTTATAGGCTACAGATTTGATTCTTTTTTTTGTGTTGTAATATGTAGTAAAATCAGTTGATATAGTCCTAACATGAACCAAACTTATCCATCTTATTCATTCTCTGTGCAGCAGATAATGCAATGAGGGATATGGGTGATGTGTCCTTCAGTATATCGTATCCACAGTAGCTTTTAGACTGTATAAAGGCCTTTGTAGTGAATTTATTCTAAAAACATCTGAAGATGTTAAGACAGATATGCCCAGCAGTTTCTAACTTCTAGTAATTGAGGTATATTCAAGGATTTTGATTTATTCATTTATTTAGATCAGGCAGCAGGTCTCTCCTGGTATTTCCTGCCTTGATGGCTTGATAATGTTATATGTTGTAGTGACATCTCACAATAACAGAAAGCGCCCCTTGATTCAGACTTACCTCGCTCTTGTTTATGTGTTCCTCTGAAGGTTTTTCTTTTCCTCTTCAGTATTTCACACAGGTTACATTGTTTGTTTCACCATGTGGTGTAATGCAGTCTTGCCATTTGTTGATATAACTTGCACTTGGTTTTCTTTGAAAAGCTGACCTTTTTAAATGCCAGCTTTGGTCCACCTCCTCCCCTGTGCTATTTCTCATTCCTCAACCATAGTGGACCTACACAACTATTTTCAAATCAATGTTATAACTTCAAATTAAACACATTTACCTTGGAGACCAACTAATCAGTCCGTCAACCTGTCAATGAATCAGTCAACTAGCCAGTTAACTAGTCTGACAGACTGTACACCAGTCAATCATCCGACCAGTCAGTCAGAACATGTGGTACGTTGACATTCATACACACATAGGGCAAAACT
Organism: Lagodon rhomboides; assembly: GCA_039737535.1. Lineage (NCBI taxonomy): Eukaryota > Metazoa > Chordata > Actinopteri > Spariformes > Sparidae > Lagodon > Lagodon rhomboides. Next base: position 1,874,884 of record CM077784.1, on the reverse strand, counting down.
AAAACACTGTTCTCCTACATGTTCCCCTACACGCTCCCTCTTCATGTGTAATTTACAACACTGCTGTGACAAGACAAAGAGTGGTTGACTTGATATTCACCACACTGTTACTCCCTCGATTATTCATTGCCTTACGACTCTTCTGTCAGCTGTCAACACCCCTACAGGACTTTATACACCAGTATACCCCGATGTGAGTCATCTGTCAATTGTCCCCAATCCAGCTTTATCAGCCACCCATATATTATTTTGCCATGGTAGAAATAAGGTATTTACAGTGTCATGGCATATAGATTGATTTCTAAAGCATTCTTGATACAAAGCGAACAACTCTTAAAATACGGAAAGCTTTCTGCACATGCTGTAAATTCAATTAGACTATGTCCTGCCTTTTGTCTCTTTCTACCACAAGACTGCATTGCAGAGGGGAAAGCATTGCCTGGCATGACTAGGTCAGTCCTAGTACCTCAGCAGGTCATCACACCAGCCTTACTCGATTGCTAGGAGTAGGAGTGCTCTACGGGACATCGTGTTCATCACCTTCTAACAAGCTTATAACAATTTCAAGGTTGAGGAATATAGAATCGGACAGCAGATTGTTATTGAACTCTGTTTGCTGAACCAGAACATCTAAAACCTGTGTTGTCACAGCTGACAACAATGCTGAGCTTCTCTGGACCATCCATCTGGTTGGTCTGCAAAGGTAGCCTCACAAGGACACTCTCAGCAATGCAGTTGCTTAACTCAAACCAAGCTAATGACCATTTTTAACACCAAGTGTTCAAAACATATAGAAAATGTGGCTCTGTACATGGCCAAATAGTTACAGCGTATGCCACTTAACCACAACATCTAGGGCTAAATTCCAGCTGGTGACCTTTGTTGCATGCCCTACTGTTCCCCATCCCTTTGTTTTTCTCCCTCTGTCATACAATGGCACCTGGTGTAGAACAACTGACTGGAAATATGAATTATATATGAATATATATATATATGAATATGCATTTGCATAACAGTGAGCTGTATTTTCTCTTGCACAATCTCAGTGCCGTACCCTTTCTTTACAACATTTCTTTGTCCAGGACTTCAGGGGAAAACTGAGAGATTCTTCTTTTGGGATTGATGCAGCAGCAGCTGCTTCTTTCTGACATCTATCTGACATGTTTCAGAGGGCTTTTTAACGTAACAGACTAGAGACTAAAATATTTAACAGTCACAGAGAGGCCTGCTGGGCAATTGCCAGTGCAACATCCACCTATTCAATCCATATTTCATGGTCATGAATGAATGAATGACTGGCTTTTCTTTATATAGCATCTTCTTGATGGGAGGGGGACTTGTTAAAGACCAAATATAGAGGTGAAGTAAGTAACAACAGGAATGACATAACTGCAGCTTTAGTTCGCAAAAGCACTTTTCTGAGGTTTTACTGAACCTTTTATAAAACCTTTTAAGCTGTACTGAATCATACTGAATTAAACTAAATAAACCTGGACCTAACGGAATTGTTATCATATCTGGGCACATACTATGTATCAATGATGTCCATATCAGCATGTTCTAGTGATTGATGATTATATCATCACACTGCAAAACAGCAGCTAACAAGCCCCATATGCTTCCAAAAGTGAACAGGGATAATGGCACTACAGTGAGTCAATGCTGTTGTGCTGTCTGACCTCAATGTGGCATGTAAGCTGCAAGGCTGAGGCACAAAACGGCAAACCCAGTGAATCACAGCAGGTTCCAAAGGTCATATTTTCCATGAAGATGCATGTTTCTCTGACACCGAGCAGTCCATCAGGATACACCTTTAGACTCTTAAATGTAAGGGAAATCTGCCCAGATGCAACAAAGGGGTCGGATCCAAAAGGAGACATCTGCTTGAGCACAGCTTGAGATGCATTTAGAGTTACATTTTCAAGTGTTATTAGACATACTGTCATAGTGCAAGTGTCCAGGAACAGTTCCTGCTCATTAATGTCATTCCTGTCAGTTACTCTTGGCACAACTGACAGTGAAACCAACCAACACTGCGTGGGCTTTTTGGCAGTGATAAAGGGCACATGCACTCACAGAGTCCAACATAGTATTTACTGTGTGTGTAAATTGCGTGCTTATATTTCTGGTTTGTTAAAATTGTGTGTGTATGTATATATATATATATATATATATATATATATATATATATATATATATATATATACCTCATTCAATTTCAACAAACCAGAAATATAAGCACGCAATTTACATATAAAATAGGGCTTTAATAACACAGAGCTTACAACTACATGATAAGTATCAAAATGAAGTTTCAAAAAATTAAGTGATACATACACACTAGACTGTCTTTATAATCCTTGATGGACAGAATGGAATTCATTGCTTACTGTAAGAGTAGAGACTTGGGTCGGGCTGATTGATCATGCCACCGTAGATTGCCAATTGCTGACAGTCATCAACTTTTGAGCCCTGTAACTGCATAACAATGTGATTTAAAAGGCATCCCAGCAGAGTGCAAAAAAGTAGTGTGTCCCCTCAGGTTTGCCGTAAGGCAGGAGTTCTAGGCATGTTGTTACGTGGGAGAGCAAGTTAAGTTAAGTTTGTTACTGCAAAGTGTGGGGCTGCACAGTTAATCTCAAAATAATCAAAATCACAATATGACTAAGTGCAATATCCAAACCCCAAGAACTGTGAGAGATGGAGATACTTTAAAGCCAGTCATGAGGATGTATATAGGTGGTGATGTCCGGGCATCACAATATTTAACTGTGGACATCATCATATCATCACCTCGCCCTACCCTAATAGAGACTGGATTGTTTTTATTAAAAAAATCACCAAGGTGATTAAGGTTGGTGTACATCTTTGACACAGAATACAAGTAGACTAACACAACCAGCACTGCAACTGGGAAATGCTTGATGCCAGTAACTGGAGCAGACAGTGTTTGTCATTCAGTCTTGTGTCAAATTGTTTCCAAGTTGATCAGGGAATATGAAATGACACTGTGAAAATTGCAGTCCTGCTGCTAAGCATTCAGTCCCTTCTGTGCGATCACACCTATTTCATAACCCTAAGGGGAAATTCTGAGAAATGTGTGATGGGTTTTCTTTAATAAAGAATCAACCAATCATAGCTCTGATATATTTTGTCACATGAAGCCCAAATGTGACAGTAAAGGTTGATATATCTCAAGACACTACAACAAATGGTTTGTGGAATTATATTTATTGTATTGGTTGGAAGTTTTGGTTTTGGTTTTTAATGTTTGGTTTTGACATTGTCATTCTCTGACATTTATAATGGGGTTTACACATCATGGTAATTTATTTTACATTATTATGTATATCATGACTTATTGTGTTGTTGCCCTTGAATTCTCAACCAGGGTAATGCACTGTACTGACTTTCTCATGAGGGTTTATAAAAGCAGAATTTGGCTATTTGTGCATGGCAATTTATGTCAAATCTGTGTGATGTTATGGTATTTCTAGCGGAATTTCTAGCAGTGTTTACATTCCAGGGTAGGTAGTAACAAAGATGTTTGAACTGGCTCTACAACTGAAAAGTCTGAAGCTCTATCTTTAACCATCAGTCCAAGACAAAACTGAACCAAAAACATGATACTGCCTAGTTAACTGAATCTAAATTTCATGAATTTACCAAAAGGTTGCCACCTTATCAACATACTATCACCATACCAGCATATAATATACACAAAAAAACCCCAACAACAAATTACTGGTATGCCAGCATGATTACCCACTGCACCAAGACACTACCACTCTACTGTGATGTCACCAATAAATACCACCACACCAATTTGTTACAACCATTGCTAAGACATTATTTCTGCATATTCGTATAATTTTCTCCATTTAGTGCACTGTCCCGAATTACTAATCACCCATCACTTAACGACAATAAAGACCATTTCGAAATGTAATTATTAAAACTTACTGAATGACAGACTCTGCAGAAAACATATTGCCAACAGTTGTGTTTCCAATTTAAATTCTGGAAAGGATAACAGGCAATTAATAAGTAAAAAAATAAATAAAACAGATGGTATTACATTAGTTTTGAGATTATGAAGTTACTGAAATCATATAAGACCTTTTAAGTTACTGTAGCAGATGGCAGTGATCTGTTACAGTAACAATCTTGGGTAACCTTACAGATACCGGCTTATGGCTATTTGACCTTATTAATGACAGCTGACAGTTTCTAGCGGTTTCTTAAAGGGATATGGATTAAATTTACAACAGAATATCCCTTTAATGGAGGAAACTGATGATTGGAGTGGTGTCGTTTTAGCCCTTTAGGACTTCTGTTGCTGTGCCTGAAGCTGATGGCACGAACTATTACTGTTACAGAGTGTTTATAACTTGTACTCACATTAGACAAAACCTTAGCCCCAGTTTTGGAATATTGATTTTAGATTAAGATTAATTTCAACTAAAACACTCACTTGGTTGGTAGTCAGTATACACAGAATGTGAGCAAATAGGTTCTAACAAAGAAATTACATTGTTCCACAGTTTTGTATCGTAACCCACCAATTAAAACAAGCTAAACAGGTCTAGATGATCCAATGGACAACAAATAAATGAAAAAAATATACAAGTAACAATGTTAAGGCCTCAAGTCAGGGGCTTGTCATTTTAATGAACAACTGCAACACAGTGCATTCTAAACAAAATACTGAGTCAACAAAAAATGTTGAAGGCTCAGCTGTCCCCAGCACCTCTCCGCAAATATCAATAGCATTACTGGCTCTTACTTCGCCACAAAGGGCTCTGGGATGACACCCTGATCAAACTCCCAAACCATAAATCATTCATCGCCAGCAGGTACAGAGAACAGAAGCAGCCAGAGAGGAAGGCAGAGCCCTGACCTTTCCCTGATGGGCAACGATACGGCAGATAACAATTGTGTGATTGTTTCAGCAAGATTTCTAGTGTTCTAGTCAAAGGCACATGTACTATTGGCCTAATTAAATACCATTCTCTGCCTTTATATTTTTCTTTCCTTCCTCAGATCATGACTTGAAGATGAGCTATCCTCGGGTTGAGTTAGAGGAGAAGGACTGTCCTCCACCAGAGGAAATAGAATGTAAAATCTGTTACCAACGCTACAATGCCCACAACCGCAAGCCTAAGATCCTGGACTGCCTACATCGGGTCTGTGCCCGCTGCCTCATTAAGATCCTGGACATTGCTGACGGGGCAGGCTTCATCTCCTGCCCCTTTTGCAGACACCAAACTGAGATCACAGAGTACGAGGTGTCAGCCCTGCCTGACGATGCTAATATCATGACCCTCCTGGCAATGCGGGACAAATCCTGGAGCTCCGACCACAACGGGGAGGTGGTCCTGACTCCAAAGAGTTTGTCCTCCTCCAGCCCCTCTCTGGACTCCTCCAACTGCCTGGTCATCACTATAATGGAAGTGCAGAGGGACATGCAGCACTCCCCGAGCCGAAATGCCAGCTCTGACATCTATGCTGATCAGAGCCTTGACTCAGTATCAATGGGCTCAAATGGGCCGGCTGATCAGGACGCCATGTCCAAGTTCTGTAATCATGTCCCACGCATCCTGGTCTGGTTGCTGGGTTTCTTATACTTTGGCTCTCTGCCTCTAGGAATCTACTTGTTGGTGATCCAGAGAGTGACACTGGGCATTGTATGTGTTAGCTTGGTGCCATCAAGCCTTACTGTTTGCCTGGTCTATGGGTTCTGCCAGTGTCTGTGCCAAGGTATGTGTGACTGCTCCACCAGGGGCTGATAGGATGCTACCCAAGAACTGGTGGTCCGAGGATGGGATACGATATGTATCTGATGGGCTTTACAAGACTACCAGTCAGTTGTCTGCATGGAAGAAGAGGACCTTTAGTGTTGCTCTATACTTTTGCTGCAATTCAGAAACCAGTTTTGCCAAAAGGAACAGAGCCCCTGACAAGCTCTGAGAAGGAGCAGCGCCTATACCTATATTTCTGTATTGTATTTCTGTCACATTTGTTTGTTCTGTGTTGTGTGTATGACCTAGTCTAGCATAACACTGACGGCAGACTTTGACTTAAAAAAACAGCAGCACTGGACTGAGTCCTGGGCCCTCATTTATCAACACTGTGTTCTAACTAAAATCTTACATGCTGTCAGTTTTAAGTGAAAGGTTAGATTTACTCATTTCTAACTTTCCTTTACGATGTTTGTATATCTACAAATGAAATACCATGCACCGAAAGGCAAGGGTACTTATCTAATGAACCACACAAGCAATGTGTAAAGAAAATGTCAATATTTGATTGTCTCTGTAAACAACTACCTGCATATGAATGCTAAATCTGTAGATTTTGGTTTCTGATTGTGGTTTTTGGTTCTGGTTTCCATTTGTTGTCCGAGTCCAATCACATTTGAGCGGGCTGTGGTTGCATGCAAGCACTGGCTAATGTTTGAGCTTTTTATTTCTTCATTTTTTATTTATCTGCATTCATATGCAAATAAATACAACTCCATTTTCACATATCAAGTTACTAATTGGACAGGAAACAATTACCAGCACACGAAAAAAGGAAGTCTCGGTCCTTCATCCGGGTACACCAGAATTGTTAAAGCAGTCCCCACAGAGGCTAAATCGCTGTCAGATGACAGCTGATGGGTTGTGAGATTTGTATTTCTATTCAACATTAACAGTCTGCGTATTTTCCTGGTTTTCTCAGGATACTATTTAGTTGCATTTATGCATAACTGGACAATTGCCAGTTGCAAATAAAAAAAGAGGAAAATCCTTGTTGTTAAAGGCACCACTTGGACACTGATTGAAAATGGTGTCAAATATATGAGATTATCAAGTCATTATTTAGTTACTGTGAGAATACTGACTGTCAAATTTGTCTGTTGAGCAATGTAAGGAATATTATAGGACAGTATTGTCTATTTGGTTGGATTTTTCATTTTTCATTTAAATTGCATATTTCAGCCTGGACTAAATACAAACGACCAAATTAACTGTGAATTGGCTGTAATGCTTTATTTGTTATCATTTTACTGTAACAGCAGTAGCTTTGGGCATCCATGAGATGAGGTTGTTAGTCTCACTTATTGAATTTGTCCCTTTCCTCTCTCTGTCTCTCTCTCCTTCTCTCTCTCTGCCTCTGATACAGACTCACATCATTCATGTTGCTATGTTGGATCGATTCTGTGCATGTGAGGCATAAACCAGATTCATCTCTCAGGTTTTTTGATACTCTTACAATGTTTAGCAACACACTTTCCATTCAGTCCCTTGTTGAGTTAAATATAGTACGGCTGCTGTGGTGTGTGGTACTGGTTAACCTTCATTCTGTACATCATGGTGCATATATGGCCATACTGAACCCATGTGGATTTGTTGTTGGGTGGCGACTCAAGGCCAACTGGCATTGGTAATGTGACATTTTCATTCATCATTTCATTTTCATTTTCAACTATGGCAATGTTATAACAATTATAAGATTATTACTGAAATATAATTTAAAATGCTAAGCACAGTTTTAAACTGTCCTGTAGTATTCCTCCAGTGGTATCAACAAGTAACTGTCCTTTTAGCTCTGTGACCAAAACATAAATCTTAAGGTCGTCCTCTGAGACATCTTAAACTGCTGCAGTCGCACCCAGCTATGACTGACATTTCCAGCAGCGCATTAAAAAGAGACTGACTGACTTAGATAAAGACTGTTTATAAGAGTGTTTCATGATGTAGGTGGAAGTCACTGTTTATGACCATGGTGGTTAAGAGTGTGGGCGTCATGTACATTACCTTCAGGGGTGTTGATAATAAAATATGCACATTTGACAATTACCAAATTTCTTGAATTCACAAGCATTCTACATGTTACCCTTCAGAGTCAATTTAGAGCCTTTTATGTATAATGTTAATAACAGAGGGCCCTGGACTGATGAACTGTTAGATATATTCAGTGTTAAGCTTCAGGTAATGATCATTGTTCCTCAAAGTGGTAATGTAGCATTTTGGAACAACTTTTCATTTTGTGCTTAACCCTTCCTTTATAATGTTGGGGCTGTAATTATTCTTGTCTCTTTCCTTTGTCAGCTTCTGTCTTCCACTGTTTCTCTACCTGTCTCTGTAGCCACTACCTTATGTTTTCCTGTTTCTGTCTATGACCTATTGACTGCATCTCTCAGCTTAGTGCCACTACTGATTACAGAAGCTACTAGACAATGAAATAAATGGAAAATTATTTTCTATCCATTGCTTGTGTACTTATTTTATGCCTGCTGATTCAGTCCACTTTTTGAATGTCAACAATCAAAATCACTGTTGTCACAGGTTAGTTAGTCTGTGACATTAAACTCAAAGAGACAGAATGTGGTTGTTTTTCTCCAAACCTTCAAAACCTTGATGAGACGTTTTAGTTGTCAATAAAATAGCGATCGCTCTAAAGAAAGACAAAATAATGATTTTCTTCATAATTAGTGATTCTGCTCAGGATGACATTATTTCTAACTTGACAGAGATCAACTGTTACTGTGATGGTCAAAGATATACAGTAATAAAGCAAAGAAAAGTGCAGTGACTGATTTATGTGGTACAACTAACCAGAAAAAGACTAAATATAAAGTAACAGGGCAGCGCAGGTGATCGAGTGGTTAAGAGCGCATGCCACATACGCAGCAGACCCCGGTTCGAATCCCGGCTGGAGGACCTTCGCTGCATGTCACACCCCCCTCTCTCTCCCATTATTTCCTGTCTACCAACTGTCAAAATAAAGGTGTCTGTGCCGGAAAAAAGATCTTTAAAGACACACTGTGGAATTATTTCTCCCATCTAGTGGTTAAATTTTATTTTGCATTCAAATGAATACTGCTCTCTGGCGCCTCACGTTTTCAAATGTGCGTTGCAACCTGTTGGAACTACGGCAGGCGGGATGTGTCAAGATTCAAGAAGCTGTGACAACAACATGTCTTCAAACAGCACTTCATCAAGTTTAGTTTCGGGTGATGAGGTACGTTATTTCAAACAAACTTCAAACTGCAGCTGACGAGCGCGTCTGGCTAAGCTCCTTCTCCGTTCCACAGTCACGCTGGCTCTGAGTGAAAACGCCTTTAGCCTTATCTGTACCACGTAGAGCTTTTTGTCCCTCTCACCAGTTCATCATTTTTTATAGAGCGGAAGGACATGGAAGCCTCCGTAGAGCTCGCCCGTCCTATGGAAATACAGAGAAGTGATTCTTCCCTCAGGAGGAGAAGTGAGATTGTTGGCAGAGATCATTTACACCAATGAGGACTTATTTATGAATGAAGACGCTGATTTGAGGTAATAAATTACACTACACAGTGTACTTTTAAAAAAAGATATATAAAGTAAGAGAAGAAAGAAATGAGAGCTGGCAGACGATGGCAGCAGGTCAGATAGTACAAAGGGATTGTAGTTTCTGCCTGAGTTGGCAGAGCTGTTGGACAGTGTGCTTCTCAGTGGAGCGTTTGCTCTGCTGGTTGTACAGTCTGACATCTACAGGACTCTGCCTTACACCTTTCTGACCTGAGTGACATTAAAATGAAAAATCTCTCTCCTCCCCTACACCTGAAAAAAGAATCGTATTGGTCCATTCATAAGACGACCCTGAATAACACTTACAGACTTCACTTATAGTATTTCATAGGGAGTCTTTCTCTTGTTAAAATGGTATTAATTAGCATAGACGACAGTGTGCAGTGTTGCAAAGTGTAGTCAAAGGCAAGTTGTGATGATAAGTCCTTGAGACACACTGGTTTTCAACTTTAAAAAGGAGCCAGACAGTGCCTTTAAAAACACTTAAGCTCCAGCTGTCACAGTTAGCCAAACTGATCCAATAAGCTAAATGGGAGGCTCAATCATTCTTTTCAGTTAAATATGTGTGTGTGTGTGTGTGTGTGTGTGTGTGTGCGATCCTATGATAGTATGGGTGATCACTGCTATGTCAAGGTTCTGCGAGAAGAAGTGCAAACTTAGAGTGGGAAGAAATTGGAATGGTAAAAATAGTAAACTTCTGCCGGTCTCAAGCAGCATGGGTCATGCAAACCTGTGACCTGGCTATCTTTATACATGCGCCTACTAAAATATTCAACATTTTCAGGTGTTTCCAGGAGATAGAGGCACATGAATTTTTATTACACATGAATAATGTAGTCGCAATCTGCCCCCTCTTTAAAGCACAAAATTAACACACCATCGCTATCTTTTTCATAAGGGGACAACATGCATCTAATCACAATATGTTGATGAGAATCAAATGATAGCTAGACATGGGTTATAGTTTTTAATTTGATCACTAAACATAAAGCAACTCCTGGAATTTGTTCTAATTTCAGGTTGGTATGAAATATGAGAGCTAGAAGTTTGAATTTACATTCCCATCTCAGAATCAATCACCTGCTGCTATGAGGATGAGCAACTCATCAAGCTCAGTAGCACCCTGACTTGCAGTGAAATACAAAGCACTGTGCTGTGGAAAATCTGTCTGAGGCTGGTGAAAAGGTAAGACAAAAAAACCTTGCACTTTAATTTTGATGTCTTTCAGAGAATATAATCATTGAGCTTTAAATTGAACAATTTGACTTTTATAGTGATTTTAACTGTTGTGGCCTCCATCAGCTGACACAGAGTTTATCTGAGGTCGTCAAACAGGGATTGGATAAGGGTGAGGGTGAGGTTATGCTTTGGTGGGAAGACGCTGTATCTGCCACAGTCAGGTACAAACAAAAATATCAGTCAGATCATAAATACAAGCAATAGAAGATCAAGTTTTAAAGGATGACAATACTTTTGAAAAATCCAAAACTCAAATCAAGTCACCACTCACTGTCTGGCTCCTCACAAGGAGCCAGACAGTGCCTTTAAAAACACTTAAGCTCCAGCTGTCACAGTTAGCCAAACTGATCCAATATGCTAAATGGGAGACTCAATCATTCTTTTCAGTTAAATATATATATATATATATACTCAGGTTGTAACAGGTGTTATCATCAGTATTCAGTTAACTCAGCAATAACACATAACTAACTTGACCAGCTGAGTGGAAACCACGGGAACTGTGACTGGCCATCTTGAGTTGCTTTGTGTGTTTTTCCAACATGGTTAGTGCGAGGGTTATTCTGGGACATGCTGTCTTTGATAGGATTGATATGTGAAGGCAGCATGAGGCAGGCTGAAGGAACGATGCTGCCTACTGCAGTGGGAACCTCCTCCTTATCAGGTATATAAATGTTTCTCACAAAGAATGTGCGAGAATGCAAACTTGAATACCTTGGGTAGTGCTGAAACAATTCAGCCCGGTTGCCAGGATAAAATGTTGGCAGTTAATGTTTCTGCACACTACGGATAAGATCACATTTGTATATCTCACAGCCTATGTACCATATTGAAATTTCTACAAAATGTGTCATATCACGTTCACATTATATTGTTATGGCCTGAATTTCACATCAGGAGGTGGAGGGAATGGTTTTGGAGTTACAGGTGAGAAAGCTGCCAAGCCTGTGACCGCGGTTCGAGACTGCATTTCAACATTTGTGAGTTTGAAACCACTGGACATCTTTAAGGAGACCTCAGGATCATCTCTGTTTGTGGTGACCAAAACAGGTAGTTTAAGACATTAAAACCTTATCTTTTCCTTATCTTAACTAAGTTGTTTCAGTACCTAAAGTTAACAAGACCATAAGCACAGCATTGTCACAACTTGAAATTTTACATTCGTGAATGTTCAACTTTATGATCTCTATCTTATGCTCAGTGCAAAGCGACGCACAGCGCAGAGCAAGTGTCATATTAAGTTTCTCACTGATGCAGATGTTATTTTCACGCCCAGTGCCCAAGTTGTGTCATTAGTAAATGTACTACACCTGTGCACCCCTGGGCGTGTTGGTCTTACAATGGGGTGTGGTCAATGCAGTAATGTCACTGTAACAAATATCGTGGTACATCTAATCAACAAAACTAAAAGCTGTAGTTATCTGCAACTAACTCTCAAGTAACTCTGCACAGGAATCAAGTCAGGAGTTTTAAACAATCAATTAATCTATCATCTGTGACTTGTGTGCAAATGTGCATGTTAATGTACATGAAACACCCATATTGTTTCAGCTGCTGGAGAATCATGCAGGTAATGTTATACAGATTTTCTTCATTAAGGACATACTGTATTTCTCCCCTGTCATCCCACCTGTTATTGAACACTGATACTTTTTATGACCCGTCCCAGCTGATCCATGGACTTAGAATCGTGCACACACAGAGGGACGTGCGGCAGCGCTCCTCCTCGGGTAAATATCAGTATATTTTTTCATATGCAGTCAAACAGAGATGATGATTAACGACAGCTGTGAAATGCTGGGGCAGAGGGTCCAGCGGCCGAGGATCACATCCTTTTCCCTCAGCGAGAACGACTGCTACTGTTTAATATGTGTCAGGCCCCGGCGCACCGGACTCTTAAAGGGAATGGGAGATGACACTGGGATTGGTTTGATTCATGTTCCACCCAAAACACACCCATGACTAATTCAGAGTCCAAACACGACCTCTTTGCGCTGCACTTTGTGCCCATATCATCTGCCATTTAAATAGCAAAATGGACTTGGACACGCCCTGAACGCACCAGCGTGCTGTGCTTTATGCCATGCGCTATAGATCGTCTTAATAGTGTCTTTAGGACCAGTTTTCAATTTTATGTTGTGACAGCACTGTGCATATGTTTTTCAGAAACGTACACTGTCAACATATATTCTGGCCACTGGGTTCAATTGATTTATCAATGAATAAATACACAAAAAATTAATTAAATAGTTTCAACTTTTCATTTTAATTTAATTTAATTTGGACAAGAAAATGTGTCCCATTTTATATGTTGTTTGTCTTTGTTTTATATGACCGTGAATTGAATTTCTTTGGGACTTTTGGTTGGACAAAAGAAGCAACATAAAGACTCTTGACCTCTCAAATCTTAAGAGCATTACATTTTATACTAAATGATAAACTGAAAAATGAGATTAATGACGTATAAGAGAAAGAAGGAGAAAATATCTCTGACACATCTAACATTTACAGCTATCCTCTTTCAACAGTCTGATCACCACCGATACTCACAGTCTCACACACACCTCTTTCTCTCTGGACCGTTGCTATAGAGACACTAATAAAATTGTCAGAAGCGCAGAGATGTTTTTCCTGCTGTGTCGGAGTGACAGGACCTGCTGACAGCTGGAACACACTGGCCCTAGAGCAAGGCACTAACACTGCCAGACCAATGTTTTGTTCATGTTTGGCACAACAAATGAACAAACACATACATACAGAAGGGCTGGACAAATTGGTATAGCAGAACAACTGTCACTCACTGGGGTAATACTCAGACCAACATGGCACTATAGGTAGATGTAGCAAGTGTTGCCATGGTGATTGGCTAGAACAGTCTCCATTTTATTTCTCTGGAAAGAAACAAATCCATGCAGTTCTTGTCATAGAATGGATAAGGAAAAAAAAGATCTGTTTTCCTGTCTACAATTATTACAGCCATCTACAAGTGCAGTAAGAATACTGTTTATCAGAAAAGGGTAATCTTTGAATTTTTGTTTGAGTTTTGCATCAAATCTTGCATTGCCTTTTTTCTATTAAAACTATGGTTGGTATCTTTCTTTCCATAATTTTCTCCAGAAGCTTGAAGTCGGCTGCCCTCCCTTATCACACACATTTAGCACTGAATGAAAATGTCACTAACACCTTAGTTAGGCTGAAGTATAATTAGTAAGGTTTAAAATTTAAGATCAAACTTGTGCTCAGTTACTAATACAAGCTGCTGCATCAGCTTACCATCGATGTGACCTACCATCTGTCTGCACGTTCACTTCTTAGTGAGTGACTCAGCAAGTTCTTTATAAATTGTCTGGCATACTCTGCAAAGTTTACGTGATTGCATATCTGAAACTGATCCTTATGTTTATTATCTGCACATTGCCAACACCGTATGCCTGCTTGACTGTGTTTCAGGTCTCAGCTTTGCATATGCATATCAAAATTGTATCTGGGTACATATCCAGCTAGCAAAATGATAAAAATACAACAGAAGTAATGTGATGATGTGTGACTACATGTAAGGTCCTGTCCATGGCCACATATATAAGCAAGTAAGCACCATAACTACAGTTACAGTATACTATAGAGTATCAGTGTCACAAGAACAATCAATGGATCAAAGACAAAGAGACTAGTACACGCAGCACTACTGCTATTATTGCTGATCATTCTTTTCAGGCTAGTGTTTTCTTTACAATTTAAATGCAGACTGTGTGGAGTGTTGATTCCATACTTTGACAAAGATAGGAAAATAAGTCCTCAAGACCCAACAAGCTTATCTCCAGAGACAAAATTGTTCATCAATTTATGCTTGCTGACTGGTGGAGACTGATAGCAGATGGTTTATCAAGTGCAGAAGAGTGGGCTGATCAATAAAACGTAGATTGGGGGGTTATCTTTGAAAGTTAAGTTGGAACATTAAGGCACCAGCTGAGTGAAAGTTGTAGCCTAACATGCTTGCCAGGCTTCAGTGAGGGATCAAAAGTTACTGGCAAGGACCACTTTTGGAAGAGAATACACAGGACTTCCCAATCGTTTAGATTTAACAGGATCTGGCTAACACCCTACCTCTTAAAGCACGCAACTAAAAGACAAACAATGCCCACTGGAACTTACTTTGACTTGTTCCTGTAGTTTTCCAAATCGAACTGTGCCATTCAGAATCTTGCCAATGAATCCCTGCTTCTCCTGCTGAAGAACCGAAGCCTGTGGAGGTAGAGAGGGAAGACGGGAGGTTACTGATCTAAACGGGGAGCAGGTGGGTGGGTAGTATTCACAATGGGTTGAAAGATGAGAGGGATAAAGAAGAAGAAGGAAAGGCAGTTGAATTATTGCCAGATCACAGTAGTCCTGTGTGAGACACAAACTCCCTGTTTTCGGTTTAAAATAACTCACCAAAGGCTTAGAAATGTAGATGTGCAGAAAAATAAGATTGAGGATATGAAAAGGGTACTTAGGCTTCTAAGGAAATTATAACTGATCTGAAAAGATGGACTTTATTACCTTTGGACATGCACAATCGAATAGATATCGTTAAGATGAACATCTTATCACGTTTACCTTTTTCAATCCTTGTCAATAGAAATACCTCCTAGTTTAACAGTTTAACAAGTGGAAGGAATGATTTCTGGATTTATTTGGAATGGCCAAAATCCCAGGATTAAATTCAGCACATTACAGTTACCCAAGGAAAAAGGGGGACATCGCTTCCATGTCTGGAGAGTTACTATGAGGCCGCACAGCTTAGATATCTAGTTAGCTGGTGCAACCCACACTACGTTGTGAATTGGAAAGATTTCGAACGAAGCCAACTAGACATATTTCTTCAATCACTAATAGGTCTCTTTAAACCATACATTCAGAGAAATTGAACTGTTTGACAAAGGTCCCCATGACAATTTGGTTCAAACAATGAAAAAAAAGTTAAAACTGGGGAAAAATACTAAGTATTCCTGCATTTTTTTAACTTTGGTACCTCTGTCATGGGTGGCACATGACAGTGATTTCAAACCCACACAGATGGATGAAAGATATAAGCAATGGACCTTCAAAGGAATTACAGCATACTGCCTAATCTGCTCCAACAGAGGAATAGACAGCTTCCCACAAATTACAGACTCCTACTATCTAGAAGGACAGGACTTCTTTAGATATCTTCAGGTTAGGCACCATTTCAACAAAAATATCAGAATCTCTCAGGAAAACGAAACAAATTTGATTCATGTATTTATTGATGGATAGAAATCCAATCTGCACAGAAAATTAATTTCTAGAATTTATTCATGTCTTCATTCAGCTAAGAATCACTCTACAACATATGTTAAATCTAAATGGGAAAAGGAAGCCAATAAAACTCTCACAGAGGAGGATTGGCTTAACATTTGTAATACACATGTAACTACTTCAAGTTCAGGTCAATGGAGAGAATTTGTATGGAAGAACATTATTAGGTTTTTCATCCCCCCAAAGATAAAATGGTTTCAGAGAGGCAAACAAGGACATGGTCACTGCTGGAGGTGGTGCAGGAATAGCTTGGCTGATCACTTCCACATATTTTGGGACTGTGCTGTAATTCAGCTTTACTGGCTGGGAATAGTAGAAGTGCTAAAATCATTATTTGGCTTAGAGATCAATCAAGATTTAAGTACAATATATTTAGGTAAGATTCCATCCAAACTTAACCGACGTGACAAATACCTTCTTCAGATACTGTTGGCAGCCAGTAAAAAAGCCATTACCAGAAAAAGAACCCCAACAAAATCAGAGTGGATCAGTACAGTAAACGAAATATATGGCATGGAAAGGTTGACCTTCTCTCTGAATCTTTGTATAGATAAATTTAACAACTATTGGAAGAAATGGACATTATATCTTAATATGGCAGGGAATTAACAAAATCTTTGTGTGGTGTAATCTTGGACCCTGTACATACATTTGTAATTGTTTATTTTCATGTATAGGATATGTTAACTCATTAATATCATCACTGATGAATGGGTGCTGTAATTTGGAGATACACTGTGGAAAGGTATAACTTGGTACTTTCTGGCTATGTAAACTGCCTCCTCCCCACCTCTCTTTTTTTATTTATTCATTTGAGTTCTCCCCCCCCCCCCAGAAAATAGCTGAGCAACCCTTAATGCCTCGCAATCTCACAACCACTGTATATGTGATGTTGAACTGAATCCCTTAAACCTAATGTATGTCTCTGCTTGTTCATGTTCACTCTAAAACATGAAAGAAAAGGGTACTTAGAAATAAAAAGAATGACAAAAGTCTCCAATTATCATACTGACAATCAATACTATAGTTAAACATCAAAAATGAAGAATGCAGCTAAATTATTGCACATTGTACTGTAATTGCAGCCAAAACGTCCAAAATTGGCTGCATTAAGGCTGATATGGATCTTCTGTACTGAGTTTTACTGCCTCTAAAGAATAGGTACAAATCAGCACATGTTCGTTAAAAACAAGAGTTGTGATTGGGAAGGAAAGTAGTGTTAATTGCAGCCAAAGTAAATGGAGTGTAATTTGATTTAGAGAGCATTTTTATATCCAGCTCCTCAACACTGTTATTTATGTCTCTAAGCTTGCTGATCTTGGAGCGGTTCATCCAATAAACTGTCTTTTTGAAACCGTTCCAGTCACTGATTGCATAATTAGCAGGATATTCATGACACCTCAATATTCACTGCAAAATCCAGTGAAGAGAGACAGTAAAGCTAAATCTAGATTTAAAAAAAGGCTTTTGTATTGTGTCTTAAAGGTGAACATCAGTTAAATGTCTTGAATGCTGTTATCCTGGGGTCACAGCAAGATATCAACGGTCCGAGACGCACACATTAACACATCATTGTGGTCAACTTATCCTCATCCAGATAAAAGGGTTCTTGTTAGCTCTAAACCGGCTACCTGATAAGGTGTCAGTCTGAACTTCTACACATGATGGGCTCTTGCTTATCATCAAAAAGTTAGCTATAACAACATTTCTGAATCTGTTACCAGAATAATTGTCTCTGTTTCTCTGCTGCACACTCTCTGGTATGACATGAAATATCTTATCGCTCTGACTGTATATTCATCAAATATTGCAGAGTACCTCCTTAACCAGATTGACCAATTTTAGTGGTGAGCTCAGGTTGTCTGAGGCCGATGGGTGGAAAAAAGAAAAGGGCACCGGCTGCATGCTGTGGGGCACCAGTGCACTGAGAGTTTTGATGCACTTATGGTGAAACAGTTTGAAACCCTGGTTAAGATCAATCTTTTTTTACTGTGACTCAGATTTGAAGCTTAACTACAACACTTCCTTAATACATACAAACAGGGAGCTTGTGACTATCCAACCATTACGTACGTACAGTCACGTAGAGACAACCTAATTTTATAGCATGAAGGGCAGCCTTTGTGGCACAGCATCACTGGGAGGGCCCTCCAGAGGGAACTACATAAAAGTTTTCTTCACTGGAAGGGAACCCTAGAGGGCATTTTTTTCTTGCACACTGGCCAACCATAGAGGGGAATTTATCATGTTTACCTACCATTAGGACATCAAAGAGGGCATATTTTGTGTGTTATATTTTGGAAATTGGGCCACCCAGGGGGTATCCGAGGCCGCAAGGGACCAAATGAGTTGAATACTCTGGGTTCTGTCTTACACTTGGCACAAAGTGGCACACAGCGCAGCGCAAGGGTCATTGCAAGTTTCAGGCCAACGCAGTCTGACCTAATTTTACTGGTCTTAAAATTAGGTGTGGGCAGGTGCACTGATTGCTATCTTGAGGCAGCAGGAAAAGATGGCACCATAGACCTACAAAAAGCTGGTCTGTATTCTGCTATTAAAAGGACGCATTAAATGCGCCTACACAGGCATGTTCTCACCATTCATATATTCTATTTTTATGATTTGAGAGGCTGCTTTCAGTTATTTTTCATTTCCATTTCCATGAACACGTTCCTATGATTTCATGCTTATGTATGAGTTCTTGCTGATCAACAGTTCAAATCACCAAAATCTAAAATAATTATTGTTTGTAATGTCTTTTGTTTCCATCAATTTTTCTCTCTCAATTGTAGACTATGAGTCTGAGTTGTCCTGTGTTTTTAACACAAATCCAGCAAAGCTAGCAGATGTTTGATGCTTCGTACTGTGTGCTGGGACTGTACATGTACTGTTGCTGAAGTTTGGTGCTGTTCTCACCATTAATTGTGGCTTTTTGATGGCGGTTTCTAGTTGGAGACATAAGCTGCAGTGTATTGTTATCGTGCAGTCTTTTCTGAGGTTGCTAAAACTAGCTAAGCTAGCAGTCAGCTAACTTGACCTCTCGAGGGGGAGTCTTACTCGGTGTCAAGGTGTGTTAGACCATGGATTAAACTTAAACCGGAATATCCCTTTAATGGTTGGTCTGTCAGTGGGATCACACAAAAACTATGATGTCAGATGGGTCTAAACCCAGAACTGAAAAAAATAACCTTTTCAGCCTTTCAAGAATACCAGGACCCTGGAACTAGTTTGCCTATATTGAATGCAGTCATGGATAATGTTATCAAAAACACCTGTCCTTTTCCTGCTGTGATGCCAAAAATGTCTGTGAATAAGGTCTAATTCAGGCACCTTAGTTAATTCAATGGGATGCTTAATCAGTCACACTCATCATATCGAGTGCCGTTAAAGTATCATCCCTGCATCTCATTACTGACATGAAGAGTGCACTTCAGGTGACAGAGAACCTGTGCCTGTTTGATAAATGACTCACATGACTCCAGGCACAAAAACAAAAGGTTTCAAAAATTCTGCCCTCAGAGTATTCTGCCTCTGTGGATTAACTGTCATCAGCCACATGCTGCACAGCTGTTCCTTATTACTCAGTAGCTCCTCAGTACATGTAAAGAGGAAGTGTTATCAGGCATTTGCCAGATTGTCTGCACTGCCTTGTTGCTGCAGCATTTGACTGATCCCTGCCTGCCAGTTTATGTTCTGGTGCCTGCCAGCTCTCCTGAAGCTGTTCTTCTCATCATGCCTGCCCTCACACTGGTTACAAGTCTAACAAATTAACAGATAAAGTGCCTTTACACCCTACATGCTGACTTGGTGTCTGCATTTCTGCAATCATCTGTTGCCAACTACCATATACCAACAGACTAAAGGTTAAATAAACACTGATCCAAACATCTGTGCAGCTTGCATTAAGATTTAAATGTTGTATTTTTTAATATTTGTGATTACGGAATACACCAGGAGGTTTGTTTAAAAGAAAATTAAGTTTAGATTTTTTTATTGTTCAACAGAAAGCTCAGGAAAACGAATAAACTCACTAATTAAGCCCAATTTGCAGGTGACTAGTAACATCTGATTACGTAATTTGTAATAAGTACAGGTGTCATCAGTGATCCAACACCCATATGACTCTTCCATATATATAGTTTCATACATTCCATTGCAAATTACCCACAAATATTTGCCAAATAAAGAGCTCCTGCGAGAATAGTCCTGTGTGAATTGGCATCTTGGTGATTGGGGTTGTTGATTTTGGCTGTCAGACATCTGTCAGAATAGTTGAGATCCATTTACTCCTGCCAGAGAGAAAATACCAGCATGTACAGCCACACACAGAGACAATTGCAGAAGTGTCTCAAACCCCCCTGCCAAATACAAATACAACTACAAAGAAAGGGACGTCATACCTAGTCCTGCAATGATTTTTTATAACAATTGTATCCAAGCTCTGCTGCTACATTATGTTTGCCATGATTATAGTAAAAATATGAGTTATCCAAGATTAAACTTTACAACTAATATAATGTAGGAAGAATAAGGAAGAGAGTGAATAAGGCCAAAGAGCAGGAATTCACCACTGTATGGTAGAGAAGGGGAAGTGAGGGTAGAGAGGAGGAACTGACTGAAGGAGTGCATATGGGCTAAAGGTTAACTCATTATATTAAGATTGTGTTGGAAATTAAGTATTTGATCTGAAAAATGTGTAATGTCTAACCATGATGAAAAGAAATATATGCAATAATGAATGAGAAATCAGTATATTGAGGTTGTGTTGATGGAAAGAAATATATGCAATAATAAATGAGAAATCAATATTGAGATTGTGTTGGCAGTGTGGTTTGGTTGGAAAGGAGAAGCGAGTTTTGGTGAGTGTGTGTAGTTTTGGACTGAACATGACCTCAATATGAACTAAAGTGTGATTATGTGATATTAAAAAATATGTAATGTGTAAACTGTTGATCTAAAATGTAACTGAGTAAAAATGTGATTGAAATCAAAATATTGAATGTTAGTAATCTAATGAAAATCAGTAAGCAAGGTATTGAGCTGAGGTCATTAAAGTGTTAACGAGCTGATCAAGGGGACATGAGGACAAGAGGAAGGGCCGCACCTTGGGCGAGGGGGCAGACCATGATCGAGCGTCAGGACAGCGTAATCGATCGTCATCAAGGGATTATTAGCCATTGAGTGAAGAGATGGCTAAAAAATATCCAAATACGGTCATGAGTTAAGCCTCTGTCCGAAATCTGAGGAGATATAAACCAGAAACTCGGACTAAAGTGCGTTCTTCCATTTCGCTCAAGCCTTGAAGAAACACCTGAGACGGAGGACGTGAACAGCCGAAACATCGCAAAAAGGATTTCAAGAATCTTCAGCAGCAACAAATCAAGGATTTTTAAGAGCATAAAGGATTAACCATTTTTCCAACAAGCTGTGGATTACAATTTGGACATTGGAATACTTTTTTTTCACTCTGCTGGCAGGAAGTTTCAACTTTGGGGAGATACGAGACCTCGGACGGGGTTGTGGTTTCCCACAAGTTCGTGAGCTTTCAGCAGGAAGGGCGCGGCAAGCCATGGATAGACCGATCCCTCTTCGTCTCACTACCACTCAAGTAATTTAAAAGGCCTCAGCTCTTTTTAATTGATTTATGATTTACCATATTTTGATCATAGAAATAATTTTTGATAATGATTGAATGATTGAGCTGTATGCTTTGCCCTTGCTAAAGTCTATGAAATAAAGCAAACAAGATATAGTTAAAGTTAAGATTGTGGACATTGATTTTATGTCTCTTTCATGGAAGTAAAAAGTTAGGTGTTAAGTGTGCATAATATCATAACAGTTCTTAATGGTTACTCTAGTCTGCTAAATTGAAACAATTCCTTAGGGTTTACCAAAAGCCCTTAAAATCCAACCTAGCACCATACCAAGTGCTCAGATCATTTAAAGGAGAGCTGCCAAAACGGGCGTGGCTGGTGAATGTATCTGACTCAAGGGCTATTCATGTCAGGTGCCACACCAGAGGAAGCAGGGTAGACGTCCGAATTAAGGCAGTGAGAAGCTAGGCGAATCTCCTCACTACCAGCTTATAATTTCCCTATTTAAAACTCCCAATTTTAAAAGCTACCTATAATAGGTTTAGGGATTTAACCCTTTATAACGGAGAGCTGGCCCAGTACCTCCTGGACAGGGGCAAAACTCGGGATCTAACACGTGGCGCCCAACGTCTGAGGAACCCCAGCGGAGAGCCTGCCGCTGCTTGTGTGTGAGACGACCCGGGGAAAGGCGTGCAACGGAGAAAAGTTTTCTGCCGAACGCCAGTGAAGGAGATCTGCCGAGGCAAGGGGGATCTCCTGGCGACCAGCAGGAGAGAGCTGAGTCACCAGAACCACAGAGCCTGCAGGAAGCGGGCGTGGTAGCCGACGCAGGTCGAAGGACACAGAGCCAAGTCCAGTCGACGGCGCAGAATAGCCCAGCAGTCTGCCAATCATCCCTGACTCAGCGCGCGTAGAGAGGCTTTGAGAGGCAGGCGACTCGAGACGACAAAGTGACGACATGGCTGACGGAAATCAGCCGCATGAGGAACTGGACCCAGGGGCCTCGGACTCGGTCGAGGAGGAGGTCGAGAGAGCCAGAGCAGCAGCAGCAACCCACAAGCTCCCCTGCAGTATAATTCTGAGGGGAGGCGGAGCCAGCACGTGGGAGGCGACAGTCATGAACTATCTCAAGGGGTGTAACCCCAGCAAAGACCAAGACACCCTCGAGGGAGAGGTGGAACAGGCATATGCACGGAAAGAGATCTACTTCTCGGAGCAACTCCTGAGGGACCAGGTGGTAGCAGTTATCGGGAATCCGGAGCAGCCAAAGACAAAGAAGGACATACCAGAATGGGTGCAGTGGTGGATCGAGGTGCTGTCAACTTGGTCGCAGGGGAGAATAACTACTGTGGTGAGCCCATCCAAAGAATATGATCCAATTATAAAGATGCTAACTGGGGAAGTAGGGATAGATCCAGTATTGGTGATCCCTGAAGCCAGAGCAACCAGACGATACAAAGAGTTTCTGCCTCAGCTGGAGCAGCTGCGTGCCTTCAAACAGGAAGCCCTGGAGACAGGGCTGGAGGAAGATGAGGACCGCAGCGTCGCTGAGAGTCTGCAAATTGGCATGGATTCGGCCGCGAGCAGCAGTTCTCACTCCGAACCGGAGGGTGACAGTGAGGGAGACGCAGGCCCTGCAGCAGTGGGAGGGGTAACGGACGACAGCTCAAGGTCCAACACTCCAGAACCCCGGGCACTTCCAGGAGCCCTGGTGCCAGCAGTGACACCGGCCGTTCGGAGGTTAACCTCTCAGTTTGAGAAACGGATGGAAACAGAGCAGCCGAAAGCAGGGAGCTTTGACAGCACGAATAGTTTCCACAAAATGGAATATATTGGAGCTAAATCAACAGAAAAAAGGAAACACCTGAGCCGACAGGCTCCGGGGTTTGACGGCGAGCTTCTACAGAAGGCACAGGATAAGCTTCCACCTAAGGTTGAAGCTGGGAGATACTCAGCTGACGGGGGGCAGACCCCTGAGAACACGAGGCGGAGGCGGAAAGCTGCAGCGGACAGACAAGAGAGGCAGGTTTCGCCTGGAATAGCGGAACTGGCCCCTAAATTACAAGCAATACCTGAGGGAGCCCGCAGAATCTCCGACATGTCAGGACCAGGGGTTTACCACTGGATAGGGAGCCCCTGGGAGATTAGCGGTGATGGACTGATAGTTTTTACTAATCAAAACCTGAAGATTCGCAACAATAAATTCCGGAAAGAACTGACGGAGAGAGCTGGTGTGGAGTACTGGGAAGAAGTCAGGAACGAGCTTAACCGACGCCGGGCGGAACCCTGGGCCCCGGGGAAAATTGTAGTGACCAGTGGAGCGAAGCTAAGCTACTATGCGGTGCTGCACCTGCCGATTAATGCGTACCCAGGGCCAGCAGAACTTCAGAGATACCATGCAGAAATGCTGACTACCTTGGAGGCAGGTATATCAAAGGCAGGCGACCTGGGGTATCGCAGAGTGATCATTTGCGTCGATGGACTGAGATCCCACGATTTACCGTGGGAAGAGGCAGAGAAAGCTGTCACGGCGGTCCTAAAGCTGCATATGCGGATGCCTACTCTGCGTCGCACCTACGCAGAAATTGTGATCACTACTTCCTCTACACAGCACCAGGACCGGAAAACTAAGGTCCTGATGAAAATGTTGAAAGAAGACGGGTCAAGAGGCGACAACAGAACCAAGCCGACAGGGGAACCGCTGACCGGAGGCGAAGGCGAGGCACCAGGGAGTCTGCAGTTCGCACCCCAGGAGGAGAGGAGTACACCAGCTGACAAGGGGCAGCCGATGGCAGTACCTGGAGCATCCACGCCCTCGCAGGGGAAAGAGTGGGCGGGGACTAGCCATCTGCAGGACCAAGAACAACGACGATCGGGCGAGTTCAGCCTGAGGAACCTGGAAAAGATGCTGCGGCGGCCCGAGGAAGGGATCCCTGCGGTGACAGGCGACGAGGGTGGCGGCCCAGGGCAGGAGGGGGACCAGGACATCGATGACAGGAGTATCTGGTCCTTCCCTGAGCAGAACCCTGTGGTGCTGAAAGAGCTGAAAATAGGTAGACGCCAGGGAGAGAAAAAGCCTGTGGAGATCGTTAATGTGCGGAGTACCACCGAGAGAATGGCCAGGGACTTGAGGTGGGGGACGGTGACGACCAGAGACGGGAGGCAGGCCTATGCGCCGGACGTCGGGCAGACAAGCTACGATCTCCCGGAGACGTGGCTCGACAGACTGGAGGAGATGCAGACCCTGGAGGTGAAAGCTACGGTGGGAGAGTGGGCTAACATGTTAATGATGCCGACCTATGCTTCGTTAGCCGCCTGCAGGGAGTTGACGAGCAACTTCAGGACCGCGTATCTGGCCATCACTCATGATGTCATGCTGAGAAGAATGAAAAAAACAGCCTACAAGTTTGCACAGCAAACCTTCCAGGAAATGGGGAAGGATGTCTCAGATGACCCGGATGGTGAGGTCCTGCCGGCCCAGCTGCAAAAACCACAGTCACCTCTAGCCCTACAGACCAAGCTGGACCAACACCCAGAACCAGCTAGAGTCAGGACAGATGGACAGGACTTTGCAGAGTTTAAGAAATTAAAGGCGCTGGTACGGGACAAGAGACCAGAAGAAGGCATAAGAGAATATATGAAGGATGTGTGGAACCTGGTGGAAAGCAGCACGGAAAATGAGGATGCACAGAGGCTATGGATAACACACATAACGAGCCACCCCGTCGACAGGAGAGAACCGCCACGGAGCCATTACGAGCGGTTGGTTCTTGAGGACATTAATGACGAGGACGCCTACCTGGCCAAAGCTCGA
The DNA here is from genome assembly GCA_039737535.1 of Lagodon rhomboides. Classification (NCBI taxonomy): domain Eukaryota; kingdom Metazoa; phylum Chordata; class Actinopteri; order Spariformes; family Sparidae; genus Lagodon; species Lagodon rhomboides. The sequence goes on along the minus strand of CM077784.1, from coordinate 1,849,583 downwards.
GCGGGGATAGACCAGGGCAAAACGCTGTGCCAAATATGGCATGAGTTGAAGCAGGTGGTGGCCCCGCCCAGATACGTAAAAGCCCTGAGAGTGGTAACAGAAGGAAGGAGGGGCGAAGTGAACTTTATAAAGATGCCGGCTGACACTACGGTTCCACAGATTGACCATGCGGTAAAGAGTTGGGACCTGGAGCATCAACACTACGAGGAAAAGAGGAAGAAAGAGATTAAGCCGTCAGCCAAGACGACTGAGAAGCCAAGTGTCAGGGCACCGCCGCCTTCGCAGTACAGAACACCATCTTCACCGCGGTATAAACAAGAGACTGAGAAGCCGACAACCGACCAAGCGGGTCAGCCTCATCCAAGACCCAAGTCAGTGCCGGCACCAAAAGAGGGCTACTTACCCCCAGAGGAGTACAGAAAACTAACGCCGGAAGCGAGAAGGGCCCTCTACGAGTCTCGCAACCCAGCCACGACGGGGCCAAGGAAGTGATGGCCTCAAAGGCGCGGGTCACGCTCGAAGACGCCTACTGGGTGGGGGACGAAATCCACGCTATTAGATCCCGAGTTTTGCCCCTGTCCAGGAGGTACTGGGCCAGCTCTCCGTTATAAAGGGTTAAATCCCTAAACCTATTATAGGTAGCTTTTAAAATTGGGAGTTTTAAATAGGGAAATTATAAGCTGGTAGTGAGGAGATTCGCCTAGCTTCTCACTGCCTTAATTCGGACGTCTACCCTGCTTCCTCTGGTGTGGCACCTGACATGAATAGCCCTTGAGTCAGATACATTCACCAGCCACGCCCGTTTTGGCAGCTCTCCTTTAAATGATCTGAGCACTTGGTATGGTGCTAGGTTGGATTTTAAGGGCTTTTGGTAAACCCTAAGGAATTGTTTCAATTTAGCAGACTAGAGTAACCATTAAGAACTGTTATGATATTATGCACACTTAACACCTAACTTTTTACTTCCATGAAAGAGACATAAAATCAATGTCCACAATCTTAACTTTAACTATATCTTGTTTGCTTTATTTCATAGACTTTAGCAAGGGCAAAGCATACAGCTCAATCATTCAATCATTATCAAAAATTATTTCTATGATCAAAATATGGTAAATCATAAATCAATTAAAAAGAGCTGAGGCCTTTTAAATTACTTGAGTGGTAGTGAGATGAAGAGGGATCGGTCTATCCATGGCTTGCTGCGCCCTTCCTGCTGAAAGCTCACGAACTTGTGGGAAACCACAACCCCGTCCCGAGGTCTGTATCTCCCCAAAGTTGAAACTTCCTGCCAGCAGAGTGAAAAAAGTGTTCCAATGTCCAAATTGTAATCCACAGCTTGTTGGAAAATGGTTAATCCTTTATGCTCTTAAAAATCCTTGATTTGTTGCTGCTGAAGATTCTTGTAATCCTTTTTGCGATGTTTCGGCTGTTCACGTCCTCCGTCTCAGGTGTTTCTTCAAGGCTTGAGCGAAATGGAAGAACCCACTTTAGTATGGGACTATGGGACTATGGGAAATAACCGACTGATTGGCACGGACCAAGCCCAGACTGTCCCAGCTACCTGTGCATCGCAGCCAGTAACAACCAATCCACCAGGCTCAATGTTGAGGCTGGCGGATCCAGAATTCAATCCAAAGAGGGATTTCCGCAGGAATCGAACCCAAGAACTAATCCGGGAATGTGTTACCCAGAAACTGTTACACCTAGCTCCATGTTTTTGGAACGTCAACAAGAACTGTGAAACCCAGAATTTTCTGGTGATTACCCAGGCTAAAGCAGATAGATTTTATGCCGTGAAGGGGGTGTATAGTCAGGAGCCGAATGCTTACCATGAGGATTGGCTTAACGATACCCTGCCCTGGATTTGGATTACATCTTTACAGCACTTTGTGGGTGCCTTCCCAACAGGATACGCCAGAACGGGTCAAGGCCTCAAAGGGCCATATCGTGCGGATATGTATGTCCAGAAGCTCCCCACCCCCACAGACCTAATGACTGTCCCAGCGGGAGATTTCCAGAAAATCGACGAGTGTGTAGCTGAGAAGCTTTTCCAGGACCTGAACGACACTGAATTTGTGAGTGATGGCAAGTCCCCTCGCTGTCCACTCTGGCAAACGGAGCTAAAATGGTGGGGGGTTTGGAAATATGATTGCAGCTTGTTGAGAGAAACAAGGACAGTGAAAACGGTTCTACAATCCTGGAAAGAAGGCCACTCAAGGGAAAACGGATCTACCTGGTGGGGACTGCAGAGGGAGGAATTGCAGCAATGGGTGATTCCATGTTTGTCCCAGACAAGCAATTATTGGGTGAAGTATCAGTATCTTGCCACAGTTTATGTTAAAGATCGTGACATTTGGCCGGGGGTATGGTATGCTCCAGACCCCTACGTGAGTCCCAGACCATGGAAAATGCTATGTGATGGTGCCAATACCACCTGCACTATCAGTCTCGCAAGACGGCACTGCGAGGAGGTTCCGGGCTGGGAGGCTCACTGCCGTGCACAGTACGGCGAGGAATACCACACATATTCCCAGGAAGTGGTTTGGAAAAAGGTTCAACAGAAATGGAGAAGAGCATTTCCACCTGGGGTTGGATGCACAAAGTCCATTCTAGGTCATGGGATGTTACAAAGAAATGATGTCAATGGAGCAATCATCCCCTATGTCGCCGATCCTATTATGATCCTAGCTGAAGGATATGCCTTCCGGAAAAGCCTGTGCGGGGGTCAAGTAACGGCCGGGTACGAATGGATGGGGCCAAACCGACTCTACGGCAATGAAACTTGTCAAGCTCCAGAAGAACACTGGCTAATGTGTGGCACAGGAAAACACATGCGCACTTGTACCTGGTATGAGACAGTAGCAGGTACAGTCAATGGTGCGGTTTCCACAATAGTTGAAGAGGCCGTAGGGATCATTGGCGAAGGGTTATCAGTGGCAGGAGGATGGGTAGGGGGACTGGCTGCCCAGCTCTGGCCCTACCTACTCATGCTGATCGGCTTCATCATTGCAGCAGTGATAGGATATTTCCTCATCAAAAGGGGAGTCCAGGCTGCCCTGCGACCCTGCAGGAAGGAACCACCCACAGGACAGGAAGAAGAAAACAAACCCCTCCTCCGGAAGGAGGAGGAGCTAACCCGCCTATAAGACATCAGGCAACAAGGAGCTCTAGTCATCGCAGTGCCTGACTCTTGACGGGGACCTAGTAGCAGATTTTAAGTCATTGAAGCTGACGAAAAAGGATTAACTTTGATCAATTGAATTTTGTTTTTGGACATGGCAAACAACACCACCCACGTCGAGCCGACAGCTCTCTTTCAAGTAAGCCCAGTAGAGTTTGCCGTTCTACTAACTATGTGGCTCCTCTACTGCTGCACTGGAGCCTGGACCACGGATCAGCCTATGAGGATCCTGGCTCTCCTACAAGGATGCACCAAGATAATCATCAATAACATTTTCTTTGGGGTACGTGACCTGGCCATGTCCCTGTTTGTGACCTATGTTCTGGGTCGCCTGTCCATCGACACCACCAGAGTAGGGCTCTGTCAGGGCACAGTCCTCCTCCTCTGGATGATCCTCGATACAGCTAATATTTTTTACAGCCCATTGAGACTGGCTAACACGATCTGTGAAGCTTTTATGGCAATAGGACTGCTAGCATATCTCCTGAGCATGACCCTGTCCCTGCAAAAGAGAGGAAGAAGGAGGTGGCTGAGCAAACTCGGCGGCATCATTCTCTGGGGGATAGCCTGGGGAATACTTTCAGTCCTGTTGTGGTTGGGCTTGATTGACCAAGTGAGCATAGTTATCTGGTTCATGACTTATGCTGCCTTTTTCCCCCTCAAACTGGGTGCAGACAGCCCAGGTTTGACACCCCCGATGGAGTTGAGATCCCCCTGGTTGGCCTCTTTGGCCCAGAGGCGTTCCCAAAGGGGCCCTGGGTAGGGGCGTAGAGGGCTTCTACAGGCACGCTTGCGCAGCTTTGCAAACTACTAATCAGTAATAATTATACTTTGTGTTGTTATACCTTGCAGGGGAAGATAAGTTGTAACTCCTGTGGGGCTGACTCTGAGACGGTCCAGTACCTCTGGAATCTGGCATCCACCCTAAGGTGTGACCAATGCTATGTGGATTATCGAGGTATCCACTCAGCGGAGGGCATTTTCTGCTACAAAGACAAGCTAGCATGGCCCAGAGTGCCCCTAGATCAGGGTCTGGAGTTGGAGGAAATGGCTAGAGTGCTTTGGACCACAGCAGGAGCCCGAAGAGGCCAGGAGGATATGATTGAGATTCCTGACCAGGGGGTATACCGCCCCCTCTACGTGAAGATGTGGCAGTACCCAGATGGGACCCGGATCACAACTTCGCACTTTATGACCACAAGGATGATGGCAATCGGTCGCCCTCAACCAGCCCTCAAGACCTTCTCTCCAGGTCAGGAAACCACGGCCGACACATCCACCCAGACTTGGGGTATAAGCTGGTACTGGGATGAAAATACGAGCAGCCTGATCGAGGACGGACCCTCATCACCAGACGAAGAAGCCGCTGTTGTTAAGATCTTGGCAGAATTATTAACCGAGGCAACAACAAAACCAGAGCCTGCAGCTGAGTTGGGGTGTGAATCCTGGATAGACCCGGATCCGGCCCCAATGCTAGCAGTAGGTTCAACCGTCCTCTTCGACGAGACAGAGGCTACTGAGGAGGGTCCGAACTTCAGCATGACTTCAGCTATATATTCACCACTGAAACAAGAGGAGATGGGAGCAGACAGCCCCATGGCGGAGCCATCCACAGCAGGAAACACCCCATGGGAGGATAAGCCCCACTTGGACCTCTACTGGGACAGCCTGCATCTGTCACCAATATCAGAGGCCACCAACTCCCCTGACTACCGAGATCCAGCCATGGGATGTGACCAGAAGATGGAGGAGGTGAGCAGCACCATGCCTGAACCATCTACAGCGGACGAGCCACTCATCATCGATGCTCTGGATCTGTCCCCAATACCGGAAGTAGGTTCACCTGCCCAATCGAAGGAGAAGGTAAGAAGACGCTTCAAGAGATGGTAGGGACAATACCAGCAGTACCTGATCTCAAGAAGGGGGTGTCAGAATAGTTGAGATCCATTTACTCCTGCCAGAGAGAAAATACCAGCATGTACAGCCACACACAGAGACAATTGCAGAAGTGTCTCAAACCCCCCTGCCAAATACAAATACAACTACAAAGAAAGGGACGTCATACCTAGTCCTGCAATGATTTTTTATAACAATTGTATCCAAGCTCTGCTGCTACATTATGTTTGCCATAATTATAGTAAAAATATGAGTTATCCAAGATTAAACTTTACAACTAATATAATGTAGGAAGAATAAGGAAGAGAGTGAATAAGGCCAAAGAGCAGGAATTCACCACTGTATGGTAGAGAAGGGGAAGTGAGGGTAGAGAGGAGGAACTGACTGAAGGAGTGCATATGGGCTAAAGGTTAACTCATTATATTAAGATTGTGTTGGAAATTAAGTATTTGATCTGAAAAATGTGTAATGTCTAACCATGATGAAAAGAAATATATGCAATAATGAATGAGAAATCAGTATATTGAGGTTGTGTTGATGGAAAGAAATATATGCAATAATAAATGAGAAATCAATATTGAGATTGTGTTGGCAGTGTGGTTTGGTTGGAAAGGAGAAGCGAGTTTTGGTGAGTGTGTGTAGTTTTGGACTGAACATGACCTCAATATGAACTAAAGTGTGATTATGTGATATTAAAAAATATGTAATGTGTAAACTGTTGATCTAAAATGTAACTGAGTAAAAATGTGATTGAAATCAAAATATTGAATGTTAGTAATCTAATGAAAATCAGTAAGCAAGGTATTGAGCTGAGGTCATTAAAGTGTTAACGAGCTGATCAAGGGGACATGAGGACAAGAGGAAGGGCCGCACCTTGGGCGAGGGGGCAGACCATGATCGAGCGTCAGGACAGCGTAATCGATCGTCATCAAGGGATTATTAGCCATTGAGTGAAGAGATGGCTAAAAAATATCCAAATACGGTCATGAGTTAAGCCTCTGTCCGAAATCTGAGGAGATATAAACCAGAAACTCGGACTAAAGTGCGTTCTTCCATTTCGCTCAAGCCTTGAAGAAACACCTGAGACGGAGGACGTGAACAGCCGAAACATCGCAAAAAGGATTACAAGAATCTTCAGCAGCAACAAATCAAGGATTTTTAAGAGCATAAAGGATTAACCATTTTTCCAACAAGCTGTGGATTACAATTTGGACATTGGAACACTTTTTTTTCACTCTGCTGGCAGGAAGTTTCAACTTTGGGGAGATACGAGACCTCGGACGGGGTTGTGGTTTCCCACAAGTTCGTGAGCTTTCAGCAGGAAGGGCGCGGCAAGCCATGGATAGACCGATCCCTCTTCGTCTCACTACCACTCAAGTAATTTAAAAGGCCTCAGCTCTTTTTAATTGATTTATGATTTACCATATTTTGATCATAGAAATAATTTTTGATAATGATTGAATGATTGAGCTGTATGCTTTGCCCTTGCTAAAGTCTATGAAATAAAGCAAACAAGATATAGTTAAAGTTAAGATTGTGGACATTGATTTTATGTCTCTTTCATGGAAGTAAAAAGTTAGGTGTTAAGTGTGCATAATATCATAACAGTTCTTAAAGGTTACTCTAGTCTGCTAAATTGAAACAATTCCTTAGGGTTTACCAAAAGCCCTTAAAATCCAACCTAGCACCATACCAAGTGCTCAGATCATTTAAAGGAGAGCTGCCAAAACGGGCGTGGCTGGTGAATGTATCTGACTCAAGGGCTATTCATGTCAGGTGCCACACCAGAGGAAGCAGGGTAGACGTCCGAATTAAGGCAGTGAGAAGCTAGGCGAATCTCCTCACTACCAGCTTATAATTTCCCTATTTAAAACTCCCAATTTTAAAAGCTACCTATAATAGGTTTAGGGATTTAACCCTTTATAACGGAGAGCTGGCCCAGTACCTCCTGGACAGGGGCAAAACTCGGGATCTAACACATCTGAACAAGTATTAAATTTGACGGAGGTTCATTAAATGTTAAACAGCTGTGCTGGTGTTTAAAATGTGTGATGACAGAGAAGGTTAGGAGCAATAAAAGGTTATAATTTAACTAGCAACAGCCACAAAGCATCTGTTACTTGATCTAAATGAGCTGCAACTGTGTGTTTATGCTTTTAACACATACAGAAAGTGGTCAAAACAACTCAGAACTAAATTATTAATGTGGCTCCTGAAGGACAGAAGCTCTGCATCTGAAATACTGATGTTAGGCAGAGTATTGATACATGTCAGTGAATTTCAGTAAAATACAGACTTCGCCGATCCGATGCGAATGCAGTACTCATAACACAGACAGAACCCTTATTTCTGCAGAGGACTAGCGTAACCTGGGGACCTCTAGTAATTTGTAAAAAATATGGAGGGCATTGGTGATCTTAATCCAATCAGCCATGTCATGTGATAACAGCTGTCTTGCTTAAATCAGCATGTTGGTGATTTAGGTTGGTATTTCTTTTTAAATATCTGTTTTCTGTTGTGAGCTAACTAAACAAGCGAGAAAGTTAATCACGGCTCATAATATGTTGAACAGTGGTCAACAGCTGTGCTGTGAGATTGGCTATATTCATGGTTGTGATGACAGAGAAGATTAGGAGCAACTAGAGGTTGTCATGTTCATGTACAGCCACAAAGCACACATGAATTGATCCTAATGCGCTGCAAATGTGTATATATGCTTGTAACATGTGCAGAAAGTGGGTAAAACAACTCTAAACTATATTGTCAATGTGGCAACTGAAGAACAGATGCTTCGCTTCTGATAGTTGATGTTACAAGAAGCCTTGACATTAAATCCAGAGATAATGTCAGTAAATACAAGTCAAATACAGACTTTCCTTATCCAGTGCTAATGCGTCACACAAAACACAAACGTGGGTTGTTATTTTCTAAATATAATGAGGTCCATCGTTAAAACTAGTCACGTGTGAATAGGGCTTTAGTGTATTAGTATGTATGTATGTATTATTGTATGTATTAGTATTAGTAAGTGTCAGTACTATGATGTGTAATACCCAGTCTTTATCTAGTGGAAAAAGTACAATGTGAAACATCATGTATCTTTCTACAGTATCAGCAGCATTAGTAGTACCATCTGTAACAGTTGGTCTCTCTCCTGGGAAACATGCTCCGCCACAGAAATGACAGCTCCCATGTAGTGCCGAGTCTTTTCCTCTTTCAACACACACTCTTCCTTCTGCTGCTTCAATACACTCATCCTCCTCTCAGCCTTCCTGGTTGATGAAGAGACAGGAGAGAAGCAGTATAAATTAAACAGAATTAAAGAAAGTGAGGGAGGAATGAGATGGGGAGAAGGAAAAAAAATAGATGGAAAGTAAAAGGAGGATGGCAAATAAACAGGGGGACACATTAAGTGGAGAGGGAAGAGTTTTAGGAAAACTGTAGGATTGAAAAATGTATCAATGGTCAGTGGAATGGAACAGTAAATGGACTGGTTGAAAACAAGGTATACAAAGAGACAGAGTCAACTGGATGACGTCTTGAGCCTTTCCATGTTGATGTGTGCAGCACTGTTGGTTAATCAAACACCTTTTGACAATATTCACACTTCAGAGTGAAAAAGTCCACATTAATCTCAGTTCAGGTCCACAGGGAACAGTGGAAGGTCTCACGACACCAGAGTAGATTTTAGAACAGCTGTTATTACTGAAAAAAAATAATTCTGCACTGTGGGAAAAAACCTGATCTGAATCCTGATAATGCTGTTGAAAAGTCACCCTGGCAACTTCAGCTGAGGCTCAAGGATCACAAATTTGAGGCAATTTGGAAAACATGGAAAATGTATGTTTCCCCGAAACACCCTTCTTTTGTTTAAAAATGTTTATTTAACTCTTTTTATCTTGTCTATATGTTACTCATTTTGTCAAACTCCATTCACCCCATGTTCTGTCTGTTTTGTTTTGGGTTAAAAAACTGAAAAAATAGTTCACTCTATGAAAGGACATATCTAAAGTTGATTATGTAACTATTGTCAAGGTGTGAAACCACATAAAGAAAAATTACACTGTCATATGTGAACATAGACAAAAAATGGGTCACACTTTGATTCAGTAATTATTAGCCAAAAGGCCCATAAGACATAACTGCAGACTAAGTAGATGATTATTATGGATAAAACGCTGGTCCCAACAGTGTTACACACTTCTTTAAAAAGACATGAAGGAAGAGTGACCCACTGCAACACGCTTCCTTTGTAGGATGCTATCAAACAAAGAAAGCAGTATTTTTTTTTTATACCTGTTGGCTTGTTTTTTGAGTTCCAGCTCAGCCTCCGTTCTCTTTAAATCAGCAGACAGGTTAGCTTTGTCCAGAGCCAGACTCCTATTCTCCTCCTGGAGGCTGGACAATCTGAGAAGCAACTCATCCATCTCATTCTTATTTCTACTCTCTTGCTGCTCCAATTGCCTGAGAACCAAGAACAGATTGTACAGAATATTATAACACAACATCTGTACTTGGTGAACACTTTTCAACAAGGTGTATCTTATCACTATATAAAATACCAACCTACAGAGATTTCTCTGACTTTTAATAATCCTGTGCACTTGCATCCTTTATACTACTTATTTTGATTATCTTGTGGAAATCTTTTCTGGTCAAAATACCACTGGATTTCTTTCCCACCTTTATCAAATATAACTGAAGCAATTACAAATGTAACTCTAATGTGCTCTACCACATCATTTTATTCATCACACCACATTCCCCCTGGGAATGCAATACTTCAAGAACTCCATTTTTAGTTATTCTTCTTGTCTTGCTCTTGTTTTATCTGCTCCAAAATCAATTCAAGCTGAAATAATGATTAACGGAACTACAGCTATACTGGGCTGAACTCTTGGAAAACTTGTTGGAAAGATGAGGAAGCTGGCATTTAGAATTTTAGGATAAGAATATGAAGTGAGAAGTGTGCACCCTTTCTAACATACAGCAAGCAAGAGTGTGTGTCACTAACATAAACTGTTGAAGGTTCAATGTGCAGATTTTCTCTGTCCTGTTGTCACTTTACCCAAAAAGAGTGTCCCAGTTCAGCAGCAGAACTGTTTTTAACCCTGATTAATTCATCTTGTAGACAGAGAAATATTTGATAAAACACAGCATTGCAGCACTACCGTCTGAGTTTTCCAGCAATGTTGCAGTGTTCATCCCAGGTGATGGCATCCTTCAGGCGGGCCTGCAGAACTTGTACCTCCCTCATATTTTTCTGCACGTCCTCCCTGCTCTTTTCTAGGTCCTCCTGTAAACGCTGCTTTTCTGCCTCGAGCAACATCAGTTGCTTTGACACCTTGGAAACTACGGAGAGGAATGCCAGGGGAAGAGAGGTGGGGAGTTATAAGGTAAAAAAGAGTCAAAATGAGAGCAACAGAGAAAAGGATGTAGGGCAACAGTGAAAGAGAATTATGCTTAAGTTTCAAGTGTTGCTATAGTTGTGATTTCAAGATTGGCACCACGAAGGGCGCTGACCATATTTTCCTAAATCTGAAATTAACTTTTCTCGTCTGTGTGACGTTTTGGCGAGACCACAGGGTGCTCAGCTGGGAGGAAAAGAGCAAACAGGTCTGCGGTTTGATTAAAATGAGGCAGGGCAAAGTGAGTTGTTGGTATTTTGGTGGAAAATGTGTCTTAGACACTGCGCTGAGAAAATAGGTCTCAGAACCACATCTGTTTGTGGTCTGTGCAATGTCAGTCTGCTGCTACTTTGGTGATTTGTCAACAAGAGCAATCTAAATACTTGAGCAGAAATAACACGATAATACCTAAAAAAAAAAAAGATAAGCTTTTATAAATGAACAATCCTGGACCAGTGGATACAATTAAATCTGCATTTAAAAAAAAACAATGTTTAAAGTGGATGTGGATGGATGGATTCCTGTAAATACTTCTGGATTTATCAATAAATGAATATAAGTGTTGTCTGTTGTCATAAGATTAAATGTTAAATCCCTGTAGCCATCTGAAGGAGGATTACCAGAGCTGATCCTGAGCATCACAGCCTCCTTTCCAATTAAAACAAAACATCTCATGTTTTACTCTTAAATGCATTACACAGCCAATGCTGCTGTCTCACATTTCAGATAAACAACTTGTTGACAATGTCAACAATATACGGTAAGAAATACGGTAGAATTATAACTGAAATGGCATTGGATAGATGTGATCATATGAAATATATGAAACTTCTTCAACAAACTATATTTATATTATTTGCTTGTATCATCCTATATATATATAAAATAACATATATGTGTGTTCACATCTTGCCAATCTGTGCCTTCCAGAATGATGAAGCATGTCTTGTAGAAGGCTGCAATTGTATTTATATTCACCCCTTCCTCCCAACTATATTGACTCAGCCCATTTACACTTTGTACTGCTGCACATTCATGAGCTAAAATATCAGGTGTGCCTGGAGACACCGACACAGTCCAGCTGCCCAAGACGTACAACTCTGTGTTTGTTGCGGCGCTTGTATGATTAAAATAGGCTTAGTCCTTCACTGTACCCAGTACCTTCAGATTGGTGTCTGCTGTGGCTGGCCTTGGCCTTAACATGCTGAGCCTCGAGCTGGTCAATCAGAACCTGGTTCTCCTGCAAAACCAGAAAGGCCTGTTGTTGTAGCTGATGACTGTAGAGAACGAAATACAAAAAGAAAATGTCTTTAAACAGAACAGCAACAAAGCAGTTACATTAATATGATATGACAACATGAACCAGGTATTTATGAGACAAAAAACACTTGGTCCTGAACGGACTTTTACCTTTTTTAAACTCTATCATTTTTAACTTTAAAAGCAACAGAGTCATTATACAACTTACACAAATATGATGTGAAAACACTCCAGTTTATTCACACTGAGAATGGACTTTTCAGTGCAGTAGGATACATCCAGAAGTTAACTTTTGAAATGAGCCAGTTGGGCAGACACCAGTTAACCTGTTAAAATCTAGCCTCTATTTTGTGTCTCTGCTTGATTATAAACAGAGTGTATCTCTGCAACTAGTAGGTCTATTTGAATAATCAAGGTATCATAATAAAAGGAACACTTAAAATATTTGTAAGTATAAGTATAAATGTCACTGGGTCTGACTAAATTAAGTTGGCACACAGCATTAATGAAATATTCTTTTTTTAATAACAATTTTACAAAAAATATCCCTGAGGAATGATGCAGCTGCAGCTCCAAACCATAGCAAAACCTCTGAACATTACCACTGCCAACTTTTAATGCTAATAAAGTGAATCAGAACAAAATTAGAGGTTTCAGTACAGAGCACTCGGGCAGAATTTCCAAAATGTGTCATTTTGCACATTTTGGAACATTTTGGCACATCTGTGCCATTTAGAAATGTATCATGTACCAAACTATAAATTTGACTTATATGTTACCATAGCCCAGTTGGGCTCTGCTGGGGCTTAACAGATTTTCAAACATTGGGGGACAAAAAATGTAGTTAATGTTTGATGAGATCATGTCATAAAGAGATTGTGTGCTGATTTCTTCTTACCAGTCCTTCTGGCTGACCCCTCCCATCTTTGCAATTTCATCATGGAGCCTCTCATTTTCTTTGACCACCTCCTCCACATGAACACGCAACTTCTTCATCCCCTCCTGTTAAAGCAGACATAGACACATGAGGACCTCTAAATTTCAAGGAGTCAAGTCATAAGTTTTAAACTGGAAAACAACAACACAGAAGAAATCATTTACTTTATTACCACCCCTCTGCCAAAGATGAAGGATGCCCCTAGCAACTACAGCCATAGTGTACCAGTTCTCAAAGGGCCTGTACCAAGTGAGCCAGCTATCATTGGGGTTACATTTTAAATGGAGCAGATAACCATTGTTACCTCTGCTGCATGGCTTCAGAGGATCAGATCAAAAGGGAACTCCTACTGACCAATCAATCCGCTAGAAAAACTGAGCTGTCAATCCAGGAGGAGCATGACACGGATGTGCTACTCTACGCTTCTACTTTAAAACAGAGCATCTTATAAATGGGGACAGTTTGTGGCACAGAAGACATTAAGATGATTATAGCTCCATGTTAATTGTGCATAGTTTATTTTATTCTCAAAGGATTCCAGACAGTGTTGATGCTTTTATGCTCTTGTTCTATCACTGAAATTTAGATTTACATGAGGTGACTTTGTGATGATTGAAAGAAAATTGCATACTCTCTGTTTCCTTTTGCTAGAACAATAATCCACAGTGTTAATTAGCTTCTGTGATTATAAATGCAACATTTTAGTGAACTAAAACTCATCAGACATCAGCTTTTTCTCCTCTCTCCTCTCATCTTTGGCAGCAGAAACAGCCTTGCATTACTTTTAACTTTGTAACGTTTATCACATATTTATAATAGTTTGTTCACAAACATCAAAAAGTATCCTATTGTAGTTGTGTGATTATATTGTATGATTTCAATCATCTGCTTCTGTCACTATAACAAATGTTCTTATGGGTATCACAGTTTGATCTCAATTAATATCAAGCACACCCGTCAAACCCGTCATTAACTACCAGTGATCCAGTATCACCAGTGCCAGGCTAAGTGAAGTCATGTCATTCACCAAAAGAGGTTCTTTTGAAAGATCAAATATAGCTTTTCTTCATTCGCTTTTGACAGTTGAAATAACTTATCATTATCAAGCCACCATAACAGAGTTTGTGCGTCTCAATTCAATATTTACTATAATTTGCAACATTCTTAAACAGCAAAATAGTTAACATTAGCAGAAAATATAAATGCTTTGCACTTTGTTATTGCCATCTGTACACCTGAATGCTCACCCAGACTGTATTTAGAAAAAACATCAAAAACAACTCTCAGAAACGCACCAAGTGTATTAATACCATGCAATGCATACAGTACGTCGAAAGCAGCACAGCAGCAGTTTGCTGCGTACGTCTCTGATAAAACAGCCAATGTCACTTTCTACCGAACAATGAGGTAACAGATAATTGAGCAGATAATAACAAGAAGCTGTGGCTCAGAAGGTAGAGCAAACTGTATGTATTCAGCATCCATGCATGCCCAAGTGTCCTTGGGCAAGATACTGAACCCTAAATTGCTGATGGCTGTTCCATTGGTGTGTGAGTGTGTATGAATGGCTGAGCCTAGAAATGTCATGGGGCGCTTTGGTTAGGAAGCGCTGTATCGCTTCTGATTGGCAGGTCAGCAACTTGCGTGGCAGGCTCTGTCGTCAGTGCATTAATGGCTGAATGTGACAAGTGTTGTAAAGCGCTCTGAGTCGTCGGTGCATAAATGCAGGTCCATTTACCATTCACGCATGGAAAGTTATCACACGCACTTTACCTCAGTGGTTTGCAGAAGTGCATCTTTCTCATTCATCCTGTCTTCGTAGGCCAGCAGCAGAGGAGATAAATACTTCATGTCAAGCTACAAGAAGGGAAAAAGAGAGATGAGTCAAATTAGCTACAACATCATCACTAGAGTACCATCGCACTGCAGATGTATGGATCTGTTTGATGCAGGTAATCACTTGTCAGCCCATTTCTCACAGTGGTTGTTAAAACTGAACCAAACCAGGAGTAAATGGGCTTCATCTTCTTTATCTATACTTCTATTTGAGGGATAAAGCAAGCTGTCTTCTGTTTGAATTTTTTATTGAGCATGGGCCTGAGCTTCAACACTATACCAGTTATATGTCAGCAGACTGAGCACATATTTTTTCATATGTTAAATCCTTTTTCACGAGGTAGAGATAGAAGTGGAAAAGACCAGCCACACGAATCTGGCTATAAAATTAGACAGCCATGTTAAACGGATTAATTAGCTTAATTAACTTAACCAACCAGCCACAAGGTTAGACCACTGTCCTGCCATATTGACGTTATGCACAGCTACACAGTATATAGATACTGACCAGCCAGGGAGGAGGGGATCCTGTCTTTGGTAAGCCACTGATTTTGGATGTCTGGATGAGACACAAAAGGAAAGGGAAAGAAAATAAAGTTTGTAATTTTGGTCACTGAAGAAGAAGATGTTTGACATTTTGCTGCTTCTTGGCGCAGTGGCTTGAGGACTTTCACAGGGAGGCAACAGAACAACAGGATAGCCGGGAATCAAATGTAAATGTCATTCAGTACACTGCATTTAGTTAGCTGACGCTTTTGGCAAAAGTGGCTTCCAGTAAGTGCACTCAAGCAGGACAGAACCCCAGAACATCAGCTTTATCAAATATGCTGGACTGCTGTTTGTTTGTTGTCTTATGGGCCAAGGTGCATTGGAGCCAGGACAGCAAACAGTCATGATTTGTTTGCAAATGTTTATATGATCTATGGAAGCAGACACAATTAAATTCTAGCTGTACTAATTAAAACTAATCCCTCATCTTTTCCATTATTTCTTCCTTTTACTAGCCATTCTCCAGCTCTCAGTAATGAGGGTAGACAGCAGCACAGGAAGCAAACTGGAAGTGATGAGAGCAGAAGATTTGTTGGTGTGAAGACACAGCATGAGATAGCCATGATTAATACCACAGGCCAGCTATAGTCTACAGTGCAGAATGGACACACAGCAACAGACAGGAACAAGAAACTCCTTTAGTGCAACAAATGAGATGGAGCGACAGACAAAGAAAACCTTGCTTCGCTCACCAGGGTTCTGCATCAAAGGCAGATTTCTATCTTAAAGGCTTGGTTACGAAGAAATGTTTCTTTTCAGTGCAACAGCTGTGAGAATAAATTGATGTAATGGTAACACATTCCTTGTAAAAGCTGATTAAATTAGACTCTGGGGAGAGGCGATTAAAATGATTACAGTTCAGAATAAAACAGACTTAAATATTTCCTGTTGGTGAACAGAGCAGAGAAAAGAAGTACTAGAACAAAAACAGCTGAAGTAAGTCTGGTTGATAAGAAAAAGGTTCCTGGTACAATTCCCTTACAGTAAGGACTCTTCAATTGATAAGCTTTAAAAGCCTTCTAACAAAATTCTCTTGAGCAAGGCATGAGCCCATAACCATTTCATGGGAGGTCTCATTTCAATTGATTTGAGGTTCACAAATGTGTTTCCACAAACAATACTTGTGATGTTCTGGACCAAAACACTTCAGAGAGTTAAACATAAGAACTTCATCAATTTACAAGGTGAGGTATTCAAAAAGCAGAGGAGTTATTTTGTCATACCTCCTGTTTGGACAGTGGTCTGAAGCAGGTTTGGTATCGACTCAGCTCCACATTCAGACGGTGAACTGTCAGTTTGAGGGCATCATTTTCGTCCACCAGCTCCTGGGCATGTTGCCTCAGATTATGTAGCTCTGCCTGGCTGCCTGTAGGCACACGTCAGGTTAAAAATACTTTTCAGACACTAAATAATCCTCTTACTCAGAATAACATGATGGTTAAACAGAATGCGCTAGATTTATTTAATAAATCTAAATCTTTACATTACATCACAAACAAGAATTCAATAGTTTAGTGGCGTTAAAATATTCAATACAATAGCAAGACTCCTTTTCATGGTTTCAGAAGGAAGTAACAGAAAGGACTGGTGAATATAAACTAAAGAATACTATAGTATATAGCAAGATGGCCTAATGAAGTCTTTTCAACAGACTCTCCCAGTGGTCTGCTGACTGACCCTGAACCTGAGAGATGAAAACAGAAATTCATCCTTGGAGTATAAAAAATATACAATCAAAAGATTCACTAACAGAGAATGCAGCAGAGCATGTTTCCATGCTGCTTCTTTCTGCCCATCAGGAGGTCAGAGTGCCAAACCACCAAGCCAATGTGTTACTAGCAATTTACACTGCTAAATTTGTCCTTTTTTTTTACCTTTTCATGTTTCTTTTTTCATTGCTACCCACCCTCTTCTTCTCATCATGGCGAGATGATGCTCCAGAGCGCCAGGATCAAAGCCGTGTCTACTCACGGCACCTTCTCCAGCTCCCTCCTTTTAGCCCTGCACATGCATCTGTTTGTTGCGACTCACTGTTTCATTTTCTCTCTGTCTTAATCATTTCCTACAGCCCTTTTCCTGCCACCCAATGTTTCACTATATTTATTCACTTTCTTCCTCCACTCATTCTCTTCTTTTTGTCCCACTGTAAATCTCTAGAGGCTCCACCACTCTACCTGCAGATGACCTCAGGTTTGGGGAGGCTTGGCTGTGTCTGATCTCCTGTTCCAGCCGTTGCAGTCTCTCCTCCAGTAGCTTTTGTTCATCTACCATCCTCACGTTCTTTTCTGCCTCGCTGGGTTCTGAAGACAGCTGGGTGGGCTGTTTTGGGTTTTTGGCCTTGCTGGATTGACTGTGGTGGTCAGTGGCTAGGGTTTGTAGAGTGGCTGAAATATAGAAGGTTAATAATTTTAATGACAGTAAATGTAGATATTCTAAAAAAAAGTATAAATATTAATAAAAATTAATCCTCCACACTCCACTCTTTAAAACCGTTTGTTTTGTTGTTTCTGTGGTGTAGCATGAAAGGACTCAAACTCAGTTTTGTTTTGCAAACTTAGTGTTGTAAAATGATAAATAAATTAACCTTTGTACCTTAAACTTTCAATTGTAATGCATTCCTAAAAATGCGGCCTTGACACACAATTCTCATGGGTATAAGCAAATATCTCTTATGGACATTACGTTAACAAACAAATGTGTTTGTAAAGCAAAACTAGATTTCTTGAACAGGTTGACAGTCAATCCCTTGGAATATATTGAATGAATAAAACTAACAGATGAATTAGAATACATGGTTAGTAATCCCAAAACAACAAGTGTGATATGGTGTTGAATGCTTTTTGTCAACATAAGACAGAAAATAGACACAAATGTGGAAATGCAAATAGGAATACAACCATCTCAAGAACTGAGTAAAAGGAGGAAGAAAGGAACCACAAAAGGATGAGAGATCAACACTTGGATCGATCTACTATTTAAATGTAGGCAATAATGAGCACGTTGCAATGGGACTCCCTGAAAACACAGTATTTCATCCAGGGACAGTGCTTGTTGTGTTGTGTGCCTGATGCATGTCCTTATTGTCTCACATTGGGCGTCTCATCACTTGTAACTTCAAACAGAGATGATTTTTTTCTGTTTGGTGATCATTGCCTGGCCTTCCATACTTCTGTCAGGTGTAAAACCAAAAGTGAATGCTGATTTATTGATTTAATCAGGTCCATGATCTTTTCCAAAGTATTTTTATTTCCTAAATCTAACCAATAGTCTACTGCATAAAATTAACCAAACTGTGACTGAAAAGTGTAAATATTGTTTCAAACAAAAATAATACATTAACTAAAATGTCTAACAAAAAAAAGCCATAAAACAGAATTGTAATTTCACCCTGGACACATACTCTGGTCGCTCACACAAATCACCTTCCATGCACATAGATGAGGATACACAAATTACAGGAAAACGACGCACACTCAGAGCGAGCACAGGCTGGGACAATCACAGAGCTTAATGAACCATGCACTGCTCTGTCCCTCAAAACCATGCCCATCCAGGCAAAATAAAATGCTTGTAGGGAGTCCCATGTTGCAATAGTCCTCAACTGCAACCAGTGCCTTTCTTTAAACCTAAATGCATTGTTGTTGCCCTACAATGGAACACAGGAACAAAAAAATGTTTACAACTACAGTAAATACAGCTGAAAATATTGTGCATATACTATGTGTTGGTTATGTCTAACCATAGTTTGGTGCAAATATAGGTGCCATAAAAACATGACAAGGTGTACAACTGATAGCTGCAGTGGGTAGCAGTGTAACTAGTCAAAAGTGGTATAAGCCAGGTAGAAACTAATCCCACAGTACGTTATGGCTGATTGTTTAGCATGCATTACATGTTTATTTTGCCTGAACTAAAGCAGGCCTTGATTTTCATGTTCCCGCTGTACTTGTGGATATGATTTATAAAGTTTAACAGTACCTAGAGTTGGTGGACTAGTGAGAGCGAAGCCTGCAGCTGTCTGTATCATGTGAATTATAGCACAAGGAGCGAAGAGGCAAAATGGACCGGCTCTTTTAAGTTCAATATAACGAGAGGGAAACTACACAGACTAAGTTATGATTTATCAAGTCATGAACCAAAGAAGAAATCTGAGTCAAAATAACCAACAGACTCACAGAAGACTACTTTAAGACTTACATCTACAAGGCACAACGTCTTTCTGACTTCCGGGGCTCTTCCTCAGAGAGGCTTTCTTCTTCTTGGCAGACTCACAGCTGGCTTCAGGAGACTGGACATCGGTTTCCACAGTAAAATCTGAATAATGATAAATATCATGCCATCATTAAATTAGTACAAAGAAGATGGACTGGGTCCGGTGTGCTTTATATATATATAACCCAGTTTTACCATAACCTGCATATTGTTCTGTCAGGGTGTTTTTCAGCCACGCCACACATCCTAACCACAGACCACCCCAGCCAACCCAGCGTGGCCAAACCTGCCCACAGAGCTGTCTCCAGAGCCCAGCAAGATGTACAGAGGTGCAGAGGGAGACATTGTGGGTGCTGCCAGAGAGCAACACAAGGCTGGTGTGTTACAGCCTGCGTCTACCATTTAGTGATTAAGGTAGGAACATTTTAAGGACACCTAATTTTAATTTAGCACTGCCAAAAGCCCGAGGCCAGCTCTGGTAATAACAACTATAATGAGGCTTTCCATTCAGCTCGAATTATGTAAGGCTACATTACGGCTGCTGTGAAAGGCAGGTTGAAAAAGAGCTGTATATTCCTTCCTCTCTAAAGGCTGAGCAGCCATATGCGGTGCAGCTGAGTCTCTTATCCCTCTCCCTTTTACTCTGTATGGGAGGAAATTCTAAAAATCAATGTGCATGTCTCTCTTTATATTACCGTACCCTAACCCCCTCTAAAGAGACATCTATACATCTCTATTAGATAGGTTTAATGGAGGTGTATTTCAAAACTGTATTATGACTGAGAGCTCTGTCACTTTGTTTTTCTGAATTTCCAATCACAATGTAGTTTAAAAGTGCAGCACCAATAAAACAACACCACAGACAGAATCCCATTTGTTTTGCTGCATACTGTTGGAGAGATTTTTAAAGCCATTTGCTACTTTTATTAGAGTTTATTCTCTCGGGTTACATGTAATAATTCTAATTCTAATTACAACTACTCTGTATACTACTAATTGCTGCTAAGTGATATTGCAGTCTATTCACCAACACCCGACTCAGTTTTGTTTGTTGAAGTTAATGTCACATCAGTGGTTACAACCAGAAGGAGTATTAGCTTACATGCTTTCAAAGTAAAGCCTTTGGAGGAACTCGGTGCTTTTCCACTGTCTGAATTAAGTTTGGGGGTGATTATTTCACCCTACCAAAATTGTCCTTTTCGAAGGACAGTATTTTGCGAAAGTACAGGAACTTTGGGGGTGAGGATTTCTGATTGGTCTGGTACTTGCAGCATTCTTGCTTGTTTTTTGTTAAATGTGCTTGAGACATAAACATGTAGTTATACTGTAGAAGAAAGCACAGGACAAATGGACCAACAATCATCTTTGTCGTATAGCCCCAGGCAGAAATGACGTGTGAAAACAGCCATCAGTGTTTAATACATCAGCAACTACTTTGCGTAATCTTCACCAGAAATTTAGATTTTGGTTAAATAGTAGATAAGAACAGAGCCTTTTAGTTCCTTGAAAAGTAGTTCCTAGTGACATAAAACAAATATGAATAAAAATATTGATAAACATACAAATGATGACGTGGTCTTACTCGTTACACACATAGATTTTATACTATACTTGCTGTGTTAAAGCTTAATTCCTACCATCTCTGCATCAACACAGAATATAATGATGACAACATGAAGAGAGCTCACAGTCTGACCAGTACATAATCCATAATTACATTTTAAAATGTATAAAAATCTAGCTCAGAGTAATTTCTCATCTCTTCCAAAAAGGCTAGTTGGAAATCTACAGTATGTAAGTAGTGACAGCTGAAGTTGTTTCATTGGGTTGTGTAATAGTAGTCTAACTCTTAAATAAACAGCAATCTAAGGTAAATTTATTATGGGTTGCTAAATTACACTCTGCTCAGTATTTTGCTCCTTTTATTTTGCCACTTCTGACAGACTCTGAGTTAGTTACTACTGTGCACTATCCAAATACCAGCGTCCACCCATCTCCCATTAGTGTGACGTCAGTACCTGGAGAAGGCTCTGTTCTGCCAGACGTCTGATTTGGTTGAGGTACAATGGTCTGGAAGGAAGAAAGACAGGCAAAACAAACAGACAGGCAGTCAGACAGATAATGAATAAGTCTTTTCAAAAAGACATCCAAAGGCCTGCTACCTGCAACGGTATCTCAGAGATTGCTGTGTTTATGGCCATTGTCGAAACGGGGACAATAAGATCTTGTAAATGTGTTTATTGTTGTGAATCTTCTGAGACAAATTAAAGCAACCTGAATAAATCATAATGGTGAATTCAGTGTTGAAAAGAGTCACAGCTGAAACAGAAAGAAGCAAGAAGAATTAAATACCTGAAGAATGTTAACTGCTCTGTAAAAAATACTAGAACATTCATTTCACTGCTGTATGTCTCTTGGCTAGAGACAATATCATCATATGATTAGTAAAGAAACTATAATCATATACACCGAGTTGCCAGTCATTTACGTCCCCATGTTTAAATCTAATGCAGTCCAATACAACAGTCCTGCAATAAATCCTCCCTTCATTAAGGTTATACTGTTCCATTTTTATTGAAACTGCTTAAGAGAGGTGTCGATTAAACTGTATGATCATTTAGCTACTCAACGGTTTTGCATTATACAGAGAGGTGTTTTAATCATTTAGCCTACCCTAATGGGATGGATAAAGGATGTGAAATATCTTTTTGTTTTAGCTAAGTGTATCAAATAAATTGGCAATAGTATAGTATAGTATAGTATAGTATAGTATAGTATAGTATAGTATAGTGTAGTGTAGTATAGTATAGTATAGTATAGTATAATATAGTATAGTATAGTAGCTATAGCATAGTATAGTATATGTACTGCACAGTGAAACCTCACCCTGTATGATAAAGAAGGTGGCTGATGGACATTGCCATCTGCTTAAAGTACTGTATATTCATGAAGGTATAGCCTGATGTTTCTTAAGGATCCTTCTGTTAAAATCTACCTTATAGGTTACAATCCAGTGTAGTTGTATACAGGACAAGTACACAATAGAACAATATCCCAAGAGTCTGTGAGTGCAGACTCTCACTCCCAGTCAGTGACTATACAGAGACAAAAGATATACATTACCTTCATTCCCTGCGCAACTGTGCCTCCTACTGAATCAGACTGGTATCACAATGCCCACAGCTAACTTAACAAACAGGCCAAACTGAACAAGTCTTAAAAAAAAATGTTTGAGAGAAAATAGTGATCCTCCCTCAACACACATTCAAAAAATAAATACTTTTTTCAAGGCAGATATTCTGAATTGTTATTCCAGGAAAAGGCAATGGAACTTATCATTAAGATTATTAATTACATATGTGTTGTCACGCTATAACTTAGGGCTGCAAGACATGGTCAAAAAGTGGTATTGCAATTCATTTGACAGATATTGTTTCATAATTCATGATTATTATGGATGATTACATTTTACATCACAAGTAGTACAATGATGATGATGATGTGGCATTTCTCCCTGTCGCTGACAAACAAACATGTTTGATTTCATATGGAGAACAAGCTTTGAAGGCCAGAGCGTCTCTGCAGCAACACAACATTTCAATGAAACACTGTTTTGTGACACACTTTACCTTTATAAAATAATTGCATTTCTTGCGATTTGGATAATGTGCTTAGTCATATGCAGTTTTGATTATTTTGTGATTTTTGATTTGATAATTGTGCAGCCCTATTATAACATGTCCAAATCTCTGCCATAAAATTGGTCTGTTGGCTGTAGTCCTCTGCTCAGCCACAAAGCAACTTCAGCTGGAGTTTAACTAGTTCATTAAAAAAAACTCTTTGATATCAGTAATTTATGGTGGTAAGAATGTTTCTCATTTCCTTCCAATAACAACACTGGAATCAAAACCACTAACACTGAGATGTCCCCCCCAGTCTCACCTTTATTGGCAGGGCATAGACAGGTTCTATGATTGAACAATCCTCCTGTCTGTCCAGAGTGTGGTAAATGTGTTCCTCCCTGTCCTCTTCATTCTCCGACTCCTCATCCCTGTCTTCCAACTCATTTTCTGAGTGCTCAGGGGAGGACAGGTGTGGCCGGCTAGCTAAATCTTCTGACCATCTGTCTCTGAAGAAGATAAGAAATCATATCATCTTTTTTTATTACTTGTTTTCTTAGGGCTAAATAGTCATACAAGTCTTGACTTCAGCAATTGACCTTTTCCACAGCTGAATTGTCACAGTAGGAAAAATATTACTAACATTAACACTGGCTCTGTTTTATTTAATAGCCCCAGTAATCCATGATAGTGTGAGTAAATGCCAGCATGCAAAATACAAGGACACTAAAACTAAACAGCTGAATGGAATTCAACTATCATTAATTTGATCATTTCCACCTGTGCTTTTCTACAAAAGTGTCTTTTGTGAAAATTGTATTATTCCTAAAAAGAGAAAGAGAGAAAAGTACAAAAGGCACACAATCATGATAAAAGATTGTTAAAACCAGAAAAAACTCAATTTAATATAAAAGGCCTTTATATTAAATAGATTGAAAGAAGCCTTAAATAAAATCTTCATGCACATAAATTGATTTTTTATATATTACATCTTACATGTTACAGACACCTCTTTTGCTCTTGTAAATCCTGATGGAGATCCTATAATTTCTACTTTGAGAAAGCTAAGAAAAAAAAAAAAATTACTTCAATTCCTCAAAGTATTTTTGACCCCTTTTGGCCCATCGTGACACACCAGATAATCAAAGCCCCAGGTCGGGTTTAAACTTGAATCATCTCTTGTAGTTAGAATAATTTGTAACAAACCTTGTGATAACAGTGGCGTATTAGCCAGAGGGAGGTTACCTGGTGTAAAGTGCTGCGCTGATGTTTGGTTCAGATATGAAGGACTCCGACTGGCCACTCTCAGAGAAAGACCTCGGCCGTACAGGTGGGATGGCCCAAGTCTGTCCAGTGAGCGAAGAAGACAAGATGGCTGCTGCCAAGGCTGACCTGTAGATGAAGAGACACAATTCAAATACACATATACTTTGTATAATATAAGCACAAGAAATTCATGCAAGTTTATTCATTTCAAGTATAGATTATGTATTATGTTGATTTTGATGTGATACATTGTCACAAAAGGGAGCATCTTGCAGAATGTCCTTAAAGGAATTTGACAGCAGTGTTTTGAACTAATAACACTGCAAACCAGATACAGCATTTTTAGCTAACAAAAACAAAAACTCTGTGTCGTCAGACAATCGAAGTTTGTGTCAGTGGAAGAAAAATGTATAATGAGGATTAATGATGACAGTGAAAGCCACACAGAAATTAAACTTTTCTACCGCTTTTCAGTGATATTGTCTGAGGCCAGCAGGAAGGGCAGTCCTCTACAAACGTTGATCAGAATTTAACCAAATGTGAACATTAAGCTCAATGCCAAATAAAACTAACTAACCGATACAGGCCATTAGAAAAAAACTGGGAAAAAGGCTCAGAGGTAACACAACAAAATGAAAGTATGCTGGAGGTTGGAGGTGATGAAGGATGTTAGGTACCTGGGTCTCTCAGGTGAGGGGTTTGGGCTGCGTGGGGGCGGGGTACGAGGTACAGCAGGCTTGGGAGCAAGGGAGGCAGCAGGGATCAAACCATGGGCTATATGTTTCTACACAACACACACACAGGAAGGTTAGGGAAAGGGTTACCGACACATGAAACACATTAACACATCATGTTGGTACTATGACGATGGTTGAGGTAGGTATTAAGTACAGTAAGAACATAAAATAAGTGTTTGAGTTAAGACAAAAGGATTATGTGGAAGGTGAAGGTTAAAGAAAGGATGACTACAGAATCACAACATGACCAACTGATTAACAAGGTAGCTACCACTCACAGAGGTGCCTGTTATAGCAGTAGACGTTTTCTACTGGAAACACCACTGTACTGTTGCTATATCATTATATACATATCCATCAGTTATACTTTAAAAGCCGTTCAAAACTAGCAGAGAAGAAGTGGACAATGAATCTATCCGTCGACTCGTTTAAAGGTTACTCTAATGTTATCATTTTCGTCAACAATATGAATACCATACCAAGGCAAGACGCAAAACGTTAGCTAGCTTAAATGTTTCTTTAGCTTTTGCTAACGTTAACTAACCAAAGTTATCCAGAACAGTTACCCGCTAGCTAAAGACTGTAGATTCAATGACAACCGTTGCATAGGTTAATGTTAGCGAAATGAAAACAAAAGCATACATTACGTTCATCTAGCTAGAATAGGATAAGCTTCGTTATTTATTGTAAGACGTGAAACTTACAAAGTCCTTGTCCCTCTCCCGCCTGAAGCTGAATTTTAACATCGTGGAAAATAGGTTTTTGCTTCACTAGTTGAAGTTACTGTTTTCCAGTTTAGGCAAACAGCTCCACTCGTTTACCGCGCATCCTTTCAGCCAAACAGCATTACAAGAGTCTGCTTGTCATTAACATAATGTTTCCGATTACATGCCCTCTTTTTCCCTAAAACGATAAAGCAAATAAGCAAGCTGTATTCAACAGGCTGGCTGCGCGCAGACTCCCCGTATCTAGACGCTTCACCACAAGACGGGACCTTGCTACAAAAGTCGTGCTGATTGGCTTAAAGTGAGGCGAGGAGCCAATCCGAGGCCGAGTTAATTAACCTAGCAACGACGTTCTCTTCGGCCAACGGCCGGGCCAGCAGGGGGCGATGACGTTCCACTTAACGGTCACCTCCTGTCTGTCAGCACAGAGGCCTTTCTTTCTTTCTTTCTTTCTTTCTTTCTTTCTTTCTTTCTTTCTTTCTTTCTTTCTTTCTTTCTTTCTTTCTTTCTTTCTTTCTTTCTTTCTTTCTTTCTTTCAACATAGCAGCTATACCAGCCTACATAAAAAGTCCCCTAAAATAATAATTAAGTAACACTTGGTGAAGTATACACACATATTACATTACTAACCATTGCATTGAAATGTCTATTTTACCAATTTTAGAACAGTTTTACACTCAGCATACAGACTAAAATAAAGATGTTGGCACCACCTTTTAAACTTTCCTATGCCCATATTTATTTCAGCTTATTGTTATTATCCATTATTATTATCCATCCATCTAGTTTCCCACCGGCCTCTGCAGGCTGATTGTGATAATATACTTTGAGGGGAGAAAAAAAAAACACCACATATTTTCATTCCTCTTCTTGGCTATAAATCAGCTGAAAATATCAGTGTTTTATCAAGTGCTGCCCCCCGTCCTTAGGAATGAGGGAAGTCAACATTTTTTGTTCCTGCAATATCCACTCTTCCTGTGAAAATAAATCTAAATACTAAATAGAATTTGACCTTTGGGGGATCCATGTGCCCTCCCACACAGAATAACACACACAGACAAGTACCTTGGGAAGTACGCCAGTGAAGAAAGCCCATATGGGTAAAACCTAATCACATGGTGTTTCTCTTCTGTTTCCATGATGGTGGATTATGTCATGTGATCCCAGGCTAGACTCGCTTACAAACCCGTGAGTGTTGACTTAGTGAGTGTCAGCTCACCAAGGGCTGTGGTCAAACTTCATTCCAGTCATTCCCAACCTGCTCGGTAGTTTCAACTTGATATACAGATCACAAATATATATCAATTATTAAATCAAGGAAATTTGTTTTTGTCCCCATCTTTTATTGAGATTTGAGTTTATACATGACACAAAGATTTGCCATCAAAGCATTCACACCACAGTAGCTATACAGCACAAAGTACAGAGAAAGAAGCAAAGGCAACCTGAAACCTTTAGAACAACAGGTACCATAACCCTCTGCATGTACACCAAGGCATTTAGGATGACTATGCACTGTGAAATGCATGGAAAGATCTGTTAAGTCAACATCATCATCATCATCTGTGTAGGTATACACGCCTCTGTTAGCACACTTATTTAGCACTTATTAATCAATTACTGCACATTCTTGTTATTACACATTTTCCTTCATGATTTAGTATAAATGGCACTTAAGACACCATACAAGGTAAACAGAGACAGTAAAGAGCGTTACATCTTCTCAGTGTTACTGTTTAAAAACATGTACATTTAAAAAATATCTTTACAAAGACAAAGTGTAGATGTATACGAGTTCACCAAAGGATTAAGCAAGGCTAGTATAATACATTCCTCCAAGAAACCAACCAAGAAATCCAACGTGCAAAAATTCACAACTTGACCATTCACAAACTATTTCTGAAACCTACAACTTTACAGGTAAATATATATATTTTTGTTTGTATTTTTTATTACATAAATAATTTGATTATCAAATGTGTAAAGGAATCTACTTTGTAGATAGAGAGATAGTCCAACACTGCAAGGTGTCAGTAAAATGTGGGGTGTGAATAGGATTACGACAGGTGGAGACAAATAGTGGAAACCTGAATGTGGACTTTGATCAAAGTCACTGGTGGGTGACTGGCTGGCCAGGCATACTGCAGGAATGTCACTGCTCTGCCCACATTCTTCCCTTCTGGAGACAAAATAACATTTAACTACATCAAGATTCACATTAACAGAGAGACACGCAGTTCGTGCTCCTCTGATGAATGGACAAACTGCCAGACAGCAGCAGGTCTGACACAAGAGGGCCAGAAACGGGTAAGATGAGCCAGGATGGCAAATGGTACATCCTGACACATCAGGGACATGGAGGCATTTTGGTCTATGGCGTAACTGGTACAGTAAGCAAACCTAAAATACCAATATTTCCTTTTACATGTGTCCCAGGCATGACACTCAGCAGAAACAATAATCCTCAAAGGCTGTCTCACAAATACAAAAGTGACAATAATACATAACCAAGGTATATAGATGATTTTTAGCAGCTTATAGAACATTGCATTCATCAACTCCCCCAAGACAAAAAAATGACTGCACGGCACTATTTGTTTTCCCTCAATCACTGTTTGACATCCTGCAACAAGGTACATCTACATATGTATTTAGAAAATATATGTTTTCAAAACCCAAATCTGCTCAGTATCCACTGGTTGCATCAAACATCATGGCAATGACCAAATCCTTCACATACAGTATCAAACAGAGAACATGACTGCACAGTGCACAGCTACATGAGTACACAATGGAAGTAACCAGGGACTCCTTAAGCCACAATTAAATTACCCCCTTGCAGTCAAGTAGTAACCGACGCTGGGTGGATTTGTACAACTTTGTTTTCTTCCTTCAATTCGTCTGGAGCGTTTCTTTTCTTCAGGAAAACATACTGAGATGACATTTTAGAAACACGTCTCAGTGCTGTGTGTATTTATATATACAGACTGGAATGATAACTGCTATGTTTTTTTTGTTCTTTTTCTTACAGTGCATTGGTACTGTGCTGTACACATACTGGCATGGTACAGGAGGGTTTCTCATTATGTTTGGTGTGCAGTCCAGTTCACTTCAGGTACTGGACTATGCTGGGAGGCTGCCCATGTACCAACAAAAGGCACCTGTAGACAGTATTTGGCACAGCCACGTTCCAAGGTAGCTGGCAGGAATGTTATCATTACACTGGTAACATACACGCTGCACACATCACTGCTCCGTCATCCAGTGGAAACACCAAAGGGCACTGGTACTGTACCATATCCATAGCAGGTCCAGTATGGGTACAACACAGTACTGTGCACAGCCACACAAGGCTTCGTATGCGTCCTGCACGCTGTTTGCAGACAGCAGAGAGTCTGCAGCTGGCTCAGTAGAGGGCACTGTCGTTGTTGTAGGAGCTGGAGCTGGGGAAGGTGGGGCACGGTTTATTCCAGGGGAGGCTGCCGGAGTGGTCGGCTGTGGGAAGGCTGAGGGTACTGGCGCTCTTCAGCTTGTTCTTCAGACCCCAGCTGATGAAGGAGGACTTCTTGGTTACTTTGCGAGACTTGGGGTTCTTGTCGTCGTCATCGAAGGCCAGACAGATCATGGAGTAGGTCTTCGGCAGGTTCCCGCAGAAGGTGGCACTCTTTGTAGGCTGGACAGAGAGAGTGACAGTTGTGTTTAGTGGAAAGAGGCAGCCATTGTTTGCTTAGTCAAAGAACGGCTCTGGACGCCATACAGTCTCAGTCAATACATGGGTCAATAAGTTAGCAGTAACACAGAAGTCAATCATAAACAAGTTACTGTGAAGCAATCGTGCCTGATATGAAATCTGCATGGGCTGGACAACAAAACGCCAAGAATATACAGTAAAATGCAGTCTTACCAACTCCTCAAAACTTTTGGAATAATAACACCAGGGCTGCTTTTTGCAAGAAATTGCTTAATCTGTCCACTAACTCACACATCCGTAATCTGTTTTATAAACAACACGTAGTTTGTATCAAAAGAGTTATTTCTCATGGGAAACCAGACAGTTTACCTTGAACTACAGATCTGACACTCTAATTGCTCTGTGTAGTCATCTGATATACAGACAAACTTCCTGTTTCTAATTGTCAGTCAGTCAAACCAACTGATGACTTTTCACTCCACTTATAGAAAGAAAGTAAGACATGGCATACCATCGGAGGATTGCTGTCCATAATGCTGACCACCTGGATGTCGATCCCCTCCTCATCCACGTCCTTCAGCAGCCGCATCACCTCGGTCACGCCCAACCATTTGCAGTCCGTGTCGCCCACGGTAACAATGTAGTCGCCCTCTTTCAGACCGTCAGCCTGGAGAAAAAGCAGGAATAAGAGAGGAGAAAGGATATTGACAAATCCTGATACTGCAGTGGACAGAGTTAATATTTACAGCTGAACATTTGTTTGACCATGTGCGGTTCACCTACTTTCCCCCTGGAGTCTGCAGGGAACAAAGCTTTTTTACAGCAGGCGTAACACTGTGCAACAGAGCACATTATTTAACAGCTGTGGGAAATCTGTCTTATCTACATGAGCTCAGCTATTCCTGTCTGATAACTTGATCTGCTGTGCTCAACAGAGGCCGTTCAACAACTCTGGTGTATCAGTCAGGTCAAGAATAAATCCTGTTGAATGGAGCATTATAAGTTATAAAGAGTTTGGCCTAGTTAGACTTGTGTAATACAACTAATCTGTTTCTTTGCATAGCCTGCATGGCCTATTAAGAGTCTACTCTTTGTCAGCACCTCTTAATGAGCTGTCAGACTGAAAAGGATTGCAGAGAGTAAATACTCTCTGATTCTTAATTAAATTAGTAGCCAGAGTTGCTGTGGAGGGGAGGGGGAGCTTACAAAGCCTGAGTCCTGTTTAGGTTTCTCAGAATGACGTTAATTATTTTAAATTGAACTTATTTGCTATTCAGTATGAAAGCACGTCTGAAACTTCAAGCTGTTAGTTCTACAGCAGTAGATAAAGTCACTCCCTGATAGTTTCATTTTGCAGGGAGTTGATATTGAGCATCAGGCTTTGTTAAAGTTTGACAGAAGAAGACTGAACTTCTTGAAATATCGTGTACTTTAAAATAACATAGTTTGTTAATATTTTGTAACAGCCTGCAGATGATGAACTCAGTGCATTTAAAACTGCTATTTTAGGGGATGATGTCTGCTCAGATAGATTACAGCACTCATCTCATACCTCTGCAAGCTGATCTTTATACTATACAGACCAAAAGCCGGCTGCACAGTAGGAGATAAATCACTTGTTCAGCCAAAGATAAGGAATATAGGTTAACTCACAGCAGCTGGGGAAAGGGGGTCCAATGAAACCACCTGGACTGGTGTTTCTCCTTTCAGGGTGAAGCCCAGGTCTCTGTCCTCAGGGCGGAGTCGTATTGTCCGCGGGGCCGTCCACCGCTGCTTGGCTGAGAAGACTGACAGAGGGCCCTGCATGGAGACATTGTGGGGATGCTTCGGTCAATATGGCTACAGGTTTTACTGACTTACCACAATAATATCCTCTTGTCCTTGAGTTATGTAGTTCAAAGTTTTTGGTGAGCGCCTGGGGAAAAACTGAAACTCCAGAATAACAATCCCTTCCAGTATCCTTACTGACTAGTCAAACATGATTGAAATCCACATCTGTGATCTGTTAGAACATCTGTACATATATTGTTTACACAGTAAGCGGGTGGAAGTCATGGGACCACGGAGGATGTTAAAATGATTCATCTCTCTCACACCTGCCCTTCTGGGTTGCCAGGTCAGCTTTGAATTCTCACCAAGCCGGTCACACAGTCCTTTGTGTGCTCTTTAAAAAGTAATTCATACGAAAAACATTCTAAACATACTTAACATATTACTTATGTTTACTTGAATGTGGACTGTAGATAAACAGTATCTATCATAATGCATAGTTATAGCTGAATGACAATTCTCAAGTAATTCTAATCAATAAATAACATTTTAATGTATAAAATGTTAACACTGTAGGACAAAAGCAGTCAAATCACTTATTTTCTCACAAATACAGGACATTTTTAAGTTAGCCATTGTTTGAAAACAACCATATTTAAAAAGCTGTCACCTCCTTTGCAGGTATTTTTTTGTACCTGTGAAATTACTTCCAAAAAAAACTTCCAAAATTGTCATCAGTTACTGATGAACAGATGGATTACTTAATGAATCATTTCAACATTAGCCATAACTTTTAAGACTGCCGAAGCCAACTGCTATCTCTCATTAACACACTTCTTATCTAATGGGAAAATCTCTCCTCCAGAATATCTTGACAATCAGTCCTATGTAACAACATGGGACTGATCGTCGCCCTTTAATCATCAATGCAGTGATTCGATGGAGAGATTTGGGTTGGATTTAACTTCTCTTTCTCTAATTACTCTGTGGAACCAAAAGGATTTGAATCTTGTTCTTGGTGTCGAGACTGTTAATGAAGAGCTAGGATGGACTTTACAACAGGAAACAGAGGGGTACTTATTCACAGAGACGCCTGACACCTGCTGACTGTGGAAGTCGGCTCTGACCCTTCACCTTCTCACCAGTTAGTTGCTTGTAAGGTTGCTTGTCTTGAAACTGAAACCTGTTTGTTTGTTATAGTCATTGTAAACTGTGCTAGATGAAAGAACTGAATTGCGCTTGAATGTCTCTTTCAGAGGACGTAAACAGAACACTCCAGTTCGAGGATGCCCTTCCACCCTCCACACACCACTATGATAACCAAGCCAGGATCAGAGCACCTCTGTCTGTGGTTAGTGTTAGTTTTGCATTTGTTGCTTTGGATGAAAGTCCAGGAGGCTTTGGAGACAATGTGGGACTTTGAACTAAATGCTAAACAAATGTGCCAAAGCTTCCAGGAGACTCATCCTCGGTTGGTTGTATCCAGAAAATAACAAAAAATAAACTCTGGGTATTTAAAAGTCTTAAACATAAATCCAGAGCCATTTCATATCACTTGATGAATAAACCAACAATCATGTGAAAAAACACAAATGTGAGTAGAAAAAATATTAGTAACCCACATACCAGCCTTTGGAAGAAGTCTGTGACTTTCACCTTTGTGGTTGCAGGAACCTCCATCTCTGCTTTGTGCTCAGTTTTAGCTGATGAAAGAAAGGGAAAACAACAAGGCTGTCATTTTGATGTGTTTAATGTCACAGCTACATTTCAACTGTGGCCCTGCACGGAGCTGGGCAGGGCCTCAGCAGTGTAAACATTACCTCATCTGGATCTGGAAATAAATGCCACATCACATCTGATTGCAGCAGGTGCGGTTCACACAACACAGCAGCCTTTTATAAACCGTTTCCTAAGAGACAATGCTCACAAAGCAACACATTGGCCCTTCTTGTGATTTGGGTCATTGGTGAAGTGTTTGTTGTGGTGACACTAAGCTGACTGGTTAGTTTCTATGCCAACCACAGGAAGAATAGATGTCACCTCAGTGACGCTTAATGAAGATTCAAATAAACTTTACAATTATTCGATTTTTACCTCTCATGGTAACTTGAACTGAACTTGATAGTTTTTAACTGGCTATGGTGTTTGTGTTCGCTTAAAAAAGCACTAGAGACTCACAGATGATGTCTGGGGCCTCCGTGTAGTCTGTGAACGCTTCCTCATTTTCACATTCACTGCACTTGTTGAGAGAGCGCTGGTGGCTGGCTTTTAAGATGTCCTGCAGCGCCTCCAGCTTGTTCAGGTGGTGACACAGACCATAGATCCTCAGAGCCTCCTCATGACCCAGGATGGCCCGACGAATGTGTGCTTTACCTGGGGGAACGATTGGACATATTGTCATTGAAGAACAAGGAGAGTCAGGTTTGGAATAATTGGTACTCCAATCTCCTGCACTGTCTATTCTGTGCTCACTCTTACCAATGCGTGTGCGTTCATCTTTATTTTTCAGGATGTCCAGAGGTGAGCGTCCCTCAGGAAGGCGATCATAGACCTGTGACAAGGTCTTCTCCTGCTGGTCCTCATCGTCATTGGGACCCACTGAAGACACAAAAAAAATTAAATATTTAAATGATGTAAAAACTGAAAGTTGTCTACCACAAAGACTTTGGGTCAACGGTAAAACAAACGGCTAACACAGAATGAAGGGATGCCATTTATTGCTTTGATTGCAGAAGACAATAAGTGACCTGTGGATGGTCAGTGCATGTCCCCTCCCTCTCTATTGCATTTTTCACACTTGCACTAACTTGCTGCTGCCTCTTCATGCACAACCCAACCTGCCTCAGTGCTGCTTTGCACCTCATGTAAATACTGTAAATATCTTGAATGACAGAAGACTGTATGCAGATAAGTCAGTGATGGTGCATACGTTTTTTTTTTTTTGTTGCACACTTTAAACTCTGCAAAAGTAAGAAGGGCAAATAAAACAAATAAATAAATACACTGTATGTGTCAACTTTAGGGAGCTGCAAGGAACTTTCATTTGTGTTGATTCTGTCGACCCCTGTGCACAAACACAGTACGAGCAGCTTGTCTCCTAGCTAGCAAGATTTTGATCTGGCGAGAATGTGGATTTGTTTTGGAAATGAAAAAAGGACCAAATATGTTTTTAATACTGTTGGTGGTGAAACAAATGAACGTTGTTTCAGTAGCATACCCAGAGACTACGGAGCAGCTTCTTTCCTCAGGCTGTGAGACGTCTCAAATCTCACTCAGTGCTCTGCCACAAAAAGTAGTTTTAATTTTATGACTATAATAACCACTGTGTATAGAAAAAGCCAATCGTCTCACTGATGCTCTCGTTTGCTTTAACAGGTCTTCTAGAGGAATTCATATCAAATGGAGACTGTTTTAGAACCGGTTAAAAGTTATAGTACGTCTAAGCTTCCATATCAGCACGGTTTAC
Source organism: Lagodon rhomboides (assembly GCA_039737535.1). Lineage (NCBI taxonomy): Eukaryota > Metazoa > Chordata > Actinopteri > Spariformes > Sparidae > Lagodon > Lagodon rhomboides. Next base: position 1,815,029 of record CM077784.1, on the reverse strand, counting down.
CAGGGATCAGTCTATACTGAGTGTGATGTCTTCTCCTGTCCTCCATCTCCTGGTTCACCAGATTAAGAGGTTAATTTAGATCAGAACTTTCTCGTCCTCCTTCAGTCTGCTTCATAGCGACAGTATAAAGCATGTATTTGGCAGTATTTGTGGTTCATCTGTTTACTACAGCAGTTTTCATTCTGTCCTGGTTCTGGGCTGAGTCCTCTCTCCACAGCCCTGTGGTTAATTGCTCTATTCTCCTCAGTCGCATAGGAATCTGTTAATGAGCTGCCAAACTCAAAGCTGCTTCGCTCCGTTGTTCCTCTATTCAGTCCCGTCCCATTCAGGGCACCGGCTAAAACTATGACCATCAACTGTAAAACTTCATATAATCGGCTGCATTTTGTTTTATTCGGTTTTCAGTTTAATCTCCTAAATTGTGACCTAAATTACGATTGTTCATGTGTGGTAGGACAGGGAAAGGATGAAACCAATACCACAACATTGCTAAATGTCACTGCATTTTGAAAATTCTGAAAAATAACAAAAGCATCAACTGTTTGTTTACTAAACGTTTAGTTGTGAAGTTTATGAGATGTCAAAAATAATGAAAAGCCAACAAGAACTAAAACTGCATGATACAAAACTAGCAACAGCACTACTGGAGGCTTTCTGTTCTGCCTTCCTTACTAACTCGGCCGCCGTCTCTCTGCCACTTCATTATGCAAACAGCATTAAGGGGCTACATAACTGTAATCCTCCAGCATGCAGGAGTACATCCGCTCGATTTCACTCGCTCCAAACATGTCTCTTTTCCCTTCTATCTCATTTTTTGTCCAGCCTGCCGCTAAGTTCCTGGAAACGTATCCTTTCTTTACCACGGTGTGTCTGTGTGTGTGTGTGCCTTTAAATAGCCGTTATGTAAAAGCACTGTGGCTGGCTGTGATCCAGTCCAGCCAACTGACGTGACCAGCCCTGTGGCCCATACAGCACTGAAAGAGAAAGATCCAGTTTGCCAGGTTGTTTTAAAATCAGGCAGCTAAAGTCTTATAACAGCAACCCAAGAACTGCTTTACACTTTAACAGCCAACAGCCAGGCTAAGACTGAGGAGCGTGCGGACAACTTTGCTCACATAAAGTTCACCTGTTAACACAAATTAACTGTGCTATTTAGGAGCTTTTGTTAAAAAAGAAGAGGGACAGTATTTGATTTGATTTACCACTAAAGTATTACTATATTATTGTGTTACAGCATATCCATGAGGCACACACCTGTCTCCATTTGGCATGTAGGGCACAACTATACCCAGCTTAAATCTGACAGTACTAGCAAATAATGGCTGCATGTTGACATGATTTTCTCTGATTCTAATTTTGGGATTCAACCTTGTTCTGTCATCTTCTACACATTGGATCTGTGTGAAAATAATTTGTCCCTATGAACCATTTCTCTTACACTGGTGGTCCAGGAGCGCTGAGGCTACGAAGAAGTGTGCCATGGAGCGGTAGTGGTTGGTTTTGACCTGCGTCATGGTGGACCAGAAAAACGGGACATTGTCTTTGATCGGCGTCTGAATCATGGACTGGTGGACTTGGTCGTAGATTTCCGAGACCTGGCAGGAAAAGGAGGATAGAGTTACTGAGAGGACATTAAAAGCACTGGTCTGGATATAGTCCTGATAGAAGTGAGGGACTGGACTGTGGTGACATTATTATTTTACATCGACTGAAAGTCCACAGCTAAAGAGAGAACACTGTGCCTATATGTGTTAAGGACTGTGTGTGTGTGTGTGTGTGTGTGTGTGTGTCTTTGCTGCCATTTACCTTGGATGCCTCCTGGGCCATTTTCATCAGGGAGGAGAACTGGTTTCGAATCCCTGGCAGGGCAATCTTCTCAAAGAGACATTCCTGAGCCTGAGCAAGCATCATTCGGATCAACATACTGAGCATGGCTGGACTCATGTCATAGCTGGGAGTGTGGGTAAATGTCTCCTTCAGGTGGTTCAGGGTACCTGGCGGGAATGAGACGTCGAAAATGAACTATTTCAAGTAAACAGCCATAACAGCTGACAATCATGTGGTTCATCTGAGCCAAAACAATGGTCATGGTAATTTCTGTTCCCAAAAATTTCCCAGGTCATCTGGACTAAATAAAAGAACCGTTTGGTCAGTTAAAAAGAAAAAAAGATGACAAGCACATAATGTATGATAATGTAGAATCTATTTAACTTTCTGACTACAATTATAATTTCATTAATGGGATTAATAGATTTCCACTATGCCAAAATTGTCCAACTATCCAGACAAATGCACACATTTTTTCCACCTAATTGTAGAGAGCATCAAGTCTCTCCTAAAATGGAATTAACATATTATTATGCCCTTTGTTATTGTCATGGTGCAACGGCAGATGCAGACGTACAATGCTTACTAATTCAATGGTCATTGTAGGGTTCACATAATTAAAGCATCATCTTATTGGCAGATGCCAATATTATATTTCAAACCCTTATCAGCCTTTATCAGCTGATACTGAGCCTTGATAGTGAGAACACACTGATTTTACATGGCCAAGACTCAAATAGTCCATTAACGGGAAGCAAATTGTTTCCTGGTTACATAATGATAGACTGGGCTCTGTAGCATGCTGCTGCATTCACTCTAATTACTGACACTCTCTTACAGATCATACAGATGTCTTTAAAAGTTTCCAGACACAGAGATAAGTGATTCAGTTTGTCAGATCATTGAATGCTTTTTTACCTTGGACCTGTTGCTGTTACTAAAGTATCTAGAGAGGGAGGAAAGCTCACTGCTCGCAGTGGGATCGATGTCTGTGTACGTCTTAAGGACTGAGCCAAGACACAAACCTTCTTAAATTAGTTTTTCATGTTCAGTGGAGGCAGTAAGGGCATCTGCTTTCCAACTGAGCACGCCTCCCTCTTATTTTGCAGATTAAAAACATGGCAGCAGAGAGTTGTAGACAACTTAATAACAGAGCACTGCCTCGCTAGGCTTCAGCGAAGGGTTTGCCATTGTTGATCGGCTCCTCCCATCATCTTTTGTGACCTTGGGTTAAGGGCACTGCAGCAGCCCTGCTACAGCCAGCATCCCTGCCTGTCACCTACCAGCTTATTTATCACTGGCTGGTTAAACTGGTGACAATGTTCCTCATAACAGTCATAATTGTTTCGCATAGTGCAAGCCTAAATTATAGCCATCAAAGGAACATAACCAAAGCCATGGCCTGTTCAGAGCTGTAATTATACTGCAATACTCCTCATACTGCCAAGACATAATTCTATCAAGACTTGTCTGAGCTTCCTGAAACCTCAGTGGGCTGGAAAACTAGTTCATATGACTGGTGCTTCTCTGGAGCTCCGCCACATGACAAGAAGCCAGAGAAACATCATCTGCAGTCATTCTCCATCATGGAGCAGAAGTCGCAGGGTGGAGGCTGGACAGAAACAGTGCGTGACTTCTAATGTTAAGGTCATTAAACTGCAATGACTGCAAGAGGAAAGGAACAGTTTAGTTTGGATAAACCACTACACCTTGCTAATTTGGGGTTATGCAGACTGATTTAGATATCAAATGTTTAAAAGAACAAAACTTGACAACACGTTGACATCAGTGTTTAACAGGATTCTCCTCTGTTTTCACTTTCTGTTCCAATCACTGATCATAGTTGCTCTTTGTGAACACTTTTTAACAATGAAAGCATTTCAGAAGGCTTTTGACTCCCATTACTTCTCCTTCTTTAATAACTGACACTGAAGATAGTGTGTTAGATCATAGCTACGTCTAGTTTTAGAGATATAAAAAAACATGTTTCTCATGTGTCATATTTGAACATTAGAGTGACACTGCAAAGTCATTTGAAGGCTGGTGTGAGAGGAATTATCTGATTAAACCAGTTCACCATTCCTATTTCCTCCTACCTGCAGCTGTCTGAAAGGAAGAGATGGCCTCCTCCAGGCCAGCGACTGTCTGCCGGTCACTGCGAGTGGCGATCTGAGAGTAGAGGGCAGCCATGTTGAAGAGGATGCTGGCCTTCTCCAGTGACAGGTTCTGTTGGCACACTGGCACTCCTGTGAACGAGTCATACCTGAGGGAAAGAGGAGGAAGCTGTCACTATTCAAGCAGGAATCAAAATGATCACAAAATTATGTCAAGTAAAAGCCACAAAGATAAACAACATGTAAACAACATGTAAAAGATATAACTAATGGTATAGAATATGATGTTTGGAGATTAAAAAACTATGTTCCGTAGGAAGTAAGCAGGTAAATATAGTAAGAATAAAAGCTTGTTGGCCACAATGTTTCCTAAAAATTTAAATACAGAAACATTACACCACACTACACAGAATGTTTTGTTACACATTGTCTCTGAGTTTAAATTAGTTTTAGATGTCACCAAGCTGTTCTTCTCCTCTTTATCTCTGTTGCATGAAGTAATAAAATGCACTTCGGAAGAATTCCCTCACTTGGATGCTTGACTGAACATGACTGTGTCTTTGCTTTCTTCTGTTATAACACACTGCTTACTTCTTTATCACGGCAGTAATCTCACCTGTTGCTGTTATTATCTATACTTTTTGTTTCGTAAACCTTAGCAGCAGTTGTTTGTATTAATTTTATTTTTTCCACTTTTAATGATTTTCATGACGCACATTTTGATAATCAGACTGTTTCTAATTATTGCCGCCATGACTTGTAATTGGAGCTAATAGGTATAATTGGTAATAACGAGTGTGTACCAGGTGAAGAAGATTCCAGTCTGGCGGGATGGGGAGAAGAATCGGCTCTCAACCAGAGGAAGATGGCTGAAGTATTTCGCCAGCAGTTCCACCCCAGCTTCATTTCGACTTGGTGTTCTGCAGGCCTGGAACAAGAGAGGTAAGAGATCTGATACAGTCTGCAATAATACTTTCATTAGTGGCACGTGGTAGCTTTCTTCAGGTGTAATTTCTGATGTTTTGAGCACCAAATTCAGTCAATGTCTCAAAACATGAGGAAATAAAACTGAAACGTTATGTCCAGAGAGCACAAGATGATGAACCAAGTTCTTAAGACAAAGTATTGCATCGTGCTTCATGTGGTATAATAACATATAGAACATTTAATGGATGCTGGGCATATTAAACCCCTTTAAAACACACTATGGCTATTATGGAGATGCCACATATCAGAAATGATGAACATATCATGTCAGATCAGACTATGAGAGCACACTACCTGTCGCAGGTCCATCAGGTCAGCAATTTCATCTTCATAATCCTTCCCGTCTTCACTGTAGTGCTCCAAGATGAAGTCCTGTCAGAAACAGATACGCACATCATGTCAGTACACAATGTTTTCTTTCCAGTTGTTGGGGAGTGTCTGGAGCTTAACAACGTGACTTTTTTTAAATTACAGGGTGTACTCTCTCACAACTAGTTCACTCTGTCACATCTTTCTTAACTGTGCAGAAAGCCAACTGTGTCGTGCCAAGTAGGCTGGTGAGAGCCGTCACTCTGTCAGTGCCAGCCAGACGCAGGAGACACAGAGTCATTCAAGACTGAGGTGTGATTACAGTCAATAAGTAGAGCAGATCATTAAGTCACCACGCCTTTCACAATGTCTGCCCGTAAACCAGCGCAGGATGCTACCAGCTATAAACATGCCATCAGGACATTTATGAGAGTGCTTCCCCATGTTGGGACATTCCTACTTGATAACTCAAAAACTACTGACCTACTTTTAAGACAAATCTATTCACAGTCAGGTAATTATTGTTCCTGGATAAATAAATAGCAACATAAAGTAGAAGCAGGTGTACCTGGCACCGACAGTGTGACCCAAGAACTAACTCCTGATTGGAAAACCCCAGGCTTACCAACGCAGGTCATATTTGTTTCATGCAAATAAGCAGTACTTTTATTATCTGCATATTACTGTCCATGAGTTCCTGTCGTCTAGTTTCAACTTAGGATTGCTATTCGTCTTTGTTCATAAAGTGTGTGTGTACGCCATCATGATGTTTGAGAAGAAAAATGGCAGTTTCTTTAACTAATGGTGACCAATACACTGATCTGGTTTGAGTCAGTAAGCGTCAGTTTTGCTTCTAAAAGCCAATTGTCAAAGTGATATTTTAGCTTTAAACCTAATGTTTAAGATCTTTTTAGCTTACCTTGTGTACCTTCAAATTAGCTGTTTAAAATCATCATACTATTCTATCTTTTTGTTACACATTTTAAATAATTAACTAATGTGAAGTTTGCTTTTCATGGACAATTCTAAATGTAAACTATGTATAGACGCGTGTTGTAAAGGGGAGGGCATGGTGAAGCTGCGGTGTGTCTGCACCTTGAACAGAGTGGAGTAGTCGACTTCTTTTGTCTCCTTCAGACCAAGAGCAATGAGGGGGATGTTGGCTGTTTCCCTGTGAGCAAAGCGGAAAAACAGAAATAGAGATAATAATCAGTCATCTTATTGTCAATATAATACACATGGAAGGAAATATTCTTGAAGTCTGCTCACAGACACTGGCAACGAGGACAATAACTCAGTAAATGCTGACAATACATAACACAGCCAGACTTTAGATACAACAGAACAATGCAGTGTTTATCTGGCTCATAAACAACTAATGTGCACAGGGTTGAACAGAAAAGCACATTTATATCCTTCATTAGTCAACTGATACACAAATAGGTTTATGGTGAGAAAGTAGCCTCTAAGGTGTGGAACAAGTTATTTAACCCAGGGCAGGCAGCACAGTGTGAGGAACAGCTTGAGTACACCAGTCACAGCTCTGTCACTTGAGAAAGTTTACATTTCAGTTCATTAATCTTGACTTAATCTTAAATGTAGCTTCATGGAGGGCAAGTCAGGATTAGGCAGATGGTACCGTAAGCACATTCTGTAGAAGTTAAGGCTTAAAGGTGAATGCCCCCAGCCCCAACTCCTTGTACTCTAAAGCTACAAACTCTCTGTGATTAATCATTCTGGAGTTGCTGCCCTGCTTCAGTCATGCTAATGTTTGTCTGTCAAAGCAGAATCTTTACCTTCGATTATTTTAAGTAAACATAAGCTGCCATAAAATAGCAGGTAACCCTCCTGTCTGCTCTCAGCTGTAGCTGTAATGCTTTAGAGTTTTTCTGGTTGTTTGAACTTGGAGGTCCTTGCTGCTAACAGATGGAAAGCAGGTTCAACTTGTTATCAGCGCAGAGGAAATATAACCTGACAGATACCTGCTGCTGATCAGAGAGAGTCTATAAAAAACAAAACCCTCCCCCTACTGAGAGCAGCAGAAAGAGGTGTTGCTAAATAAATTACCCCTTTGAAAACAAGCTCGGGTTGCTTCAGGATTTACTAGACATTTAGGTCATTCAAAACAACTTCAGATGAGGGAAAGAGTCACTGAAACTTCAGTTCCAACATTATTAACATTAACAAGACATCGTGATGATGCTATCGTCAGCCTATTTTAATCGGGACTCTTTCTATCAAAGGGATCAGAGATCAAGTACAGCCTTTTCACTGCACAGTACGTTTACACCACAGGGTTTTGAAAAACAACTCCTCACACTCATTCATCACTTGATGATAAGGCAGCATTCCTCTGGCGCACTGGCTCTGTGAATCACAGAAAAGCTCATTCATCAGTAACACTGACAGAGCGAGATAGAGGCTGCAGTGTGATCCATTAGTACTTGTAGCTGAGATCACTCTGGTCTTTTCTCTGCGCTGGCATCAGGAGAGGCACGGCGGCTGAGTATGTCTCTTCTGCAAGGAATCTGAAATGTTCAAAGCTTCTAGAAAGCTCCCTCCCCCTCCCTGCAGGCCTGCACACATGCATGTACACACAAACACTCCCACGAGCACACACCTTCCCACTCACTGTGCCAGTGTGCAAGACATGGAACAGACGGCTATCACCACAGCAGTCAAGCGTAGCCCTGGTTTTAGCTGCAGAGAGGCCAGAACAACCCCTTATTAACCATGAGCAACTACGCTGAGTCACAAATTCAGTGTAAACAGGAAACAGCATTTTATTCTGCTACACAGTTTACTGATATGTGATAGGCTGCAACAAGACCTTCTGACTTCTTTCGACTACTATGCGAGTTGAGTGCTGGATTGTATGAGCCAGTAACAGGAGCTCAGCACGGAGGGGCAGATCTCCCGCTAGATAACATGACTGGGATATTCTGTTTGAGAGGAAAAGTTCAATGTTTTTGGCGAGTACACTCATTTGTTCTCTTGCACATGAGAATGTCTACACCCTTCTCATGTCTGTTGGTTAAATATGAAGCTTAAGCCAAGAAACTGTTATCGTAGGGTAAAAAAAAAAGACTGGTAGCAGTGGGAAGACTGCTACTAGTCTGTCTCTGTTGAAAGATATATAGGAAAATCTAAATCTCACAATATCTGGTTTCTTTAAATGGTGCAATATGAAAGAATCGGCCACCTGTGGAATTCAACAAAACATCTCACATATTGCACCTTTAGTCCATAGAAAAACCAAAGTGCAAAAGCATTGTTGTGGTTTTTAAGGGTGTTTCTTTAGTCAGAGTCAGGCTAGTTGCTGCTGTCACATTAGGAAGAGCGGTTCCTTTTAACTCTCAGACAGAATGCAAATAACATTTCTAACTATTGCTTTAAAGATGCAAATATATTTTAGAGTGCAGCAGGGCTAGAACATGTACAAAAATAGCATTTTGATGTCAATGCAAACTATATCTCTTAGCATATGCTAACTAATAGGTTACGTCAGGTACGGCAACTACTGATCATTCTCCCTGTTCATTTCTTCTTTGAAGTTGTATCTGAAGTGTCAGTATGATCATTGGTCAGAAGCCAAAACCATTAGTGAACAAAAGAGTACTCATTTTCATGATGATATAAATCACACCGCACCTACTTATTATTATCATTATTATCATTATTCATTATTGGATAATTAAAAATACAAGCCTCCACTTGTCCGAGGCAGCAAAAGTGAAGCATCTCAGCTCTGTTATGAAGCAGCCTGTACTGCTGATAACTTTATCTTACTGCTGTCATCGCTTTATCTCGGCTGATTCAGAAGTCTTACAGCCAGCTCTGTTTGTTGTCCTGGCCAAGAACACTGCACAGAAGAACTGAACAAACATTTACTTCATCACAAATCACAGTGCAAGTAACAGTTTTGTACTGTGAGTGACACTGACAGAATGTGATGATGCAAAAACTGTTAGTAGTAAGCATAATCTTCACCAAAGTGTGAATGAATCCTTGTTGTGTGCGCTCTAATATTGGATAAGATTGTCAAGAATACAGTGATTACCCAACGTTTTATCGTGGGGTGGTTGATTAAGGTCACTGATTTCGTGTAGGACGACAGCACGTGTTCTGCACCAGTCATATATACAGTAGGTGCTCTCTGTTATGCATTACCTCATGCCAAAACCAGCTCAATCTGGTCTGAGTGAGAAATAACCTCAGAAAGATGCTATTCAGAGGGTGGTCTGGTGGGAAAAGTCTAGAAAGACGAGGAGAGGTTTTTGTTCCCGTACTTAAGGCTGAGGTTGTGTTTCAGGCTGAGAGGAGGAGGCTAACTCTCCTTTGTGGCTGCTCAGCATCGTCCCACTGAGACACCTGCTCAGACATGACAGAGGGACACTTTCTCAACATATCCAATATTCTGTTGTGCACGTTACCTGTACACCTGTATGTACGGTCTTTTGTGGGCCTCGTAGTGTGACTATGAAAACACTTTGCACGTGTTTGATTTTCTTTTACACAGACACACAATGGTGGACAGGTGATGGTAGTTTCACAGCATGCCTTTTGTCTATGGATGAAGCAGTGAGCAGGTGTTTCTCTAAGAGCCTGTCAAGGAGGCTGAACGTTTCCACACTTGAGTCTGTCTGATCTCATGTGACAGAGAGCCAGTTCAGCCTGAAGCTCGCTTAGAGGCTGGTGTAGAAGACCAAACCTCTTCACTGCTCACACATCAGCTAAATCACAAAATGGGACACAAAATACATTCAGGAAAATATTTGCCTCTCCTTCTTAAAATCTTCAAGATATGCAGGGAGTTCTGCCTGTCTTAGATGGTTTATTAAAACCAGCTTAAAGCCTGTTGGTCCTTACAGCACTGGCCTGTATTTCAGGTTTAATAACTGCAGATTTATGTCCAAATTTAACAGGAAACCCTCACTAGATCTGGATCTCATTAAAAAATCTCTACTTAATGACTTCAGAATGGAAAAAACAGCCAGTGTGGTAATTTGGATTTCTGTCAGTGACCCTCAGAATTGTTACCATAGTTACCACCATACAACACCCCATCCCCCACAATCCTCCACAATCTCCCCACCTTTCTCATTACTTTATTGCTCTGTTGTGATTTGTTGTCATGGGCAACATGGCATCCTCTACAGAGGTGTGTGTGTGTACTGTGGATTGTGGGCACATGATAATGCTTGTATGTATCAGACATGCAGTTGTGTGCATTTCGTGTCTGGATTACACATACTTGTGGTGTATATATGTATGGATACTGTATGTATGTGTGTTTTTGCATTTTAGTATTGCCTGGAGTGTGTGAATCCAGAGCAGGTTTAGTGTGTTTATTATGCGAGTTCATAATAAGAAGAGCCACCTGGAAGCAGACATGTATTAACCTAAGAGCCTTTGAATCGGTCTGATTTGTATTAAAATACAAAACTATTTGTTTAAATTTTTTATATGTTCATATCTGAAAAGATTTATTGCCTTCAGTTTATCATTTTTCATCTCTAAAACTGATGCCCAGCCACTGAAGTGTTGCTTTCAGTCAACTACATGCTAAACTATTGGGTTATTTTCATTTTGGGTCAGTGTGTTTCGTGCTATCATAAGGAGACGTGTTTGTAAAGGTGTTGTTTCTGAAGGTTTGCAGACAGATGCCAACATTCAAGCATCTGTCACCGCTTGTATAAACCTCTGTTTTTCTAAATCACTGTCATCAAGTCCGTTGTGTCTTCCTAAAGCTTACCTGACACGTGACGAGACAATACGTGCACCCCTCATGACTTACATACTGTATTTTCATTCACACCCTATAGACTTGGCCTGTCTATAAAGAAAGAAAACACCAGAGCTCACTGTCACACACACCCATGCACACCTGATCATCTGACTGACTGACTGACTGACAGAAGCCTCAAAGTAGATGTTTATCAAGTTCAGTTTGCATGCAAGCTCAGCTCATCATTTCCTTGTTGCTTTGTGCATTGTGTCACAAAAACCAGCCGGTCCAGTTCAACAACACACACTTTTCCTTTGTCTACATGCGTTTCTATATGCTAACTAACTCTACACGCCCCTTTTATCGCCCCCTTTCATGAAATGTCTTTGATCTGACTTCACCACAGTGTGTCAGAGACAGATCAGTGTGTTGTTGGCTGCCAATCAAAACTGTGTGTTTGTGTTATCTGTATTCATCAGATCTAGTTTCAGATTACGGTTCAAACTGTACAGAGTGGTGACCTTATCATGTGACAAGAGGACTCGTGTCAGTCAAGCAAGTCATTAATGTAAAAACTGGAAATCTCTGGCTGCCGTGCATATAATCTATTTAATAGATTCATCACAGGCAGTTAGCATGAAAGCCAACCTTCAATTAATCTGAAGATTATAAGTAATTACATTCTGCTGGCTGCAGATGCATTGCCTCTCAGGGCAAAACCACAGTCTGTTTCCACTGGTGAAGTTAATTGTGAACCAAAAGCACAAAAAAAAGTTAGCTGTGTGGCTCACAAACAAGTCCACAAAATCAGCTGCATTCTTCTGCTGTTGACATGTTTTTTCCTTGAATTATATGTCCATTGCACAAACGCTCTGAACAAGCATATATGGCAGTAGTAGAAATATTGATTCTACATCATAGAAACCAACAGAAGTTAAAGAGGGAGATATAATGTTGTACTAACTGGGTGCTCTGGTAGACCTCCACTGAGCTGTTGAGTCCTTCCAGCTGTCCCATCAGGAGCTGCAGGTTGGAGTTAACATAGCTCAACTCCAACAGCACCATTTCTTTAACCTTGTTGTTAGATGAAGCCCTGCACACAGAGAGAAAACAAAGAAACAAAAAATGAAACACAAACATAAAAAGTCAGACAAAAAAACATTTGAAATAAAGAGACAGGATCAGAAATATCACCCTTGTTATTATCCACTGTGTCATAACCAAACTTTCCTGTAGCTGATTATTAAAACAAGCGTGCTTCCCTCGTTGTTCTGGACCACAGATGTGCGTCACTGGGTCCTGCTTTGCATTTGGTTTAGTCTCCAGCAGACCACAGCTTAACGAAGATCCCTGACTCATGGATCAGCAGCTCATTGTCCATCGCTAGATCATTGTTTTAAATAAGATCCACCTTCACATGTTATATGATCACACTATGCTCACTGCACAGTGTAGATAAGGCTGTAACAATACCTCTAAAGGGTGTGTGTGTGTGTGTGTGTGTGTGTGTGTGTGTGTGTGTTAGTGCCTCAGCGGTCTCTCTTCATCCTTATCTTTGTTTTACAGTGAAACCCAACATATTCTTTGTGTCAGTGCAGTCATAACCAACGAGAGACACACCCACACTTAAATCACTGTTGTCAGTCTGAGCCCGTCTCCCTGTCGACTGATCTCTATCTCTACCCTGATATTATAGAGGATGTGATTTTAAACAAGAAAGGCGACAGGTGAAGAAGCGCTGGCAGGCGGAAGTTAAAAAAACAGTTCAGCTGAAGGTTAAAGAGATGAAACGAGAAAAACCGGGTTTTGACTAACAAAGTCTTGTTGAATGTAATTTACAAAATCATGGGAATATGCTGATATGAATCTAAGGAATAACAATCCATTATTTTATACTTGTTGTCATGACTGTACTGTTCACGACTTAACCTGTGTTAAAAAATAAAACATTATAATGCAATCTTAGATATGGAGCATGTCTTTTCAGAGTCAATGGAGTCGACAGCAAACAAATAACTGGTTCACTCTGCTCACTGGCCACAGTGTGCTACCAGACGACTCGCAGTAGTTTTTCTCCATACAATACACTGGATCTTAACAGGATGTCACCCCCTACTTAACAATAACACCACAACATTACTTCCCTTTTGGTCTGCTGAAGGGTTTCTGAGGAGGCTTGGCCTGGGGAATCCATCAGGGTGGAGGAGGTGGGGGTGTTGTGGTTTGGAAAGAAGAGATGCCAGTTCTCCAGACCAAAGGCTGTTATTAATTTCCAATTAAATATCTAATATCATCCCATGGAGCGTGGGAGTCGGACTGTAAACCAGCAAGTGTGGTTTCACTCAGTTCCCCATATCCTCTTTTCCGGAATGGCTGTTAATTGTATTTGTCCTCAAATTGTGACCTGAATAGAGACGTCTTGTGGTGCTACTGATTGGAAATGCTCTGTTATTTAAAGCTCTGAAGGGAAACTCCACTGGTTTTATAAATTAAGTTCTGCAGCTCTGAGAGAGCTTTCGAAAATTTGACATTTTCAACAGAACACACGGGAGGTGTTGGGTTTGAAAGAAAAGTGGCATTTTGGAGGCAAGTGAAGACTCAATACTGCATTTCCCATAATTCAGTCAATCACTGGAGGGTTCCTTTAAAGCACTACATATGAATGTGTGTGTTGATTTTTGCAGCGAAGAGAAGAGAAGAGAAGAGAAGAGAAGAGAAGAGAAGAGAAGAGAAGAGAAGAGAAGAGAAGAGAAGAGAAGAGAAGAGAAGAGAAGAGAAGAGAAGAGAAGAGAGGAGAACTGGTCGGACCAGACAGACTCCACCTGTTGCTGATAGAAAGAGGAATGCAGAACAATAGTGAAGGAGAAAAGTGAGGTTGGGAAATTGGCAGCAACAAGTAAAAAACAAAAACAGCTTGTTGTCTCCTAATAGGATCTTTGTATGCTGATATTTGGTACATTTCTATATGGGCCACACAAATCAACATACATATTCTGGAATGATTTCTGACACGATAGTCCAGGTGGATGTCCGTCGGTTGGATGGCCATGGCAGCCCTGTTCTGCACCCTCCCACACACAGATGAAAGATCACAGGTAGGACTGTATGTAATTTAAGGCCTTAAAAATAAAGATAAGAGCGCACTTGAAACTCAAAAATGCATCCAGCCTGTTCTCTGTGCTGTAGCTGGGCTGGCAAAGACACACACACACACACACGCACACACACACACACACACGCACACACACACACACAGACACACATACACACAGTCCATTTGCTCCTGGCACTGGCTGGGCAGCAGATGAGAAGTACTAGAGGAATGTGATGCTTCTGAGAGTAGGCTTAGACTGGCCTAATGGACACACACTCTCTCTCTCCTTCACACACACACACACACACACACACACACACAGAGTGGTATCTGGCCTCTCTGGACTAATCTTAACAGAGACAGAAAGAGATCGTTTGGGAATCCCATTGGGAGAAGTTGAGGCTTCGCCGTCAGAGAAAGAGGTACACCCACGTACCATTAGTCTCTAGACTCAGTGACACAATGTACACAAGGTGCTTTTACACAGCTGACCGTATGTTCACTTAACTCAACACCATGTGTGAGACACATCATCCTGCCAAAGAACACAGAGAACAGAAGGTGGACACAGTATATTGTAATGCAACCCGTACGTACAGTGAGCCTGCAATAAACACTACATTCATGAAGCCACCCATTCAACTCGGGGTATTTTTCAGACTGGAGTTTTCCTGCATATTTCCTACAGTTAGGTACAATAAAAAGACATAAATACATTAATTATGGCTCTCCATGTTTTCTGCCTCCTATTTTGGTCTCACGAGGCAGCAGCAGACAAACCTGTTTGTTTCCAGTATAGCAGGTTCAGGTGGATTCACATTTAAAGCTGCATTCATGGAAACATATCATCATCCTCTGTCGCAACAAGGTCCCACATTGGATTTTAAAGTCACCATGAATCCATGTTAAATACAGAAAATGCTCTGTTCGTTTCTCAGCACTTTGAAAATAACTTCATTTCCTTGGCCTCCACAATTCAATTCCTGAAATATGATGGCCTCACATCATGCCATTGAAAAGATAAATCCAACGATGTGTTCATCAGAGGAAACAACATGTAGCGTTAGCAAACATGACCCGGCTCTGTCACTCCACAGAGATGTCTAAACAGAGCACCAACAACAGAGACCTGTCTATGAAGTATTTATGAAAGCCAACTATGTTCTGCAGTCGTTTGGAGGCATTCAACAGAAGAGAGCTGGTTAAACACATGTACACACTGCATTGTTGGTCAAGTGCAATGGAGAGCCCTTAAACACACTGCTGGTTCGTACACACAAGCTCTCTTTCTTCATTCTTGACACAAATATTTTGCATGTGTACAGTTGAGTGCAACACTTTAAAAAGATTTCTAGGAGAGACTGAGAATGTGCACAGTTGTTTGCATTTGAACTAGAGCTGTTAATGATTAATCATTAATTGATTTCAACTTGAAGAACTTAACAGATTAATAATGTATTAACAATCAGAGAGGGGCCGAATACATCAAACAGTATCTTTATACAATAAGATACTTCCTCATTATTTTGTGTTTTTTACTTTATCTTTCAAGTAACTTGGTGTTAACTTTATAAGTTATTGTAACTCCTGCAGGAAAATGTTCAGTTTATTTCAGTTATTATCATGATTAACCAGTGATCGATTGTTAAGGCAGCAGACAATCAAATAAAGAAATTACTCAAAATTTGCATCCCTAATCCAAACAGTTAGTCTTTTTCTTTTCACGAGACATTCGAGTGTTGCTGCTCGACAGCTTCGAAACACTTCTCACTTCGGACAAGGAGGGAAAACATGTTGTACAACCTAAAACATTCCCTTAGGCAAAGCATGATGTTTGGTTCAAAAACAAAGTCTTAGTCACGATGTTACCTAAAAATGCAGGAAACAATTGTCAGAAAAAATAGCTTTTTGTGAGTAAAAAGCCCCCAAATCAGAGTGGACAGAAAGCCTGAGACTGAAAGGTGTTTGAGGGGACAGAAAACTTCTTTGTACCTGCTGAGAAATCTGATCTCAAGTTCGGCCATTCAATCCAGCAAGAACAGGCATTTTATGAGGGAGAAGACATTTCTCCCTTTATTATCAAAATCTCAGAGAATGGAGACGTACAATGAGTCTGAGAGCTTCCTCCCCACTAAATTCACATTTTAGCTCTACAGCCACATGATAACACAAACAGAACAGACCATCAAAATTGTCCTTGTGTCAGAGGAAAAGGTATTTTCTGTACAGTTATGAAACACTGTAGTTCTACAGGCTGGGGGACAACAAATGCAAAACAACAAAAGTTCCTGCATCTTATCAAAAATCAGACAGGAAGCATCAAACCTTTGCAACCTATAATCAAAATTCAAAGGCTCAGCAAAAACACATTTCTCTGGGTATCTTCTGAGCCAGATGCCAGTGTGATGGCTCTCTGTTTTCAGGGAATGCTCCTCCTCGACGTTGTTATCTAATATCCTCTGCCCCTCAGTGTTGTTTTAAGTCTCACCAAAAATTCATGACAACTCCTGACAGACCGACTGGAGTTAACTACAGCCCACAAACACCAGAGTGACATAACTGACTCGCAGCACAGACATGGAGTGACACATACTGTACAGTATGACTATTGTGTGAACAGAGAGATAAATTTAGGACGGCTGGTTTTCATTCATGCATCACATGCAAATGCGTAACTGTGTTTACATGTGGGTATCTCTGTTTCTGTTCAAACCAGCCTTTTTGTTTCACATGTACATTTAAATATGATTCAGTTTCCCCTCTAAAATACACATCGGAGAGGATTAACACAAATGTAAAGTATGCATGCAGGTGTTACCAGTTTTTGTACTTACTTCAGCAGGTTCTCGGCTCCAGCCCTCATCCTCATCTGTTTGATGATCTGCTGGTTCAGACTGGCTCGCTTGTTCTGCAGTTTGCTTCGTCCCGTCTGGGCGAACGGGTTGCATCCCTGAGATAAGAAGAAGGCGCAGAAACAAACATGTCAGCAGAAGATACGACTTTATTCAAATGTGAAAAAAGAAACCGCATCATGAAAACTGTTCATGCTGCAAAAGAAGGAGGATGATCCTGATTGATGGTTTTTATATTGCAATGATCTTGTTGGTAACAATCATAAAATAGATCCTTGATTTCCTTCAGTGCATTCAAACTCTGTATTTTAAATCTATATATTTATTAATGTCAGTTCAGCTCGAAGCAAAGGATTGTTGCTATACAGAAATGTGAGATCAGCTAATGTGTGAAAACTGTTTTACTGAAGCCGTCCTTAAACGTTCCTCTGACGTCAACAATTTTTCATTTGGCTTTAAAATGAATTTATGTGAACTTCTACTTTATCTTCACTTGCTGATGTAACAGCAAAAGTAAATCTAAGCTGGGTGTGGAAAGAGCTGCACCTTATTATACTTCAGTCAAGTCAAACACAAGCTCTCTCTCTGTGTTTACATCAGACGGCCTGTATGTGGCTGTCCTGTGTGACCTTGTCCCTATCACAGCCACAAGTGTCCCAGCCTCACTGAATCAACAGGCTGCCACTCGCTGCAGAGCAGATAAACTGGCCTCAGACATTCACACGGACTGAGTCACAGCAGAGGTGTGGCTTGTGCTGTACCGAACAACATGATGCACTGAGACCAGTCAGCACAGTAAAACCAGTTCGTTTACAGTCCTCAGCTCCGGACACTTCACACCGTAGTTAGCTATCTGACAAAGTCTGAGGTCAGCAGAGGAAGGAGCTTCAGTCTCTACATTAGCTGTGTCAAAGTTAAGAGTAAGAAGTCCCACCACTCAAACAAATGTGTGTCAAAACTCTGGATGACTGTCTGATAAGTTCTATCAGAGAAGAGCAACCCATAGCAATGTCTGCTAAGCACAGAAGATGGAATCCAGGAGTTTAGACATAAAAGTAGGGATGTAAGGATATAGAAAATAATTGGGATTTGTTTTTATGTTTTGATCTTTCCACTTGATCTTTCTACCCGATGTCAACGGCCCATTTCCCCTGTGCTGCAGTCATGGCCACTCCTACCTCCACCTGGCTCCTCACATACACATGGTGTCACCTCATCCTGTATTTCATCAGACATCAAGGAGGTTCGCCAGGAGGACAAACCACCCAAGAGGTTCACACTATGTGATCACACCAAATGTATCCAGATGCATTCAGTTCTTGTAATTCCTATAAAAACACACTTCTTTGAACAAACAACATTTCTTTTTGCATTGTGGTTTCATCAAGTTTGCTTGTCACCTGACCAACAACGGGTATGCACTTATTTTAACAACAAATATACAGATAATCACAAAGCATGTGACAAAAAACAATGTAATTGTTCCTCACTATATTTGAATCTTCTCTAAAAAACACACTTTATTTAGACCATAAGGTCTACTGATAAAGACTTGCTCCTTGTATCGAAATGGTTAATCCTGCACCACATACAAGATAACTGCAACATTGTTCATTCAAATCCAGTTGACATTTATTGCATTTGATTGCCTCAATTCCTGTCTGGCTCCACCAGAAATGCCCAAAATATAATCCTTACACAAACACAGCCAAAGGAGAAAAAACAATAGCTTACATCACACTTCTGCAAGGGTTTAATTCACTCAGGCCATTCAGAGTGTAGCTGTTGGTGACTGTTTTGCGCCTCACCTGTTACATTTTTTACATTTACATCCGAGTCATGCTGATGATGCTCTCATCCAGAGACAATTCCTGTAGTCTGAGTAAGCAGAAGTGGGCGGAGCTATGTGACCGTACACACACGGTTGCAACAGGGGTCACATTTTCAAGTTATATTACACTCTATATTCACTCCACTGTAGTCACTCGGGTGTTCCAGTACAAACTCATCAGCGACCTGCGAGTGTAATGATTAACCAATCTTACAAATAAAAGCCCTGGTAAACACACAATAGAGCTGTAGCGAGGCTGTTGGGGGCGTGGCCTGGCTGGACGTAGACGTGGTTATTTTTAGAATGCCAGCAGGGTGTGGCAAGAGTATGTTGTCACGTCAATCGTGACATCAAAACCAGGGTGTACCTGTGTGTTAAAGAACAGGGGAGTGGCTTGTGGTTGATAATAACCATAGCAATATGTTCTGTGTACATTTTTAATCCGTAATTAGCTATGAAACCCATGCTCGCATTCCAATGTGACGATCCTTTCTGAGTGACTATTACATATTGATGACGATGTGTGACAACTGATGGTTGAATACCACACCTATACTTCAGGTTAGCTTAGTTTGAGAGATTTTAACTCTTGTGTTTTGGATTGTCGAGGACATTGTTTTACAGTTTCTACGTAAGAAATAGTAAGAAGCATTGTTGCTTTACAGTCACATCACAACACAGACTGTTTGGATGAAAACTTCATCAGCATCATATCGAGTGACACATGGAAACCTAGTTCTCCTGACCACTAAATCACCCACTGCCATATTCAAACAGTGCAGCCTTTCTCTACAAGCGTACAAAATACTTCATAAGAGCCAAACACAAAGACAGTCCTGTCCATTATCATATTCATCAAACCACTAATCATCCTGTCGTTGTATAACTGAGGCTTCATACAGAACATGTAGAACAACGGTCCACGGGTAAACGGTTTATACAACTGCTGATTAAGACTGGCAATTGTCCCAGAAGAGGTTGCAGCAACCAGTTTTGTGTGAAGACAGAGTGTGCTCAGTATCTCAAAATTATCACCTCTTTATGACAAAGTAAATATCAGCTGAATTTATGTATGTTCCCTTATTTACTTCACACACTGAATCCACTCCAATTACAGTGGCTTTTCCAGCTTGCCCAAAAGGGAGTGTGCTTTATTCAATCCAAAGAGAGACATCTTAATATTCAGAGAAGATATCTGATCACAGCTGCATCTCTCATTTGTCCTTTTCCAATACAAATCCCTTCGAGGGAACCTTAGTGTGTCTCCAAGTGGAGGGAGCTTGTCTGGTTTGTGAACCAGGACACATGTTGTCAATTTGTGTCTGTGGTCTGGCTGAAGGACGGCCTAGTGCCAGATGCTACGTCAATGCCCTCGTTGGCCGTGGAGGATAAGGAGGAGAAACATGCCGATTCGGCTTTTTGTTCTGCCATCTTTCCATCCTGCAGCCGTCCAGTCGGATCTCAGCCAGCTGGAGGTGAAACGGTGGACGGCTGGGAAGGAAGCCCTGAACCACAGCAGCTCCCCAGAGCATCGGCAGAGCCCAGTGAGGCCTTGTAAATCATTAAATTCATTTTCACCCAGAGAGAGGGGCACAAAAAATGGAAGCAAAGATCATCTTGGCTCCACTTGGTTAAAATTTGACCCAAAAGTTTCCAAATTGCAAATCTCTTAAACATGACAGAACGAGAACGCAGCTCATTACTTTGTGGTCTCGGCAAAAGTGCAAGCCTTTTTATACTAAGAAGGTCCCTGCAATGAAAGTGGAGAATCCTGACCGCTCAATAGTGAGAACAGAGGACAAAGGAAACGTAGAGAACGTGAGAATGATGGAGAAAGCAGGGTGAGTTAGGATGGACAATGTGTGTGACAGTAATAAACTATTTGTGATTGAAGTTTAAGGCTCTCCAGTCTCCCGTCATGTCCTGTGGCAGTGCCATACCCTGGCTCCCACTAACGTTTTTATAGACACAGGAAGTGCAGCGCAGAGCCTAAATCCAGACAGCGTTCAGAGGGGGATTCAGGGGGATTGGAAGACACAAAGGTCCTGTTCAGATGCCATCTAAACAAGCTTGTCCATAAAAATACTCCAGTTGAGGACACTAGTACAAATGTGGAGGAATGAGACACAGTATGGCCGACAGGGAGCCCAGCACAACACATTAGGTAATCACTACCAAGCCTTTCTCACAGCCTCAGCACGGATACACTCACAGCCCTTAGATATACGAAACGTAAAACTGGTTAGAGAGGTTTTCTCTGCTCGGCCTGATTGGACAATTACCACCACTTAATGTGAGTTCACCAGCTAATTAGCATGATGAAAAGGCTTCAACTAATCACACATGCGGGCAGGGAAAACATTACTCTTATCTGAGAAACTATTTAGATAACATTTATATTTCAATCACTTAGCTGATGCTGTCACACAGAGCACATCCCATGTGTGCAGCTGGAAGATACTGTCAGCCGAAAAGGTCGAAATATAACAAAGGAAATGAAAACCGAGGCCTGAAGAATTACTGAACTAATGACAACAAACTCATGTAAGAAAAAAACAGGTCTGCCACAGTTATCTATCAGGAGCAGGAGGCTGATCTGACCCAAACTGACCAGGGTATCAGCACAGCATCCATCACTGTCACAGCTCTGACAACAGCAGGGTCCCATCTATGTTAATCATGGGATGTTTGGTCACTGCTCATTCAGACTCTGTCACTATCACACACACACACACACACACACACAGCTGAAGATGACAGTGGTGTGGTTTCTGCTGCTGTCGGTGACACACCAGGACCCGGAGTATCTGTTGTGCTAATTATGAAACTAAAACCATGCTGAGTGTAAAAACATTACAATTTCGAAATTGATTTAGGCTACTTAAGTTTTCCCCGCGTGCTTTTCTATATGATTTGATTTGTCCCATGTTGTTTCAGTGTCTTACACATCGCTAAATATAGTTTCCCTCGTCATTTACCTTGGAGGAGGCTACATCCTGTAGTTATCTCGCCTAATACACTGATTTAATATCAAAATATAATCATCTGACCTGGAGGCAACAAGGTGCATAATCAATCTGTGGGTGCCTCTTTTACGTTATACATTGAAAATATCGAAATTCATAAATACAACAACAACAACAACAACCAGTCAAGCCTTAAACATGTAACTAACAGTAAGTTAATGATATCATTGGCGCATTCCCAGCTGTAAAACGTTACAGTAGACGTGTGTACAAGTGTTTCTGTACCCGAACTCCAGTGACGAGAGAGAAAACTCACCTTTCTGAAATAAGTGCTGTCTCCTCCGCTGTCTTTGATGCCGTTTGGTAAAAGAGTGTCCGTCATCCTGAAGGCCAACTCGGAGAGTTTCAGAGAAGAAACAAGTGAATAAACAGAAGTGATTTAAAGCAGACCGCTGCTGTTCGACAGGTGAGTGTCGTCTCTGCTCAGAGGATCAGTCTGCTCTGACTCGTCGCCGCTCGGCCGGGCACTTTTTCCAGCAGGGAACAGAAACTCCGCCCAAAGGAGAGAAAGGCAGGGTGGTGCATTCACGTCCAGAGAGAAAAGAGAAAACGTCACCGGACAGGACATGCTTCATTCAGGTGGTGTAGCCTTCAGGAACCTACGTAAGACGGTGAGACGTGACTAACACGCTCGTGCTCTGCTGTACCCGAACAAATGTAAGAGCAGTTTCACCTCGGTTCAGTCTGACTGACTTACAGCCGCTTAAGTTGCACCATCTGCTGCGCCAGCTAGCCCCAATAAAGCAGGCTAACAATGCCTTAATTAAAAAGCCACAGGCTTTCTGTATTCACAATGTATATTAAATGTTGCCATAATGAATTCAAAGTAAATTAGGTTACAGAAAACCAGTGGGGTAGAAAAACCAACCCATTCTGCTCTGAAACCATATTTAGAGGCTACAGAATAATAATTTAAGGTGTTTATTTAAAGCAAAAACCTATAATTTTGTCAAACACCAGTCCTGACTAGAGAGAGTCACATGTTGAGATTTGTAATAGCTGGTAGCTTCAGTGCTGCAGGTTTAAACAAATCCAAAGAGGAGCAAATAAACTAAAAAACTTAAACCAAGACGTCGACAAGGTCAGGAGTAGTTTCACACAGCCCTCTTTTATGGGTTTTCTTTCATTTCTATAGGCCTGTAGGCTGCTTTAAGCTAGGGCCAGGCACTAAATCAATATTATATCGTTACTGTACTATGAGACAATATGTATTGTCTTAGATAACATAAGGCCTGCATTACAGTAAAGTGATGTTATTTACTAACCTTACAAGACAGTTCTACTTGTCATAATACTTGCCTTTACCCACTTAGTCATTATATCAATAACTGCTGATTATTATATCAAAAATCTCATTATGTTTATATTTTCTGAAAGTACCAATAGTCATCCCCACAATAGCCTATATAAATATATTTGGTCAAAAGTATCTTGACATTTGATTTTGTTAGCCAGTCCTAGCATTTATGCATTGCTTTTGAGGAGAGTTCATTATATTGAAATATATTGTTGGTCATAATATGGCCTTAAAGTATATAGTATTGTTTTATTATTTTTAAGGCCATATCACCAAGCCAGACATGCCAGTTATACAAATGTCTGCAAAATCGACTGCTTTCTTTAAAATTACAAGGGAAGTCTTGGTTTGGTTTCAATCTTACCAGACCATAATGTGAGATAAAAACATATCCTGTATGTTTTCAAGTGAGCAAATGACACAAGTTAAACAGGTTTGTTGAATCGGAGTAAAACAAACAAAATGGGACGCATCACAATTATGACGGGAATGATCACAGCTGTTACAGAGAAAAGCCTCAGTGGAAACAAGAGCTGCATTGTCTGAGGCTGACATTGCACTGGGCCTATTGATTTACTAAAGAGCATGAATTTGAATATGTAATTTAATACCATATCTTAGCGTTTAAGAAAACGTAACTTTGTTGAGTGCATGAGTGGAATGAAAAGGAAATGCAAAGGTTCTGTATCGTCATGAGGCAGACACAAGACATAAATGAAAATAATAATGAAAATAATGTGTTTTAGGAAAAATGCAATCTTAATTAAGAGAAGATGTTCTTATGGGAACATTTTCAGTTCAGTGTTCAGCAAGTATTGTATTTCTGCTGACACACAGAATGACAAGAGCACACGTCACAATTGGTTGGCTGGTAATGGCAGCGAGATGAGCTGTGGTTGATTCAGGCTGTTTTGAGACTGTGTTGATTCCTGAGTTCTTCGACAGAGGGGTCTGTGGGTAACAGTGTTTTTTGTCAGTGCTTTGTTGTGTAGATATACTGTAATTCAACAGCATTTGTCATTGTATGTTCATTTTATCTGTTTGTGTGTGTCTGAGGTGAAGCAGGAGGAGCCATCTGCTTGTGTGTGGCTGGTTTGGCCAGTTAGAAAGCAGGTTAAATTCTTGTTTGTGGAAGGGGTGGTTATTAATGTCGGGACAGGATTATTGATAACAATTAAACAGAGCTGAAGCCAGAGACTCGGGGTGTTTCTGCGGCTGTAAACTAGGTCAAAGCTTTCTTTGTCTGGGACATTTCTGCATCTGAGAGCCAGACAAAGGCTTTCAGAACGGAAACAATTTATTCCGAGCCTCGTTATACATCCATGTGGCTGAATGATTTTGTTTCCATTTGACTAAAAATAAATGTAACACAGCATTAAAATTTGTGCACAGATTTTCTGTCTTTCTCTGCATTTTCTCTTGGGCCTGTCAAGAACCATGGTTAAAAGTCATATTTAAAGGATTTTACACAGTCATATTAAAATTGATATTGGACAAGCAGTTCATTAAATCACCCTTGTTGTAAAAAGTACCCAAAAGTTCTTAAGTAAGATTAAAGATATCCTGTCATTAACTGACTAATCATTTTAGTAAGCTCTTGTTCTACTGTGGCCTCCGACTGCTGTTGTATTAATCCATACTCACCACTAGGCGGGGATAGAGGTTAATGTTTAAGCATCAACATTGTCCATTATACTATCCTTGGGAATCAATAGATGATTAGCTTTCATTTGTTTTTTTGTTGGTTTTATTCAAATAATAAAATATAATTTCACTATCAGCATACATTTAAACATTTATTTCACTCACCCTGGAAGATGATTTTGTTGAAGAGAGTGCTTTTTCATTTCAACACTGTACTCCTAATCACACTTCCACAATTCAAAAAAACTTGGGCGCTCTTTAAGATATGGGTATTTTTCACATACATTTTCAAACTCTTACCTTTTAAATAATGAATTTAATCCAAAATCGCAGGAAAACGGAAGTGTAACTGATAATATTACTGGTGTCCCAGTTCCATTGAGCCGTCCTGTAAATCGTGCCAGTAAGCCAGCATGAACAATGCAGGGGCCCTGAGACAGCCACACCCAAATGAAATGAAGCCATCATCATTAATACAGTAACACTATTTTGTCAAGTCAAAATATCTGCCATCAGAAAACCAACCGGTCTCTCTCATCACCAACCGACCGGTCTCTCTCATGACAGACATTTGACTCAGCAGGAAAGGCAGAGGTGTCACAAATAATGGTTGCTGACATTAATTGAAAAGTTAATGAGAGGGGGTTGTGACCATGTTGAGACCAGTGTTCTCGTACTCATTCATACTCTACATGCACACAGACAACAATGTCCATGTATGTGTAAGGTACTGTGAAGTCGTCAATACAGGTAACCACATCCATCAATTAATGCTATTCAACTTACCGACAGGCCACAGTGCAGGTTACAAATAATACGAAAAAATCAACATGTCATGAGGAAGGAAATGCCAGGAAAAGGCCAGGAAGGGTTGTGGTAGGCTGGGGCTCTACAGACAAGTAAAGGCAGTAGAGATGCTGCTGTGCCTTCGCTCCTGACTTGCTCCACGCAGGAGTCATTGATGAGAAACAGATGTTGGGCAGAATTGGTCTTCCTGGAGTCAAATGTTGTCAATCAGTGAAGATTGAGTGACAGTTTTTTTTTTGTTATACAGGTGTGAAAGGACTTGGTGGAGGGCAGAGGAAATGACTTTGTCTCCGGACTTGTTGGGGTGATAGGCACACTGGAGTCATCCCACCTCACTGGGTCAAGTGAGGTGGGATGACAGGATTTGATGTGATGTGATCCAAGGCTAGTCTCTTACTGTGATTGGTTTGACTGCTACAGGGGGGAAGTCATTGAGACAGGATACAGTTGACTTTTTTGGCACTGAGGTGATGGTGGCTCGAGCTCGAAGCACTAAGGGACAACTGCCTGGTTCAGGCAGACATTGCAAGTACTGGTGAGCACGTTTTCCAGCTGGTCTGCACACTCCTGGAGTACATGTCCAGGTATATTGTCAGGTCCAGCTGCCTTGTGCAGGTTCACTTTAGCTCGGGGTTCTGAAGTTGGCTGTGGACAGACAGTGTACCTGGTTGCCTGTGTGGCATTGCTCCCAGTTGATGACTCATTCATGGCTTCAAACTGAGAATAGAAGTCATTCACTGTCTCTGGGGGGATGTGTCCCTGTCACAAGCATGTGGTGTCGTGTCTTAGTCAGTTATGGCCTGCAAACTCTGATACAGTTTGCGTGAGTTGCCTTGGTATTTTCCATGCATACATGCACTTTGCTCCATTTAGCCAATGACAGTTAAGCCCTAGCAGATCTGTGGGCCTGCCGTGTCCTCGGATTCAAAGGCAGCATATCGGGTTTTCAGTAGTGAACAGTCCTCAGTGGACATCTATGGCTCCTGGTTAGCATGTATAGTGATATTCTTGGAGATGGGGACATCATGAACACACTTGCTGATGTAGCCAGTCATCGATACAGCTACATACCCCTCCAGGTCACATGTTCATAAGTGAACATGTTCTAGTTTGTGCAGTTAACACAGTTGTAGGGCTGAGGCAGCTCCCTCTGGCCACGTTGTCACCTGCTTTAAACCTGGTTTGACCAAGTTTACAATTGGTCTGTCGACAGGGATCACTGAGATTTGGTCTCAGGAGCCGAGGTGGATGCTTTGTATGAGTCCCAGATGTTTGTGTAAGCCAGGTTCAAGGGGTTCAACCCTCTAGTTGCCAAGGTGACATGCTGATAAATTTTTTGAAAACTCTGAGTTTTGGGGAAATCCAACCCAAGTTGAAATCCAGGATGAGCCGTTTGAAGTCTAGTGATGGCGTTGTAGAGAACAAAAAGTGTCTCTAGTGTTCGTGCTGGGAGGGATGAACACTGCCACGATAATATTGGTGGTGAATTCCCTCTGTAGATAGAAGGGACGGCTCTTTACAGTCATATATTCCACTAGTGTTGAACAGTGGCTGGAGACCATAGCATCTGCACATCATTCACTGCTGATATAAACACATAAGAGGGCATGTCAAGTAAAGGTCTGAGCTAACCTAGCAGGCCCTGGCAGTTGTGGTTGTAAAACCACTTTAAATATTTTTCCCTAGGATCACAGAACTCTGCAGGGTGGTGAAAAACTGACGCGCCTTTTCCATTTACAGCATATTTTACAGTGTTGTGCTACTGGAAATGGGCAGTCCACACTCTTCACCTACACATGTTCTGAATGTTTTAGAGGGTTTTTACTCTGGATCAAAGCAAACCTGTATAAAAGGATTGAAAATTTCAAACGTTTTGGTCGAGCAAAGAGTCAAAATTAAAGCTACTGGATTTTGATAGCAATGCTCAGCTATCAGCACCATCATTCCAAAAATCAGTAAGTCAGCCCGCAGAAACCCATTAGTTAAACAATATAGGGGTCCCTGCCTATTAAAGAGTGCAGTGAACTGAAGGTGCTTTGCCTTTCCGCTCATTTCTCTTCTCCTCACAACGCAGCACAAAGCCAATTGTAAGTGAACTGCTTCCCGGCTGCTTTTAGAAAAGGCAGAGGGGGCACTGCGGTGAACAACAGGCATCGGCGCTCAACCCCCGGCCCAACAGGAAGTGCTGTGGGGTTGCTATGCAGCTCCGCTCCCCATCCACAAGAACTCCGAGTTCCCTGTTAACAAATGGTGTGTGGTGTGGGCAGTATGGCAAACCATTTGAGAAGGCACTCCAGAAGTTCTACAGTAAGAATAGATCAAGGGTGGGATGAAAGAGAGAATGAGAGAGAGTGATAGTTTGTCCTTGGCTTTAAAGTGGTGTTGGGTTCATGGCCTCTTATCCTTCTTTTCTCTTTTGGTCTGTCTTTCCTTAGTCCTCTTCTCTCTACCTTCCAACCACCTGTCTCCCCTTCCATAATTTTTTTGTCGATTCCTCTGTCTCACCCTGTCTGCTTCTAAAAGTTGTTACACACTCATCAGTTTGTCTACCATTACCAGCATCTCAACACATCATATGACAAAACAATAGCACACTATAACAAAATTAAAACCCTCCCTCACCATCTACAGATTGTAATATTCACATTTACATTTCAGGCATTTAGCAGACTCTTTTGTCCAAAGCGACTTAAAATAAGTACATTTGTCACAAGAAAGAAACCGTAATATATTACCATTGATAAAGTAAGAATGAAAAAGAAATATTAACATCAGATTTTTTCAGACTTTTTAAACAATAATTCCGGACTTTCAGTTGCATCATGACAGTGATGTTTGAGTATCATCTGAGCGCCCCTGAATCGAATAGAGAATATCCCCAAACAACTGGATATTAAAACAGCCAACAGAGGATTCCAATAATATGATCTGTGATGATAAAAATAAAGGTATGTGTCAGAGCAAATTGACTAAAACCAGCAATATGAAGAAATCCCCCACCCCCTGTGGAGGGACGTCAATGTTGTGTAATGTGGAGCAAGATAAACAGTAACAATTGTCAGATGGATTATAGATTAACTAAATGAACAGATTAGAATAAACACAGTTTTAATTTGGATTGAGATACTTGGATATACAATACTTAGCGTTCTGCTCAGACAGAGATCGTTCAGCTTCAAGGTTCTGGATCACTTCATGAAGACAGCTGTGTGGAAAATACATGCAAACAATAAGAGTCTATAGCCATGTCAGTGGTACCTGACTGTCAGGCTGTGCTTTGTCAGCTTAATGCTAAAGTCTGTGCCAACATGTGCGCAATGACAATGCTAATGTTAAACAGGTGCAACGTTTGCCATGTTCACCCTCTTATTCTAGCATATTAGAAATGCTAACCTTACATGTAACGCTGAGGCCAGCACCTGAGACCGTAGCAAATTAGGGAAGTGCATTTGAGGGATTAATTAAACAATTTGAATGAAATGCAATGTTACCTTGAATTAAATTAGGATTTCTCTTGGTTTGAACATTTTGGACTATATCTGGGATAATGTACGTACACAAATTGACAAAACACATCACACATGTCTAGTCATTTTTCATACATTTTAGGAAGAGATTTTAAATATAAAGTCTAATATACCTGGAGACGGTATATCTGCTTTCAGCTACTTGGTGGCCTCCATCCAACCAGGAACCTGCAACACTTAAAGACAACAAACACAAAACATAGAGCAACACAACGCACACAATTCATTCAGCATTCACCACAATCTCACTCATGAAGCTGAAAACTTTACACTCCAGGCTTGAGTACATTCTGCAGTTGGATACTGGACTTCCTCACAAGCAGACCTCCGACAGGCTGCGTTTGTAGTCACACATCCTTCACTCTAGTGTTCAACACCGGAGACCCCAGGGCTTTGTGCTCAGCCCCACGTGTAAAGAAAACATACAAAGACTCTACTGACCAGGGAAACTTAAGAAGATGAAATTCCGGCTTTTCCAGAGGAGCAATAGAAAGCATCCTGACTGGAAACATCCCAAACGGCATGGTTTTGCACAAGGCAAGACAGGAAGGCTCTGCAGCAATTGATTAAAACTGCCTCATCCATCACTGGTACCATCTAACGAGCATCGGTGGTATTGGTGAAGTGAGATGTCTGCACAGAGCCCAAAGGATATAATTTCTGCTACTCTGTGATGTAGCGTAAAGGGACTCAGTTTCATTTTGCAGCACTGGTGTAAAATAATAAATGAACCTAGAACAAGCCCTTGCAGAGGTCCCCGTGCTGTCACACATGGGAATGTCATTAAATTGCTGTTTATCTGATGGTGGTGGTCAACGAATTTATTCTGTAGGGGTTTTGAATAAATGTTGACGTGATGGTGGTGGTAGAGGAAAGATCAGGAGAAAGATCACCAAAGTTAGAATTCATCCTGTGGGGACCAGCAGTATTTTATGGACAAATTACGGACCGTTCAGGCATCACCGCAACAGTGCTGTTCCTTTTTATTTTTTAGTACTGGTTTAAGTGGCACCATCTTTTGATTGTAATAAATCCTTTTAAATGAATTTTATTCTCTTGATGGTCTTTTAACTCTGCTCCCCAGGTTTAGAAGAACCTGTGTGTGTGTTTAGGAGTCCTAGGCTCTGTATTAACCCTGTGTGGCCTTGTTGGCTTTTAAGTTAGATCATTTTTGCTGATTTTAAACAGGCCCTGGAATTAGAGGCTGGGCCCGGCCACAATTTGGCATCGTCGGCAGGATCGGAGTTAACGAGCAGAGTTGAAACCACAGGAATTTTTTTTTTTCATTTATTTATTTATTTTTTATGAAGCAAAATGATTTATCCCGGTGCACCCTGGGTACCTAAGTTTTGAGGACCAGATTCAGAACTTAAGTATGGGGAATGGAAAGAACAGCTGCAAGGGCTGCTTGAGTATTTTGGGCAAACATAATTTTGAAAAGTGAGCGTTTTAATGGGGGCATTGACTGGGTTAGCCAAAAGACAAGTTCAGGTGTTAGCTGAGGGCGATCGTGACACAGAAGCTAAAATCTTCGCTGCACTAGATGGCGTCTACACACAGAAAATTTCCATGTCAGAAATTAGGTCACAGTTCTTTAGGTGCCAACAAAAACCTGATGAACCTGTACAGCTATATAGTCTCAGGTTGGGGGGGTTCACTACAGGCTGCAGCAAGACGCCCCAGATGAAGCCCCTACAGACGACCACCTGAAGGAGCAGTTCTTGGAAGAAGGCTCCTTACTGCAAGCTCTAAGGAGACATGTCCGCCAGCACCCAGACGCGACTTTTGACGCTCTGCAGCAGGAGGCCCGGTTATTAGAAGAGGATCAACGAGGACCTAGAAGGACAGAGGTAACCTGCACAGCGGTGGGGAGTTCTTATAACTATCGCTCTCATTCCCAGGAGGTTGACTGGAAGCAGGAATTGAAGCAGGAGATTATGTCCAAGCTGAAGGACCAGCTAAGCGATTGGACACAGAAAAAATGCATGTATGTCCCTCCACCTGCCACTAATGTTTGGGACACTGATGGGAAGCTTATTTGCAGACGTTGCACAAAAAGCAGGCCATATCACTAGGGTCTGTAAAACCCGTTCAGGGCCCTCACCAGCTTTAAATGAATTGCCCCTGCTGCTGAGGCCCAAGCAGTGGGGTAAGGGTATGAGAATGAATCACAAGGGGCCACCTCAGCTTTGACTGGCGAACGCCTACAGGTCGAAGTTGCGATAGGAGGGGTTAAAACGACTGGCCTATTAGACACTGGTTCCCAGACCACCTTAAGGAGGCAGAGTGTGCTGACTAGGCAGTTTCCAGGATACAATATCCAAGAACCCCCTTCTTTTATAAAGTTGAAGGCAGCAAACAGCCTTAAGATCCCCTGCATAGGCTATGATGGACTTTGAGACTGAGGGGCATAAGATCGCTGAACGAGGTGTCTTCATTGTGGTTGGTGAATTCTCATCTAACCCCCTGATCATAGGCATGAATGTGGTGCGAGCATGCTGGGATGTTCCAATCCAATCGAATCCAGCTTTATTTGTTAAGCACTTTAAAACAACCAAAGTTGACCAAAGTGCTGTACAGAAAAATAAATAAGACATCATAAATAAAAGACATAACAGCTCACATAGGCACAAAATTACATTACAATTACATCACAATTAAAACCACATTAAATAAAAAGACATAAAACATGAGTAAAAATAATAGCCACACAATAAAAGGCTTTCAAAATAAGAAATTAAATCAAGTAAATAAAGTCAACATTTTACTAGGTTTCAAAGGCCACGGGGAAGAGATGGGTTTTAAGAAGGGATTTAAAAACAGACCGAGAAGAGGCCTGTTTAACGTGCAGAGGCAGATCATTCCATAACATATAATTCAGGAGCCGACATGGCAAAGGCAGTTGATCATCTGACCTGAGAGAGCGGGCGGGTATATAAAGGTGTAGAAGCTCAGAGAGGTAGGGCGGGGCAAGACCATTCAGGGATTTAAAAGCAAATAAAATAATTCTAAAATGGATCCTAAATTGAATAGGCAGCCAGTGGAGTGAGGCTAAAATGGGGGAGATGTGCTCATGTTTACATGTGCCAGTTAAAAGACGTGCAGCTGCATTCTGTACCATCTGGAGACGAGCGATGGAGGACCCACTAACCCCCACATACAGTGCATTACAGTAATCCAGCCGAGTGGTAACAAAGGCGTGGATTACCGTCTCAAAGTGCTGCCTGGACAGAATTGGCTTTATTTTGGCCAGCTGCCTCAAATGGAAAAAGCTTGATTTGACAACAGTCTTGATCTGACTGTCAAACTTAAGCTCAGGATCCACTTTAACCCCTAGGCTTGCAATGCTTGGTTTTATATACTGGGCCAAGGAGCCCAGATCTACAGGGGGGGTCCAAGTGGTGCCATCAAAAACCATCACTTCCGTCTTTTTATCATTGAAATTTAAAAAGTTCAGAGCCATCCAGGCCTTTATGTCGTCGAGACACTTAAGTAACAGTCTGACAGAGTATTCATCTTTCTTTTTAAGAGGCACATAAATCTGACTGTGCATAACAGTGGAATGAAATGCTGTGCTTCCTAAGTATGGAACCAAGTGGGAGCAAATAGAGAGAGAAGAGGAGAGGGCCAAGAACTGAGCCCTGTGGGACCACACATGAGAGAGGAGCAGAGGAGGACACAGAGTCACCAAGGCTGACACAGAAAGTTCGATCAGCCAGGTACGACCTGAACCACTCCAGTGCTATGCCCCTGATGCCCACCCACTGCTTCAAACGTGAGACCAATATTTCATGATCCACTGTCAAATGCAGCAGTCAAATCTAAAAGCACAAGGACAACACAGTCACCAGAGTCAGCAGCTAAAAAGATATCTTGTGGTGTTCACTGACAATAATCCTGTAGCTCATTTGCAGTCTGCCAGGCTGGGAGCGGTGGAACAGCGATGGGTGGTGCAGCTGGCTTCGAATGCGGATGCACTCTTCCCTGTATCTGCAGGACCCTCAGGGAGGACTAGCATCTCGGCTGTGGCTGTGACAGCAGCCTGGCCAGATGATACACCTGAGGATCTGTGTGAGTGGGAAACCACACAGATGACAGACCCAGATATTCAAGTTGTACGGAGGTATGTGGTTGGTGGCTGGGTCCACGACCACCATCAAAAACTTTCCTATGTGTTTGAGCTAGCACGTAAGAAAATGAGCAGGGTAGCTGAGCAGACAAAGCAGCGCTATGACCGCAAGGCACATGCAACACCGTTGCTCATAGGAGAGAGAGTCTGGACACGTGATAGGAACAAGCAAGGCCAAGGGAAACTGCATGGTGGAGGGAACCCCGAGCCACAAATAATACTTGAGACAGTGGGAGAAACGGGTGTACTCTGTAAGATGAGGCCAGAGAGGGGAGGCAAAGACGAGGTTCTACATAGGAAGGCCGTTACACGGCACGGCCCCACAGGTTCGGACCACAGTGGAAAAACCAAGAGAGAAGACTCAAATGCCTGTTTTTTTTATTACATTCCCGACATGCATCCGACACCAGTAGACTCAGGAAGTGAGACACAACCAAGGCGTTCATCTAGGCCAAACGGGTAGACCAGCGGCTCACTATGGACTGTGAATTGTGGCAGGGACTGCTAACCTTTAGCCGTGGGGGGATGTGACAGGGTCAGAAATACTCTGGTGCATGTTCATTTGAATGCTTTTATTGGATTATTTATGAGATACTGTTTTATGCATGATTATTTTAGTGTTGTGTTTAATTTGCATGCTTTTATACGTGCTCTTTCTTTTATTACTTTTAGCATGAGTTTTATTTGTTTGATTACGGAGTATTTTGAACTGCATTGAACTGTGAACTGTGACCTGGGAAGACAAGATGAGCGGCAGGTGTGCGGGAGCGGCGCACAAAGGGACTGGTAATAGATGGCATTCAAAAAGACGGAGAAAGAGCGTGTGGGAAACAGAATGGTTCGACACCTCTGGTGACAGCAGCGGCCAAACTGCAGAGCAGCCCCCGGACGCATTGGAGCAGCCGGTATCCGCCAACGACGTTTCACTCTGGCCTGGGTCGGCAGACGGATATCTGCTGCCCGGGAAGACCGTGAGTAAAAAGATATATTTAAGTGGAGGATAGAAAGAGTCGGGTGGGGGAGAGCTGAGTTACATACGTTTAAGGGGACACACTACTCGCCCTGCTTTCTGCCTCCAACAGTGACGGCGGAGGGCCTAGACACTGGTGCGGAGTGAGAAGACCAAAAGTTGCTGGGCGACCGTGGACTGTGCACGAGGGACGCAGTATTTTATGGACAAATTATGGACCGTTCAGGCATCACCGCAACAGTGGTGTTTAGGTGGCACCATCTTTTGATTGTAATAAATCCTTTTAAATTAATTGTATTCTCCTGATGGTCTTTTAACTCTGCTCCCCCCGATTTAGAAGAACCTGTGTGTGTTTAGTCCCAGGCTCCGTATTAACCCTATGTGGCATTGTCGGCTTTTAATTTAGATAATTTTACTGATTTTAAACAGGCCCTGGAATTAGAGGCTGGGCCCAGCCACAATCATCTAAAATGTGACTGAATATGACATCTATCAAATGGTTGTTGAGACTTTTCCCTGACTTCAACTTAACTAAACACAATTGAGCACTGTTTAGTTAAGATGAGCAAATTTTGAGCAATTCCATAAAGTGTCAAATGTTTTTGTGAAGTGCGTACTTTCAAATTGTGCCAGCTGGTTCTCTATCATGGCTTTATGGCACACCAAACAAACACAGAGCCATCAGTTCCTCACACGTTTCAACACATATTGCCTCCTTTTAGATCTCCTTCCCCAGTGTCTGCCTCTGAGCCAGCTCCTTCCAAGAATAGGTGTGTGTTGCTCTTTTGCGTCACAAAGTGTACAAGTTGTAAACTCACAAAAGCTCTATAATACCTGAGATTACAATAATTAACCTTTGATGAACAAGATGCACCAATTGTTTCCTTCAAATTTAGACAAAAGACATTTCTTAGCTGCATTTGCATGAGTCTTTTAAAATAGTGCAGGCATTATCAGCCCGTTGTGGACTACTGAGTGTAGAAAGACAGACTTGGTAGGAGACGGCCTGTAACTGGGACAAAGGTTGTGTGGTTTTCCATCTGATGATGTTAAATGAATTCAGGTCAATAGGCAGCTATGTCTCACTGAGGCCAGAGGAATATTCTTATCAACACACAAATCCTTTGGTTCATCCTACATCTTCTGCCTTCTTCTTCGACCTTTCTCCACATAATTCTTATACTCCTCTTTCTTCTCTTCTCCATGTCTGCTTGCATCTCCTCCTCCATCACCCTCCGCCTGCACTCCTCTCCCTCCTCCCGCCACTGTGCTGGGATGCTGTGATGTATTTGTTTACAGCACGACTCCTCCCTGTATGCCACCAAAGTATTTTGGCTGTTTCCCCCACTTTCTCCTCCTCTTCCACGTTCCCTCCTGCCATCACACAGAAGCCAGTGTTTCAGCCTGCCTTCCTGTCGCCAACAAAGTATCTCCTCTCTTTGTTGGGGCCTCCTTTTGGAGAAGGAGGCCGTCCTCCAAGTTAATTGTGCATTCGTTAGCATTCGCCTGCCGCAACTTAACGACTTAACTCCTTAAACTGTAGATGAAGTAGTGTTGTGTGAGTGTGTGTTCTTTTAATGTTGGTCATTCTTTTGTGGTTGAGTCTGTAAACACACCACTAAATTCAACAGAAACATTATCATTGCCTATACAAATGTTTTGAAGAAACACTTTAGATGAAATGAAACATGTTGTTCTTTTTAATCCATACCAGATTTTATCTGCTACTATTTTAATATAAATATATGATGAATTTATGGAAAAAACAAGACAGATTATTTCTTAAGTCAGAGTATTGGACATTTTGACTTGATGCAAAGTAAAGGGATCACCAGTGGGAACACAGTTCATCCGGAGGGGAACATGAATGTATACACCAAGTATCATGGCAATCCATTAAATAGTTGTAGGGACATTTCACTCAAAACCCAAAATGTGAACTTCATGGTGACACTGGATTAAAGATCAGAGGATCATCAAGGTCATTGGGATACATTCTTTGGGCACCATGAATGTCTATCAGACTATATGCTAATCAATCAGGTAGATGTTGAGATGAGTTTAAAATGTAAACCTGCTCATAGGGCTACACAAACAGTCGGAGGGACCAGCAAAGTCATTGGGCTTCAACCTCTGAGGACCATGAATGTCTGCAGGGTTCCTGATGAACCTGATGGACCAAAGTGGTGGACCAACTTACCAACCTACTAACCAACATTATCCTCCCTTCACACCACGCCACTAACATGGCAGAAAAGATTATTTAACAACCACAGATAAACTTCCCCCACTTTCTATATCTTCTCCACAGTCTATACGACCATAGAGAGCACAACTTAGTGAAAGTCTGAGTCTGTGAATACAAAAACCACTAAGAGAGCAAAGCCCTTTGTTATCAGTAAATGTTGGTACACAACCTTGAAAATATGTTCCTGCTCTTTGAATATTCACCAGTTCTCCAGTCCAAAAATACATCAAAGACTTCTGGAAACTGATAATTATCCTTTTCTATTTACGGTATAATTTACCAGTGAATGGTTTGTTCAGTGAATAGTTGTTGGCACTGAAGGAGTTGGATCTATTTTCATCTTTTCTAAATCAATTTCCCTCTCTGCTCTATCACCTCAACAGTCTCTACAATCTATTCCCTCTCTTCTCTACTATTTCTCGTTGAGCGTTTATCATCTATTTGATCATCTTTAAAATCCCTTTTCTAAAAGTAGGTGTTTTTTGCTACCAGTATCATCTGTATTGTCCATCATCACTTGACTCTCTACATCCGTCTTTCCCTGCTTTGTTATTGGATACATACGAAGCTGTTGGTCGGGAAGAGCAGGGAAGCAGGAAGAGCAATGGGACTGCAAATTCACATCTGCTCTCTCCAGGGAAGGAGGAAGCAACTTGTTGCTATAGGATTCAGGATTGTTTTCACAGCAGCACACCTTGCAACAGCCAGAGCAAGACACCTTTATTTGTACAACTAAACTTCAAACTGGTGTTCGAAAAGAAAAGCCACAGGAACGAAGAATCTTTCCTACAGTAGATGGATTTTTAAAAAATAATTAAACACCAGCTAAACCAGAAGGACCGTCTTCTAAACCGAATCTAGAAAACACCCAATAGGCTGCCAGTTATGCAGGTTGACTCTTACGGTAGCCTTTGCTATAAACAGATATTTGCAGATAATTGCAGAATCTGTAGGCAAGGGACAAAGTTTTGGTTTCCATTTTTTAGTCTGTTTGTAGTCTGAGTAGTATCAAACGCTTTTTATACGTTTTTTTTAGTAATGTATCTTTTCATAAATGTTTTATAATTTATAAACAAAATTTTTAGTTAGCTAGCCTCTCATCTATGAGTAGATAAACACTCATTCTGTGCAGTGATACAAGAAGAAAATAGTTCCCACATGAAACTGATCATAATAAGGTGTGTGGATTATCTTGAGTACCATGTATATACTTTCTGGAAAGAGACAACTCTGTTGAGCACCACAAGTCGTGTGCTATGTAGCTACATTATATTGCATTATATTATATAAAGACATCTCTACAGCTGATATCTCCAAGACTCGGCAATTGCTACCAAAACAATCTAGATGAATAAATAGCACTACAGGTAAAGTATTTTTTATTTTGAGGTGCCTTTTTAATGTCCTCTGAGCTTTTTTATTGGCCATACTGTATGTGAGGAGATTGTAACACACCCATGGATGATTTGTAATAGTTGTTTAATGCTGCTGGACTTTGGATTTCCTTGTGAAGGACTCAGGTCTGTGAGGATTGTGACTTTATGCATGTTCTTGAATGCCTTGTCTCAATGTCTCTCTCCTCTCCTCGAACAGAGACCAACGGTGGCTGACACTTACAAGACAGTGATGGTCAAAATATCAATAGACCCTTATTGATATTATTACCCTTATTCAGACATTTTGACTTGTCAAAACAGGGAAAGCACATGTAAACTCTATAACATTAATGATGGCTGCATTCTGTTTAGTTGAGATTGTGCCTGGGCTCTGGCCTTGTTCATGCTCACTCACTGACATGACACTAAATAGAATGGAGCCATCTTTAACGTTGTTGTTCACACCTGTGCTTTTCCTGCTTTGACAAAATGTCAGAAAAAGGGTGTATTGGGCAGTGTGCTACACTCCCACCAGTTCGAAGAAGATATCAGACACCTCTGGATGTGTCGTGTCTTTAACTTCCTCTCTTAATGAATAGTCTTACACTTTTGTTCTCGCAGGTCTTATTCCACAGATGCGGACCACTGGATAAGCCTCCCGTTGGCCTTTTTCACAGCAGACATTTTGACTTGTCATAACAGGAAAAGCACAGGTGTTTTTGATAACATTAATAATGTTTTTATTCTGTCCAAGTGTTCCAACAACCCATGACGCTATGACAGCAAGTCAGCATGCTTAAGAGCAGGACCCTGAAACTGAGGCAGCTAAAGAAACTCAGGCCATCATTTATTTTATTATTTTCATCTTAGCTTTTCCTACTGTGACCAGCCTCAGAGCAGCTATGTGGCTGTATATTCATTTGTTGTAATAGTTGTCCTCATATGTATCTTGTTCAGAAAAACTGTGGGTCAGCAGAAAGCTATGTAGATCAGTATACTGTTGAGCTCTCCCCCACCTCAAAAGAATGGTCTGAGTCTCAAATTACAACGACCCTGAGGGAAAACAGCCTCACCTAACCAGTCATGTAGTCCTGTAAAGCTGAACTGTGAGACACATGCAACCATTTCTGAAACATGTGTTTGTATCTGGGCTAAAGTTGGGCAGTTGGTGCATGTCAAAAAGCATGAAATGTTTCTGGATAAAATTTAATAGAATAGTTCTAATATTGGATTGCCTGGACCAGTACTTTTTAATGCCCTCTGCATGTTTTAGATGTTTCCTGCCAAAACACACCTGATTCAAATGAATGCTTCGTTATCAGGCTTCAGCAGAGCTTGATGAGGAGCTGATCATTTGAATCAGGTGTGTTGGAGCAGGGAAACGTCTTAAACATGCAAGGAACGAGATTGAAAAACTCTGACTTAGACACATTTATTTTATTTGAAGTGGACAGTGATTATTTTATTTATTTATTTATTTGTGTATTATTATTAATTGAATTACCTAATACACCTTCCAATATCAGTTTATATGAAACTACAGTGAAGTTGACAGTTGTAGGTTCACACGATCTGTTGAAATATATTTTAACCTAACTTAATAAAAGAGAAGAGAGAAAAAAACATATTTTCTCTGTGTTCTTTTTCTAGCCTCAGACATTCGGAATGTTGTCACACCCTGATTACATGAGCCTACCTGAGACAAGGTGGTCGCTTGAGTTGTGGGTTGTGCGCATGCGCAAATCCTCCTCCGTTCATCAGTCGGATATTATAAGTGCAGCCTTGAGAGCGGAACGTGGTTCAGTCTGCAGTATCTGGACCGGTCCGAGGCGGGCAGGAAGCACAATTGGAGGCGATGGGGGACGAAGAGAAAAAGAAGAAGGATAAAACCTCAGACAGAGTCACTCTGAAAAAAGAAATTGGACTTTTGAGCGCTTGCGCTATTATCATCGGTGAGTGTTTGACAGCTTTTGTCTTTGGCGGTGTGTTCATGAAGAGCCGCTCAGCTTCAGAGAGAAAATAACGGGGAAACGTGTCTGAGCAGCCGGCTGGCGGAACAACTCTTGGAGCGATGCGGATGTGCCGTTGTTGCATTGTTGTTAAAGTTACAGTATTATGGCACACAACAGGAGTGTGGCACAAACGGGGGTCAAGGTTGGTTCTGGTCCTGGTCCTTACAGTAGTAAGGACAATGTAGGTAAATGATTTTGACCTATCAGTCAACAGTGTGACATTGGCACAAACCCCTCAGAATACGCACAGAAAGAGTGGGGGGTTTTACGCACCGACGGGGCCACCTCTGGTGTCGGTCCAGTCCGGGCTGGATGGTTTTGTGTGGAAACTGTTGCATCAGTCGTGATGATCTGAATATGGACATGCCTACGTGGCTAGATCATCTCATGTAGAACCTGGAAGGCATGCAGACAAAGCCCGGGCTCCATGTGGTTCTACAGTAGCTTACAGTTGAGCGTGAACACTGTGACACCGCCTGAGTGTGGTGAGGGGTTCAGTTTTTTGTGTTCTCAGAAGCAAGGCATTGTTTTCTCTGTTCCTCGTCCTCATCTTCTTACAAACCGCCAATAGTAAAAATGCACTCGTGCTGCATTTACAGTTGAACATGCAGCCATAGAGGGCGAGGGGCTGTTAGAATACAGGAAGCTGCTGTTGCTCACGGTTTCCTCTTGTTTTACTAAAGGCTGTTACTCATGAAAACGTGCTCTTCTGCGGCAGTAAACGCAACAGGTATTTCCAATGTGCTATTCAAATCTGACAGTACTGCGGAGGGTTTCCCAGCTGCCAGCTGCCATCTGATAACACATGACTTCACCCGGCCCAGTGTTTCTGGAGGCAGGAGGTGGGGCAGCGATTGACTTAATGACGATACATGAGGTTATATTTGGGTGAGACATTCTGTTCCTGGATTTGTTTAATTTATTACTTTGACCCTCTATATTGTACTCAACAGTTTAGAGAAGGGCATCTATGTTGACTAAACTAAGCATCAGGCTTTTTTTCGCTGAGGTCATCTTTCTTGAATACATTCTGACTGGTTTCTCAAGACATGGTATGTTCGATTATAATATGAACCAAGAGCATGCAGGATGAGCTGACTGGACTACATGACTACAGAGTGTGGAAGATGGGGTGAGAGAGAAAATGGGTAAGGAGATTGCCTTGGATCCTGACTTACCTCACAGTTTAGATTAATCGGGCCATGCTATAGGTTTTTCAGTAGTCATTTATCAGCCTCAGTAAATCAGTTGTTTGTGGTTGCACAACAGTGGTTGCAGACTTTAACTGAATGTCTAGCTTGCCAATGAAAACATACAGAACCACCATGATTCCCATAAGTCCCATGTGTGCCTCTGCAGATGAGCTCTCCAAATGATAAGGTCTTCCACCACAGCTAGGCGGACCCTTTCAAGGGACGGGGATGGTGGAAACGAACCAAAATGACAGTGCATGAATGTTTGGCTTTTTATGGCCACTGTAAAAGTAGCATTTTACAGTGCAAATGACCCGCTGTGCCTTCAGCTCAAAGATCATGTTTTATACATTCATGGTTAGTATTTCACAATTACCCTCTTGAACAACCAGTGAATGGAAAAACAGTAGAGGTGCAGTTTCATCATTAGGCAAATGACAAATAGATCTTACTCAGTGGAAGGTGGAATATGAGGAACTATCTGATATTTGCAGAGTGACAGAGGCAACAAGGTGGTGCAACAAATTCCACCTGGCATATCTTCCTAACAAAGGTCACGTCTATTGTGCTTTGATAGAAACTGATGCCGTCCCATTTAACACTCATTCCTTGGCCTGCCCAGTCAACTCAATCTTTTGTTCATTTGGCTGCACAAATCCTTTGCTAAATTCTCAAAGCACACCCACAGCTCCGATTATACTTTACAGTATCCCAGAGAGCTCCAAGGGTGATATACTTGGTCTGATTTAACGTGTGAAATGGGTGCTCAAATCACTTTAGTTCATACTGACCACTTGCCAAGCCTTCTCTGTGAAGCACAGATGGAGTTGAGCCTCTACAGCTAGTTGCTACACACATACAACATGAGTCACGCTACTACTCACCAGATACAGCCTGCGTGCATGGCTGCTGCTTCGCTCTGCACAGCTACTATTACCTACATTTAGGGCTAGACAGTAAAGGAAAAACTGAAGGCAAACATGAGAACAGGTCACCTAGCATTCCCACATG
Organism: Lagodon rhomboides; assembly: GCA_039737535.1. Taxonomy (NCBI): domain Eukaryota; kingdom Metazoa; phylum Chordata; class Actinopteri; order Spariformes; family Sparidae; genus Lagodon; species Lagodon rhomboides. The sequence continues at coordinate 1,773,047 of CM077784.1, read as the reverse complement.
TCACCAGCCCCACCTGCAGACTGTTGAGCTGTTACAAGCCCATGCTTGCTAACACTGGAAGGAGAAGTTCAGGTCCTCGACGTTAAAGAACGACACTGTTAAATGCAAGCTTTTAGATTGAAATAAGAGCAGTTTCTTTGTGATTTCACACAGAAAGATGGTGGGCTGTGTTTCTTAATTGTTCTCATGATTTAAATAAAGATGGTGATTAAACTGAGCAGTATGTTCTCAGCTTTGGTGCCGAGAGGGTCAGTAGGACTCTGATTCACGCTTTCAGCTGCGATGCCAAACTTTATGACATAACAAACACAACATAGGCATTATGTAATGGCTCTGCATCTCACCACAGCCTCCACAATCCGATCTGACAGTGATAAATGCACTGTTCGGACCTCCTTTCTCCCTCTGCACCATTAGGGGACATTTAGAGCTGCTCTGACGGGGGGACCGCGACCACTTGCCTCACTGGGTTTTAAGCGGCTAACATGTTTACAGTGGACAGTCACATTTTTTTTTCGTGGAGACGTCTTGTACCCCAAAGTTCTCCAAAGAGGAGAAAAACAGATTTTGCTTTGACAGCTGCTGTTTGCTTACTTTCTTTTGTGTGTTTAGTTTTTGTTGACATGAGTGCCAGGCTGGATTTGAGCACATGACATGCTGTCTTGTCCCTGTTTTGGGGTTAAATGAGGCCAAACAGGCTTCTTTACCAGCGTTTTTCTAGGACTGACACCTATTCTATTACATTTCTGTTTGTTACTGTAGATGGTAGAGTCAACCAGATACTTACAATATTAAATATAATCCAGAGTCCAAAAAATAAAACTGATCGCACAAGTCTTTTAATACAATGAAGATTTTATTCAAATTGTTGGGATCTTTTAATAAGCTTATTAGTATTTCTTGGCTGCCATGTTTCTTTGTATGTGCCTTAAAAACCTGTATATCTGAGTAACTAAGAGGCTTTACAAGCCTCAGGTAAAATAATTATGTACTTATGCAAGTGTAACAAGTGTACCTAAATCTTTCTTATCCTCTTAGGGAACATCATCGGCTCTGGGATTTTCATTTCACCTAAAGGAGTGTTGGAGCATGCAGGCTCAGTGGGGCTGTCACTCATCGTCTGGGTCTGTGGTGGGGGGATCTGCGCCCTTGGGTCCCTGTGCTACGCTGAACTGGGTGTCACCATCCCAAAGTCTGGAGGGGACTATTCATATGTGACAGAAATCTTTGGAGGGCTAGTGGGGTAAGTGCTGCTGTTTTTCTTGACACAGCTGTGACACTGGATGTTGACTGTGTTGGTTTCCAGCTAGTTGTACCCACTCGGTCTGGATTATATCAACAGACAAGGGTCTGTACACAGGAGGGTTGGTTTAATATGACTGGCCGTCTGGAACTAATCGGCTCCGAAGCTCTCGTGACTGTCATGTGACATGTCAGCTGACCATAGAGCAGTACTATTAGTTGGAGAAGGTCAAATATATGCTCTAGTTAGGATGTCTTTCTGTATTACTTCAGTCCTGTGTACACACTTACATGTGTTTAATGGGTCAAACAAAGAGTGGTGACACATTTAGAGAACCAAAGAACAGGAAACTGTAAGAAATGCATTAGTATAGCCGAAGCTGAACATAAGCTTCACCCTCATGCAGCTCTCACAGACGGTTTACGTCCTGACGGTTTGTAATTGGGAACAACAATGCATGGAATTAGAAAGGCTAAAAGTTCATTTTCCCCCAACACTTGAGGAGTTTTTGCTAGGTGATGGTGAAAGGCATGTAATCATTTTAAAACCATATGAATATGTAAAACTGCTGTCCACCACAACCTTGCAGTAATGCCTTGTTTCCCCCATTTAATGACATGTTCTCCAATTTCAGAACCAATCCACTATTGTTTTTTTTTTTTTTTAATTGAGCCTCTGGGGGCACAGTCAGTGTTTGTGAGCAGCTGGTGTAGCCACCAGATACCTGAGACGTCCTCTTCCTCGATGCAGTCATTGTTTAAAATCTGGTTAGCAGCATGAGGTTGGGGTTAAGAGAGAGGTATGAATGTAGATAAATAACCAAAAGCTAATGAGAAGCTTAATCAGACAACAGTTAATGCTTCCTGAGATTACATTTCAGCCAGTGCGTTCTCTCTTTCAACACATGGCTAGTTTTCCTGCAGGCAACCACAGCCTGCTCAAACATGATTGATCAATATTACTCAGACTACAGGTTTAACCAACACTTCCAAAATGTCGTCTCATGCCTGCAGATTCTGTAGTCACGTGCAGAGATCTGTTTATAGAGACTATGTTCTCTCGCTTCTTTGTGGTCCCAGTTAGTACTTTACAGTATCACCAAGTTCTGTTTTCATCCTCAGACACATTTTGATGTTACCAGCAATCAGTAGCACCAAAGACCAACACTAACCTCACCTGCCCAACCAATAACTTCTTAGAATTGTTTCCCTTTTTTATTACACACACACAGGAAATATACACACATGCATGGCATCATCCACATGCATCAGGCGCGCCATGATTTCAGTGCTTTGTTCAAGGGTGAAGCGACTATATAGCAGTACTGCAGTATGTGCTGGACTTGAACCAGCCCCCACAGTCCCCACAGACTGAGCCTCTGCTTTAAAGACTTGAGTTTAAAAAACCCGAAAGAAGCAAAGTCGGTGAGCGTTTGTATTGGACGTTGGATGTATTTAGCATCATATTTCTAAATCAAGGGCTGCACTGTGAGAAAGGTCCCAGGATGAGTCCATGTTCTCAGTTTTTGGGGCCAATGCCATGTACTGTTTTATAGGAAGTAAAATAAATTGGCCGATACACACATTTAATGTGGTGGCACGATATTTGACAGTTTAACAGTAAACTTTATTGCCTAAGATGACATCAGTGCTCTGAAACTGTAGATTTCACAGGGAATTTGAACGAGCACCAGTCTCTTATTACTGATGCTAAGATACACTGGCGCAACAGCAGGAAACTGTAGTTGTGCTGAGCAGTTCTTAGAGCATGAATATGAATTAAAGATGTGAAGGGAAGTAAAGAACTGAAAGGGCGCAGGGAGAGCCCATTTCCTGTCCAAATAACAGTCAGCCCCACAGTGTGTCGAAGCAACTTCTACTTATCAACTTAAAGGAGTGTAACGGGGCTGCTCACTCTCATACAAAACCCTCTGTGTTTTTTGTCTCTCGTTCCTGTAGCTTTCTTTTGTTATGGAGTGCCGTCCTCATCATGTATCCGACCACTCTGGCTGTCATCGCACTCACCTTCTCCAATTACGTCTTGCAGCCGGCCTTCCAGGACTGCCTCCCTCCATACATTGCCACCAGACTCCTCGCCACCATCTGTATCTGTGAGTCACGAACAGCCCAAAGCCTTCTCAAAGTCTTTTTAGTCTGAAATGATTTTGTTTAGCCTATATTTGGTGCTTTGTTGTTTCTAAGTTGTGCTTTCCCAGAGATCATCTGTCTAGCAGTGTATCAGCACAAACTCTTGAGTCTTTTTCCTTTGAGTTTCCATTGTGAAGCTAGAGTGAAGAGACACTTGGTGTTTCTTTTCATTGCTACATCAACATGACGGCACTCACTCTAAACTCAATGTAAAATTCTTCAAAACACACTCATTTCATTTTCAGCCTTGAATGTCATGCAGTTTGTGAGGAGAAGAGCTGTGTTTCTGCTTTGTAACACAACCTGGCAGCTTGGAAGGTTTAATTGTCCTTGTCAGCAACGTGGCACTAAAAAAGCAAAAAGCTTTCAGTAACTTGGTATAAGCACAAACTCTATTATGTCATGGATGTGTAAAGTTCTGCAGTGTCAGATTACTGAACTCACTGATATCATGCAGTGTGAGGTAAGTAAAGGGCAATCTACTTAATTTAGGCCAGGCGGTATTTGTGGTGGCTGTGTCAGAATGTTCCCATTTCTGTCAACAGTAGTATGTTACCTAATGTCAGACTGTTTACCGTGGCTTGACAGCACGGGACACTGGCTCCGGTGTTGCTGACATTTGCAATTTAAAATCTGGATGTTCACATTGGTAAATGAGTTTTAATATTATCCTCATGAGGAGATCAGGAGTCTTAAGACCAAATCTGTAAACTCCTTACATCATCAGATCATTTGTCTTTTAAGCGCACTGCACTAGTTGGCATCAATATTGTTGATGAATTGGGCAGTTTTACAGTAATATTACGAGAGCTGTACTGAATGTCTTTTTACATTTGTAAGCCTCTATTGAAGTGTTGAAAGTCTGTTTCATATTTTATATCGCCATCAGATAGATAGATAGATAGATAGATAGATAGATAGATAGATAGATAGATAGATAGATAGATAGATAGATAGATAGATAGATAGATAGATAAACATACATTTTGGGACTAATGCTGGTTTAAAAAACAAACAAAAAAAAGATCCCTAAAATGTATTCATCCAAAAGGTCTGACAAAGATATGTCAAAGAGGTAAGATATTTAACAATTTAACAATAAACTTGTTGTCCAAAACATCAGTGCACTGAAACGGTGAACTTCAATAGGAATTTAATAATTACAAAGCACCACAAGCATCTTTCTCTGCATTATAATCTCAAGTTTTTCTTATCGGCCAACATATATACGCCGATACCAATGGCTCAGTTCTAATATAAATGTTATTTATTGTGCTGTTAGAATGCTGCGAGACCCCCCATTAATGTTGGGAGGAGCAGTTCTGGAGAAAGATACATGGTGGTTGAGTCTCATTCCCAGGTCATAAATACTGATGCTTTGGCTTTTAGCCAGCCCAGAGCATTGGTATTTGGACACCTTTCAGAAAACACGTTCAGAGGACCCCGTTGGTGTATTGATAGTGTTACGGGCTGGTTTACATCCCTGTTTACTGCTTGCAGCCACTCTGGACTCTTGCCACAGTCATTGTGAAGCCCTGGTTCTGAGTATCACACTTCAGACACTCTGGTCAGCTGACTGTGATGCAGAGTGACTCTCGGTGAGCTAAACATCAGAGCAAGACAACTTTTCCTAGATCAACATTACAAGCAGCTGACTTTATGGTCAAGGCTAAAATGTCAGAGCACAACTTAAAATCAATTAAAGACATATTGATTGAGCATTGAATTAATCATAAATGCGTATTGCAAGAAGTAGTAGTCCCTGTCTTGTCTATGTGGCCTCCATGTTTTGTGGCACTTCTCTTGCTTTAGATTTAAAGGGGTTAAACAAACTCTTCAAACTAAATCCAGAAACTTTCATCCTGCTGATGGCTGTCATTGTCATTTGGTAATTCCTTGTGAAATGCTGTGCTCCACTTCTGGCCCTGATACTGATCAGCAGCTTTCCATGAGATGTGGGAGTAAAGCAATCTGTATTAATAGCCAGTGGCAAAAGCAGACTGCATGTATCTGGTCTACAGAACAGCCAGTTGGGTCTTGTTTGAACTGGATGGCGGGATAGATGGGAGAGGGATGGCTATCTGTGCATGTGTCAGGCTGGGGTTAGCATTTACAGAGCAGAGCGCTGGTGAACCTCAACTATTTTTGGCGACAGAATGTTACAACGGCTGCCTGGTTAGGCCGGGGGCCAACTCAGTGTGCGTATGTGTTGTAGGAGTTTGTGTGCGTGTCAGTATCATTGTCAGACTATATAATGGTGCCAGCCTTTGTGGACGCCGCTAATGAGAGGGGGCGTGTCTACGCCATTGTGCATTGTCTCACAGAGGTTACCGTGACGCTCCTGTCACAGAGCTCCATGGAAACAGGAAATGGGCAGGACACCTTGCACATCAATGATGGGGAATCCCATTGGCCGGCTGTCATTCTGGCTGGCTGTTTGATGTTCCTATTGGCTGCCTGGCACCACCCCCTTCCTCCTCCCTGGTCCACAGCATCACACTTCAGTCACGGGATTATAGTCATCTGTCTGTAATCAGCAGTTACAAGGTTCAGTCCTTGATGATGTGCAGGAAAAGTGTTTGTGATGAAAGAGGGAGCAAATAGCCCTCTGAACCCGACAAGAAGTTTTGATGACAGAGAAATTGCTTTTAATTAGTTTGAAACATTTTTTCAATGATGCAGGGAAGTGAAAATGTCACTGATGTAAATGATAAAGTTGGTTATGTCTGTATGCCTTCATTGCAAATGTGGGCATTGTTGCTATCACCACCTACAGCCTTTACTGAGAGGAATGATGGATTGCTATTTTAACACACATTGTTTAAGCCTTTGACTCACACAGCTCTGTACACAGTGAGTCACTCTGCAGTACTGTTCATCATAATACACTCATACACCCATAAACTGACCTGTAAAAGTGAGAACCAAGTCCAGTTGCTCATAGTCTGCCTAAAGGGAATTGACAACTGGAGATCAGTATTGACGTGTCTTGTCTGTGACAGCTTGGTAGACTGTTTGCTGAAACACTGCTCAGTCTTGCTGAGGAACCTGTTAGGTCAACTGAGCCTTTCTTAGTGAAAGGTTTATGAATGTTAGTCAGCCTAGATATGTGCTCCCCCCACCACCCCCCTCCCCTGCAGTGTGCCACAAGTGCCCCAGGTTTGTGTGAGTGAGAACCAGACAGGTCCAGTTGTGGGCTGGTTGTGTTCTTCTAAGAATAGAAGCACTGGACAGCTCACAGCAGCGTAGGTCATGCGCCTGGCACAGCCGTTTCATCAGACTTACTTTAACACACTTCATTCTGTCAGATATTGATCACTTAGAGAGAAAGAGAGAGAAATCAGAGAAAAGTACAGTTTCCAGCAATGGACAATGGAATAAATGTCTTATTTCTTGAAATTTAAACAATTGTATCAAGGTTCACTGACACAAGCATAATTAATGTCACTATTACCCAACAATCACTAAAATGTGAACTTATTTACCTTGATAATAAATTGATAAAACTGGTAAAAGCAGCTTCTACCAGTGCAGCAGGGAGCCAATTTTAGTCACGTGTGTGTGTGTGTGTGTTCCCCACATCAGTGTGGTGGTGGCAGCAGTGTTAGAAAGAGGACAAAGTGTTGGTATGCTTCAGGCAGTTGGATGTTCTCTCGGCCACTGGTTTTGATGAATGTCTACTACATTTTCTGCAAAACAAGTGTTAGGCCTAAGATATCATGACATTTTTCAAATGGGTGACCTGAGGTAGCCATGAAATGTGCCTTTTTTAAATGAATCTTTTATGTATGAAATCAGCCATTTGCATGGAATGAATTTGTTTTACAAACTGAAGCAAATTAAATCTACAAGATGCACTTGCAAAATCATCTTTGTTCCATCATGGAAGGGAAAGAAAACGACAAACACTACCTGCATACTTGTAAGCTGCTCTGGATAGAATCACTAGCCCAGTGCATCAAATATGAATAAAGGAAAACATGCTAAAGTTGTTGCATTGCATCTGTTAATGAGTTAATGCAGTAAACTGTAAATGCACCACAGTAATGACACACCTATCACAGAACAGAAAGAAGAGGGCGTCTTTGGGGGTGTGTGTGTGTGTGTGTGAAATGATCTTCAGAGACATGTCCATACACCGCTCTCTGAGAAGCTAAACAGAAAAAAAGCCGGTTCCCGTTATACAGGAATTTTGGATGCAATTGTCAGAATGGCAGCTTGACTTTTGTTTTAGTACCTGCCTGAGGTAAGAGCCGCACACAATTATACGAATGAAATTCTTAGGCCGTGCCCATGAAGCAACAGTTAAGTCAGTGTCCTGATATTCTCACCTGGGTTAACTAAGGATAGTTACATGGAAATGGGGTCATCGTATGAGGTGATTTATTTATTTAAATGAGTCTGCTGATTACATTTTACACCACAATCATGAGAAAAGAGACTATTTAAAAAAGTATGCTAAGATTTTTTTTTTTTTACTTCAACTTAAAAGCTTTATTGTCAGTTTCTTCACATGCTCCAGACATACAAAGGAATCGAAATTTCAGTCCTAACTATCCCACAGTGAAAACGAGACAAGACATTTCTAGAGCTAAAACAAAAAACAGTGAAGTAAAGTGCACAGGCACAACAATAGGGACAGACTTATTACAACATTTAAAGTAGAACATAAAGTGCACGGTAGACGCTGACATTTTACTGATACTTAAACAAACAGTTGAGAAATAGCAGTTTTCAGTGTAAATGTAAGAAGGAGCAGCAGAGTTATGTAAAGACTAAAACTCTAATTTTTCCCGCTTCTCTTCTTAAACCGGTCCAACAGTATGAATGCATGCTGCCCCATCTATCTGTAGCAGTTTGTGCTGTCGCCCTCTTGGCAAGGTCTATTTTAAAACAAGGGTTGAGCTTGAATGGGAGTTAAATAAAGATGCATTTCGGTGATGGCTGGGTGCAGCCCTCCCTCCAGTCTACATCACTGACTGTACTGTTGGCTGTCAGCATGTCTCTGTATTTATTTCACTGAGACTAAATCCTGCAGATTTACTGTATTCTGAAAGGCTTCTGGTGTCAGACAACTTGGACTGGGGGGGTTATTGCCAGTTCAGTGACTCCACTGAGTGTAGATCCTGGACCATGAGGGGGCGTTCCTGAGGTTAAAGCCCCATGATAAATCTGCAAGTTGGGATCAGAATCCATTAAGACTAAAAGCACTAATTTGTTTAGTATTCTGGTGCTGAGGCAGCCTTCAATAGAAGCCGTGACGGCAGGACACAGATTTACCTGCGCTGTCACATTCAAAGCACAGTGGCACCTCCTTCCTGTCAGGGTCAACACTGGAGTGGGGTTCACAGGAACACAGGAGCGGAAACGCATGTAACACACTGACTATAAAACACAGCGGTGTTGTAGGGGAGAGAAAGCTGTGCCCGGTGCCACCAAAACCTCCTGCCAAAAATTCACACGTGTGTATGTGTGTGTGCGCCCGTCAACAGCGGAAGCAGTTTGTTCAGATTCTGTGGTGGGAGGGGAACCTTACCCCGGTGATGGATGACATGGGTGATAACAGCCCCCGGCCATACCGCTGTGCCGCTCACGCAAGAGTCATTTGTGTTTAAAAGCCAAATGAAACAAAATAAAGAAGGAAACGAGCAACAGCTGAGCTGCAGTAAACTGAGAGACGAGAAGATCCACAGAGGAAGATGGAGAGACGGTCTTCTCACACACGCTCTGTGGCCTAAACCACTTCCTAATCTCGAGCTCTCTATTCGTTTCCTCCAAGTGCCAACTGTTAAGATTGCACATGAAACAAAAGCATTGGTCAGTAAGTGTACGAAGGCCAGTGACATGTTATACAAAATCTACCACTTTCTGGGCCCCTGCAGCTCAGTCCTGTGAAGACAACAGTGTTTTTAATCTGAAATGCAGTGAAAAAGAAGAGTGGTGGTACAGAGAGGATCCAAATGCTTTATGATGCCCTTAATTGCATGTTGTCTTGTCTTCTTATCATCTTTCATCATTGCATGTGATACCCTTGATGTTAATGTGAGTGTTGGAAGTGATGCTTCAAACATGAGACCAGGATGTAAAATGGCCTTTTGCATTTACAAGTCTCGTGTCTGAAAGGGGGCTTATAGCGTCTGCTGCTACACTCTCACACCATACTCCTCACTGCAGCAACTATCTAACACCCCTTTTTAATCATAATGGTATATTTAAGCAGTCAGTGCACAGAGGTATACAGCTGCTTGTTCCACCCCAGCCTCCACCTGTGGGCTCTCAGGATGCTCCCCACTCCTGCTAAAACTGTGGGGAACGAATGGCAGGGAAGCCAAACGTCGAGGTTTTAAATATGCTACATATATAACATAATCTCTTTTAATGTGAGTGTACTGACTGGATAGCAGCGATGGTACAGTGTTTTACAGACTTGCGTAAAAGAGTGCAGGACAAAACAAAGGTCTTCAAAAGGTTGTTGTTTCTCTCTCCTGGAAACACGACTCCCTCTTCCTCTCTGGGTTTACCTCTCACTTGTTAGCCTGCACTTGAGTTCAAGGGCAGCTGGAGAGCCACTTGCACTCTCTCGGACTGGCTCACTTGGAGTTTGGCCAGCCCTTGTTATGGTGGCACTCGCAAACACGCAAAACTGAGGGTCAGTGTGAAGGTCGGCGGCTGAGAGAAAAGTGTGGGGAGCAGGGGCACATAACCACATACACGAGGAGGAAACAGGAAATGGAAGCGTTTCATTCTTTCTTTTACTTCTGTGTGCAGATGAGAGGAATGTGGAGTCAGTGAGGCAATCAGGAAACGAACACATCTTTCTACACAGCCTGTTTGAATGAATGTACTTAATTCAACTTTATAAAACATGCATCCGACTGGTGAATGTGTATTCTACATTTCCCTGAAGGTTAAGATTGTAGTTCTCAAAGTGCATGTTTTTCTTCTGATATTTGTGGAGGTGATTCATTAAAAGGGGGCTTAGACAAATTAAATGGAGACCCTGCTTTTATAAGGCAAAGTCTGTCAGAAACATGATGCTTTTAATGATTTTAATAGTCTGTCTGTTTGTGTGTTTCTGCAGTGTTCCTGACCTGGGTGAACTGCTCCAGTGTGCGCTGGGCGACCAGGATCCAGGATGTTTTCACTGTAGGAAAACTCCTTGCTCTGGTTCTCATCATAGTGGTCGGACTCGTCCAGATCTGTCGAGGTACACACACGTGTGTGTATACACACCTATGATGTTGGCTTTGGAATTGACTATGCATATCTAGATACAGTGTCATCAGTGCTTGATCCCTTATTTTCATGAGGAAACAGAATATTTGAATAGTGTATAAGGAACAAAATCAGATAATGACAAGGCTGAGTGTTGCGGTCGTGCAAAAATGACAACAGTAAAACTCAATGAGACAGAAAAGGAATACATTCATTCAAATAAAACGTATCTTTGTTAGGCAAAATAAACACTGTCTAAAGCTTCACAATGGTTTGAGGGTTGCATTTACAGGATAAAACATTTAGATAAAAAATAAGTCAAAAAACCCCAAAAACAAATCAAAGATGAAGAATCATCTTTAAATACTCTATTCAAGGAGTAGATTTAATGTTGAAACTATTATGGTGTTGATGTACCTTTGGCTTCCGTTTGTTCCCCGTGAGGTCGTTTGGGGTGAAAGCTGCTGCCTGTCGGTGCTTTCTGTCACAGCAGATTATAATGATTTCACAATGCTAACCCTTTGTGCTCATAACTAGACTTAACATTGAAAGTTCTTTAGATAGAAACAATTACAAATTGGAAAAATGTATTTAAAAAAATAACTGAACAATTTGTTGTTGAATTTAAAACGCTGACCAGCCAGTGAAAGAAACATTTACATATATTTTGCATTTGTTCAAAAATAACTGATGTACTGTTCACTGTTTTATTCACGCATCCCTTCCCCTCACCCTCTCCAGGACACTACGACGCCCTGCGGCCCAGTAAAGCCTTTGAATTCAGCGAGGACCCATCAGTGGGACAGATAGCGCTGGCCTTCCTTCAAGCCTCCTTCGCCTACAGCGGCTGGAACTTCCTCAATTATGTCACAGAGGAAGTCGTGGAGCCACGCAAGTACGGCGCACACATGCACAGACAGTGTTTCGATTCTGTTCAGGTTTGCACCTTTATCGTGGAACATGACGTGCACCTCAGTCGCTTAGTTCAGAGCTATATTATTGGTTTGAATTCATAGATGGTAGTTTAGCATCGTGACTTGTAAATATTCTGTATAACCTGCAGAAACTCAAGTTCTGTGATGCAGGAACATCAACATTTAACTATGACTTGTATCATTTCTTTTCCTAGGAACCTGCCCCGTGCCATCTACGTCTCCATCCCACTGGTGACGCTGGTCTACACTATGACCAACATCGCCTACTTCTCCTCCATGACCCCTGAGGAGCTGCTGAACTCTAATGCTGTGGCCGTGGTGAGCAGCTCTTCGGCTCCATGAAAGGATGTTTGATACTTATAACAAGACTTTCAGTTGTCTGGAAACATCTGAGACTGTAAGCCTGCTGAAGCTGAGAGTCCTAGCATGGGACAGACTTAAACCAATTACTCGGTCAATAAGATTAAAGTTTGTTTCACTTTTCTCATCATCCCAGAGGAGATAACTGGAAAACAGTCATGAGTTCAGTTTGTAAATGCCCCTTTTGAAGGACTTGAAATACAAGCAGTATCCTTGGATATTAAAGGACACCAGCAGTTTTCTATCTCAGCCACACACACACAGTTTGTATGTATAGCCAGTCTACAGTCTAATATCTGTGCATGGTGTTCAAACTGCACATTACATCTTTCAGTGAAATTAATCCAGTAACGCATTACTGTTGGGGACTGAATGAATTAATCAGTATATCAATCACACAGTGAAAATCAATAATCTGATCCATCACATGATGTTGTGTTCCAGACATTTGGGGAAAAGCTGCTGGGGATGTTTTCTTGGGTGATGCCGATCTCTGTAGCACTTTCTACCTTTGGAGGGATCAACGGATATCTGTTCACGTCTTCCAGGTAGAACACACACACGACTCGCGGTGCTGCACACCACATGCCAAACTTAATGTCCTTAAAATGAAAACAAAGGTGCCATGAGTTTAGTAACCCTGAACATACACTCTTACATGAATGTGCCTTCCTGTATGCAGGTTGTGTTTCTCTGGAGCCAGAGAGGGTCACCTGCCCTATCTCCTGGCTATGATCCACTTGAAAAACTGCACCCCGATCCCCGCCTTGCTGCTCTGCGTGAGTGCTCCACCCAGATTTGTCTACCATTTTTGAGTAAGTACACAAGTAACATTTGAACCTGCCTTCCTCTACCACAGTGCATCGCCACCATATTCATCCTGTGCATTGGGGAGATGCACAACCTGATCAACTATGTGTCCTTCATCAACTATCTGTCCTATGGGGTAACTATTGCTGGCCTCCTCTACCTCCGCAAGCAGAGACCCAACCTGGCCCGACCCATCAAGGTACAGTGGAGTACCATAAATTCACTGCAGGGAAACTTGTATTCTATTTTACTGAATGCCTTGTTGAATACATAAAAAAACAGTAAACATCAAGTCACCGTCCTTTCCAGTTGCTTTAAATTAACTAACCCAGTCATCTGTGCCAAAACTTCAGATTTTAACCTAATAAACTCTAATTGAAGAATGTTAAAAACATACATATGCACTCAGAACAAATATAGAGTGGAACTGGAATGTGAAAACTTTGTCAGATACAGGTACATTTACAGAGATACAAAGTGTGCCTGTTCTTATGGATGTGGATTATATATTGGCGCCACCTGGTGTCACAAATATCAATTGCACAACACTTGGGCTGTTGGCATTTGTCAAAATGATAAACATATACACATTTGTTAATATGTTTATCTGTTAAATTATTTGTGGAATTATATAGAATTTATAATATGGAATACTTGGATACAGTATAGTGTTTGCACAAACTGTGTGAGGGTTGAGAATTGTATTTTTGTTTCTGAATGAAGAATTTAAAAAGTCCATTCTCAGTGAATGCGAGGTTGTAATTGCTTCACAGTAGCCAAAAAAAGAACTGTGTCTCTGTCCTGTGCAGGTAAACATGTTGGTCCCCATCACCTACTTGATATTTTGGGTTGTGCTGCTGGGCTTCAGTCTGTACTCTGAACCTGTGGTCTGTGGCCTGGGGATGGTCATCATGCTGACTGGAGTCCCTGTATACTTTCTGGGTGTTCACTGGAAGAACAAACCCAAATGGATCTACAGGCTAGTAGGTGAGATGACCTGTGCCACTGTACAGAGAATATCCAAAAGAAACATATTTGGATAACTGTAAGAGTTGGACTCTGTGATGTGTAAAAATGTTCTTGTTGTCTTGTGTCTTGCAGAAAGAGTCACGTACAAGGGCCAGAAGTTGTGTTATGTGGTGTTTCCTCAGGAAGACCCTTCAGAGACAGAGCCCCTCACTGCATCCAAAGCAACTGACTGAGCAGTGCAGTCAAGCAGGAATTCCCTCCAATTGCACCTGTACTTCCAGTTTTTACCTTGTGTTGTTTGGTCAGATTGTGGATGATGAAGAAAACGGTTTCGTCTGGCACAGGTGCAGCTTGGGGCGTTGGCTTGTTCAGGCCTAAAGCTGCCTAATGTGTTTATTATGTGTTGCTCTGGTAGTACTGTCCCCCGTACTCCTCATCTGTGTGCCGACTTCTCCCGTTCATACAGATCTCCTCCCTTCGACTCACTCAAGGAACTTCCTTCTGTCACTTTCTGCTTCACTTCCAATATATTCTGCTTTTATGACTTAATCCTTGAGCTAATGTGCCTTATGAAATGTGTGTGTTGGTTTATATAGTGGATTGGTTTGTGCGGGTATTTTGATTACGTTATAACCTTTATGAGGTAAATATGCAAGCAGGTTCTGCACTTAGCAATACTTCTCTTACTGCTGCTACCTTCAGCTCTGTTTCACTAATTACTCACATGATCTTTACTGTTCGTCAGCTTTGGATGAGTGTTTTCTGACTAGATCTCTGCCTGGCTACAGTATCTGGCTGTCCTTTTTACTCCCTGTTCGCTCTCTTCTTTACTCTATAACTCCTCTCTCCTGAGAGATACTGCAGGTGCCTTCATACTATAAATATTATTGTTAGATTTTCTTGACGACACTCATCTTTCCCAGCATTATTTACAGCACAGGAGAGACGCGAGGATGATGGGAAGTTTGTGGCTGTGAATTGGATGCATGGCTTAAATGAATAAGCTTCATCATTACAAGACATGCTGACTAGCTGTTCTTCAGATCTGTATTGTTCACCTGTCTCCTCCTTTGGTCTCTGAGCACCCCGAGCGTCTGTTCAGCTTGTTGCTCTGCTCTCATCTCTGGGAATGCCACTGTGAACTCTTTCAAGGTGCTTGACCGGCCAAGACAGTTATTGGATTTCAGATTCCTCAGCCTGATGTTATGATACAGTACTTACCATGAATGTGTTGTTGGATAGCAATATCACGATCCATACTGACAGATAGGCGGGTTGCTGGCAGTTTACTTGTGCATGGGCCTTCTTCCACCTCCCCAAAGACATCAACTCTGCAGTTACCCCTGGTCCACTGACGTACTATGATACTGTTGAATTGATTATAGTTCCAGAGGTCCCTTTGACTCAAGGTCTTGACTCATTATGATGCATTTGAAATATGAAATTACCCCTAAATTATTACGGTCAAATTTCCATAATAAGTAAATTTCCTTGCTGAAGCTGTGGTACCACAACCTTAACACAGTATGCTAATTTACTGTGGTCCAGGAGATTTTGTGTTTGGGTAATCTCTTAATGCACTTTTCTGTAATCTGTTTATATTATGTACATATAACAGAATGTAGAAGGTCTAGGCCGGTGGCCTTTTTTAACATGATGATGATGAAACCAGCAGGTTGGGACATGGATTGAACACACGTCCTTTTCCATGCCAGCAGATGCCCCCTGCATCGAATCCACAAGAAGAGACTCTCACTTAAGACAACGTGTACATCTGTCTGCCATGTCCAGGCGCTGTTGGCTCAGTTGAGATCTGTAAATACTATGTAAAGAAGAAAAAAAGAACTGTTACAAATGCGCCAGGGACTCCTACAAAGACCACATTCCTCAGACATGTTGATACATTTACATACTGTACGATTGATGGGTGTACCTCTTTGTTTTGTAAGTGTGTTAAGTTGTACAAGAATAACAATGTAATTGCTTATTAAATATAGCAACTTCTAAGAAGCATGATTTTTCTATTTTATAATGTAAGTGGGTTTTGTGTCCTCAATTGCATCTCCTGACTTTCAACCAAGAGCTATCATATGGTACAAAACCTTAGTAAGTTCAAGTACCTCAAAGTTGCACTTACGTACAGTACTTGCATAAATTAAGTTGGTTACATTCCATCACTGACTGAGTATTTAGAGTTTATGCTAGTACGTACTTCTACTCCACTACATTTGGAGGCAAACATTGCACTTTTAAACCACTACATTAACTTGATAACTTAAGTGCACAGTTCATTGCAGATTGGATGCTGCAGTAGAGCCACAGCACATTTACTATTGATACTTAAGTACATTTAGACCAGAAAATTACTTTAAATATTGAAGTACATCACATATCAGAGACTTTTACTAAAGTACTATTTGTCTGGTAGATTTGTACTTTTACCAAAGTAATATTTTAATATATCTTTACTTTTATTCCAGTATGACTTTTGAGTATTTTTTACAACACTGCCCATAGTAAACATGTTAGCATTATCATTGTGAACATGTTAACATGTTGTCATTAGCATTTAGCTAAAAAAAAAAAAAAAAAGCACTGTTCTTCTTGTCCCAGCTTCATAGTCACCTTTCTATTGAGTCTACAGCCATGACGGCTGACGTGAATAAACTGCTTGCCATCAGCATTGTGGTAGTACTGGAAATAGTATTTTGATACAAAAAGAAAACTTGATACAGCATTTATTTTGTACCCAGGGGAAAGAAATCAGTAAATGATAATAAAGAGCTTTAAGTTTATTAATTGCAGGCACAGGTAAACAATGAATGAGAGACAGGAGTTTGTACAGAGTTTTGATCAACAAACCCCACGATGTCAGGCTAACCTTTCTCTTTCAGCTCAAAATATATAAATATAGTTCTCAAAATGAGAGAAATGCTTTTATACAAATAGTTGATGCCGACTTCAGCCTTTAACGGGGAAGAAGCTTCAAAATCAAAGAGCAAGGAGAGGGGATGCCATGTTCAGACGACCTGGTTCAGTAGTACTTTACTTTTCAATCAGCTTAATCCAGTGTATTTACCTGCGCGCAAACTGTACAGTTATTACTCCATGACTGTGGCAAATTGCAAAGGGTTTGGTTAGCACATCAGAGCGAATAAATGCAATGCAAACACATGGACAAACATCGGGAAGATAATGACTTGGCCCTCACCAGCAGTTTATTACAACACCCAGGGTTCAGCACAGAAAACCCTGATCCTGGCTGACCCATATTAAACCATCACCATAATCACTCAGCACCCAATGTGACACAATTGCATACTAAAAATGAAAAATGCAATATGTTGCCACATCATTTTCATTTGTAGGCTGCACTTTGAAAATTATGAAAGCAATGAATGTCACCAAGACAGATTTTCATTCAAACAAACTAATAAACACACTGGATTAATGTTGCTGTAAAGCAAATTATCTTCCTCAACTCTCCTGCCATAATAATCCCAGAGATTCCTGACAAAGTAGTGCAACTACAGTCAGCTGTACCAGTCACATGTCACATCATCCAGACACACAGACACATCTAATCTCTTCAAACGTGTAAACCTCAACCCTGATCCATGAAACCTTCCATGATATTTACAAGAGTGAGCAAAAACCATTAAGGCATTTTTCAACACACACACACACAGTGCACTGTACAAAGCGAGTAAGGACATACATTCTGCAAATGAGGACAACAGGCTTTTAACATGTAGCAGTAAACTAGTTTAAAAAGAACAAAACACACACACACACTACAACACTATATGAAAAATATTAAGAAAACTGATTTTCTTTTTCTTCACGTCTCAAGGAAAGGTGAGGAAATCTGAACTGATCTTTAGACAGGAATTAGTTGTGAGGGGGTGCGGACACATCTCTAATGGCACATCGCATGTAGCAGCCATTCATGGCAAAACTTCTATAAGAAGGAAGCACATGAGGGGAGCATGGCACATTCAGATCACTTAAAAGAATAACGGACAGAAAAAACAAATGATAAAATCAACCAGCATTTGGTTTCTGGGCATTTCTCATTAACCTCCCTCCCTACACTGGTAACCTGACTCTCCTGTCCAGTATCAACATCCTGCAGTATAAGAGGCAGAAATCCACTGATTTCACAATGAATGAAAGCGATACATTCTTTAGAAGTCCAGCAGTGATTAGTAAAGGGTCACCAGTGCTGTATCTTAGAGAGAAGCTTTATAAAAACATCAGAGAGGCAAGCAGGTACAGTCAACGTTCATCAAGGCAGAGAGAGAAATATAAAGTAGAACCAGTACAGGTCTCCATTGAAGACTGAAAAATAGAGGTCTTTGTTTTAACATCCTGTCGTAGAAAATCCTTCAACATAGATATGAATTTCCAAAGGAATAAACCAGCAGTTCAGCCGTCTGCAGGGAGCAGTGTTCAGTCAGCAGTCCTGCAGAGGTGCTGCCGGGATGAGGAGGACAGAAAGAAATCATTATTCTGAGGTGAAGACTCTTCCCAACATTTCCTGGACATCACATAAATTCTTCACAGCACTGAATGGAAATCAGACACACTGACATAGAGACAGTCAAGTTCATTCAAGTGAGGAAAGGCTTCCTTGAGAGGACAGTTTGGGTTTGATTGAGGAGGACGAGGGGCTGAGCAGAGTTACAGGCATCATACCTACTGAACTCACTACCTCAGTTACCATCCCAGTTTGGCTTTTTAAAACTATTGATATATTATTTCGAAAATGCTGAATTTAAAAATCTATTTGCAACAACTCCCAAAACATAACATAAGATCTGCATGTTTCTCAAAGGGGGGTCACTGAAGAGGAGCAGCACTGGGAACAAAAGGAACAGGTAAAATAAATACTGACGAGGGTTTGGCATGATTGAACCGCTGCATGAGTGTAAAGTGTAAAAGGAATAATTTGACATTTTTGGAGAACAGACTTAATTGCCCATTGGCTTAGGTCTATTAGCATTGCTTAGCACAAAAACTGAAAACAGGTGGAAACAGCTCGCCTGGCTCTCTGACAGTAACATACACATGCAAACCAGCCCCTCTGAAGCTCTTCAACTACCCTCAGACGAAGCCAGACGAGCAGTGTAATCCTTTTTCCAGTCATTGTGCCAAGCTAAGCTCAGCTAAACTGACTGGCTGCTGGGTTTAGCCTTACATTTTACGGACAAATATAAGGGTGGTATCAATCTTCTCAACTCTCCACCAGAAAGCAAATGAGAACATTTGACAAAATTTTATTAAAAGGTAAGTCTGGTCATATTTTCTTATTTTCTTATTGTGAACAAATACCATGTGACGACCAAAACCAACAAAGTATTCATTTTAGCAACAAGTATTGTCTGTGTAACGTGATATATCTTATTCCTCTGTGATATAGAGCTCTATTGTTGTCCAAAAACACATCGATAGGCCGCACTGTTACACTGAGTGATATGTTAAATCATCATTTACATGGACACTGTAGTATTTTTTGACTCAATCTATTGTACATCGTCCTACTGCCACAAATAACTATGTAGTGTTCCAAATGTGTATTGCAGAAAATAGTCCTAACAGAAGCAATATTTACTCCTGAAAAAACCATCAGTAGCCTGTTGTTTTGGGAAATCATTTAGCCTTATATATAAATATGAAGGGTTGTAAAGTTGAAAATTATAGAGAGATGAAAAAATGAACATTTGGTGATTTGGCCTTTCATATGATCTGCTGACAGTAAAGAAAATATAAAATACTGACAGCTTTCTGCTTTACTACAGCCAACTACAGCCTTCTGTAAATCAAACAATAGCGTGGTCATTGACAGAGTCGGGGACCAATCAGATTCAGATGTGATCGCTTCATAGGCTTCTTGGTTCACAGTATATCGCGGTGCATAATGGCTCTGGGTAACAACACAAAGGCTGCTTTGGCATTGTAAGAAAGTGTTGCCAATATTGTATTTGTACTGGTGGCCAGAATTGAGTTTGATTATATGGAACAAACTCATAATAAGTTTATGTCCAAACAGTTTTATTGGGGCTGTCTGTTTGTATTTAATTGTGGGAGTCAACTAATTAAGCTCCTGTTTGACAAAGAGATTTACTGGATGACACAGACCAGAAGCACAAGCAACGCTGGTTTTATTAATCTTAGCAAATGAACGCAATTGCATAATTTTTATGCATTCAATGGTCTGAATGGCCATGCGCTAATAATATTTTAGTGTACCTCCTCAATGTGATGGGCAAAGGTACAGGTCCCACCGCTGGGTCTGTCAGGGACACATTTCAAGGACACTTTAGCAGAGCAGATATTGCTGACAGCAGGTTTCAACAGACTGCGGCGAAGGAGAGTTATCTTCCTAAACTGTTCAGCATGGCGTCGTCTCCCTCCCTGAATCTCCTCCCTCATCACTGAAGGTCCCGCTGAACCTGCACAGTCTGCTCTTGCCCTCCCTCCTCCTCTCATCCCTGCTTCTTATTTCCCTGCTTGGCACTTCCACAGTAAAGTGGCATTCGCTGTCCTCTGCTTTCAGAGACGATGACGGTTCAGAAGGTGAAGTCACCTCGAGCCCCTGGAAGGGCGGGTGAGGTGTAGATGTTAGGGAGCTATTGGGTAAAACAGGGGGTGAGATGGGGGAAATGGGCCCCAAGGGGGAGTAACGTCTCAGGGAAACACCCTTTAAGTTAACAGCGAGCTCCAGAACCAGTTTCCTAGATGCCCGCGCCTGACACGGGGGGATGGAGGCTTCCTGGGGAGTGGTGGGGGGTCCACTGTGTGTTGAGGAGTCACTCTGAACAGGAGTGTGGGGCTCAGACTGTGGAGCCCTGCTGCTTCCCCTGCTGACAGGCGACAGTTCCTCCTCCTCTGACGGAAAGGACACAGGAGACGCAGGGCTCTCAGGCGTGCACGGCTGCAGGTCCATGGTGGCTGAGCAGCAGGAGCCTGCCACTGCATTAACATCATCCCCGACCCCTGCTCCAGACCGGGCCCTGTCCTGGGGCCCCTGCACACCCACTGTTCGGTAGCTGTGGAGCCCTAATGTGATCTGTGTGGGCCCGGGAGTGTCAAGCAGGGGGGCGTGGCCTCTGGCTCGCACTCCGCTGTGGAACAGGCGACTCCACAGATGGCCGAGGCGGCGACGAGAGGAGGAGGAGTTGGTGCGTCGTGTTGAGTGACGTCTGATCTGTCTGCGCATCGCCAACCGCAGGTTCTGTAGCACGGAGGCCTGGAGGAGGGGGAGGAGGGGAGGAGGGGGAGGCCAGAGAGACAGGGAGACACAGAGAGCTGTTTATACTGAATACATTTTACCCCAAAAAAGGGGCCACTGACGGCCATCTTTTATGATGCTGCTGAGATAGCAGTTGTGTAAATGTAATGCCACTTTCTCCAGGCAATAGCCCCAGTCTTTTTTATGTTTATACAGTGGAATCATTTGATGATAAGGCCTGACCTCCATTGAAGCTTTTGGTACATTTCTATTCTAGGCTCAAAGCTTTAAAGTGTCAGAGGCTTCCTTAGATGGAAGCAGTGATTGCAGTAGTTGTGTCGTCACTGTGATACTGTCATGTCAAGTCACTGTTCCAAGAAACAGCCCTGCACATGAACCCAAACTGTTGTTCTTACAAAGATTAAACAAGCACGAAAGAATCGGACAATTTGTGATCTTAAGATGTGCGGTATTTATGCTAAGCTAAGCTAACTAGCATAATATTTATTATAGAGATATTAGAATGGCATACAAATCAAACTCTCCATGAGAAATGTCAAATTAATCTTGCAGGGCTTCAACAAAAAGGATTGCCTTGTGGGTTGTTGTTGGAAGAGGAGTGAGCCTACTTGTCTCTATTCTACATGAGCAGTACTGATCGGGAACTCGATCGGGAACTCGTAAGCAAATGCTGCAGGTAAGGGCGCTTATCAGAGTTAACATTACTGATATGCAAGAATATTTGCTGCTTCTGATTTATATACAATATATATTATAAACATGACAATTAATGTTAGCCGTTGCTTTTTGGTAACAACTAGTATAGGGGAAAGTAAGCATTGATTTGGGAGCAAGTAGATATCTGACCCACTTGCCAAACTCGTTACCACTACTGCTTATGCAAAAACTAATTGGTCACACCTGTTTACACAAATCCTTAGTATCAGAAAAATAAGGCCCAGAGTGTATTACTGTTGTGAAGGCAGTACCTGGGTGGGGTTGTATACAGGGAAATCCTCCACCGGGGGGGATGAGACCCTGGGCGATTAACTGACCATAGGATGGGGGAGCCTCTCTTTGCACAAAGTCGGCCTCAATGCGAGTCATCTGAGTCTCAAAAGCTCTGCAGGGGAGAGAGGATGAGGACAACAGGGAGGAGAAGAAAACAGAAAAACAATGAAGTAATGTAGATAGAGTAAGCAATTTCAAGGTGATTAGGAAAACCCCTTAGTTAAAGAAAACAAAGTAGACTGAGTTGTGTTCCCACCTGTACTCTCTGTTCCTGAGCGAGTGGAGTTTGAGGGCACAGCCCAGTGCAATGACCAGCAGAAGGCTGCAGACCAGACTGCCAATCAGAGCTGCTGTGATTACCTTCCGGGGCACCGCTGCCAGGCAGTCTCTCTCATCGCTCCCGTCTAAGCAGTCCTCCTGGCCGTCACACCGCCACGTCTCAAAGATGCACAAGTTAGTCCCGCAGTGGAAGTTCCCAGGCTGGCAGTCGTAGCAGTTCTTCTCGTCAGACCCATCCGGACACCTCTTCTGGTTGTTGCAGCGCTCAGATGCTGGGTAGCAGACTCCAGTACCACCCTCGCAAGGGAACTCTCCGTCAGGGCACGTCGGGCAGGCCTCCTCGTCGCGCCCTGATGGGCAGTGCCAGTAGCCGTCGCAGCGCTGCCGTTCAGAGTAGCAGCCCTGATCGCTGCCACAGGGACGCTCGCCGGGAAAACAGTAACCTTTGACCTAGAGTGACGGGGAGAAACAGATAACTGTCTAGACAATTTCAACCATACAAATCAAAAACATGTTGATTCCCCAGGAAACTTAGCAATGGTGAAAGGAAGCCACTGGAAGACATCTGAAGACATCTGTACCTGGTATGTGGCGTTGAAGCCGTGTCCAGGGCTGTGAGGCTGGGCCATGTACAAAACACTCATCTGCCCCCGGCTGGACTCCAGCAGCGCTGGACGCCTGTTGTTATGATAGGACAGCACCTGTAGGAGGTGCTCTGCCCGCTGCAGCAGGCCATCGTACACATGCAGCGAGTCTCCGGGCCCCAGCCGCAGGTCCAGCTGCAGCACGATGGGCTTGGGGTCCTGGGTGTCCAGCAACCAGGAGCATCTCAGCTCTGCTGCGGCGCTCCTGTTTGGCCGGAAAAAATCTGGGGAAGCAAATGAGCCATAGAAATTCCCCAGACGTTTGCCACAAGTGGTGTCTGGGCAGCCCAGCTCATCGGTGCCGTCATGACAGTCACGGGCTCCATTGCAGCGCAGGGCGGCGGGCAGACAACGGGTGGACTGGGCCTCGGTGCACGGGAGGGAGCCGAAGGGGCAGAGGCCAGGCTGGGCGTCGGTGGGGGGAGGGGAGCAGCCGCGTTCATCCGTGGCGTCGCCACATTCATCCTGACTGTTGCACTTCCAGGAGCGAGGAAGACACTTCCCATTCCCACACAGGAACTCATCTGACTGACAGCTGCTCTGACCAAGGTGACCTGCAAAGAGAAGAAACTGACAGACTGCAACACCAGCAAGGAGCACTCAAGAATAAGATGCTAACACAACACAAAGAGACATGCTGGCATTTAGCTGAGTGAAACAACAGACTACATCCTCACTCCAACATCACACTGTGGCTTCAACTGGTGGCTACTGTCATTTCTGATCAGTCTTCCAAGTTCAGCTTCTGGAATGTCAAACATTGTGATAAATTCTCATCACAATTTCCCAAAACCCAGCAATATATTCTTCTTTTGTCCAACCAACAGTCCAAAACCCAAAGACTCTTCATTTTCATTTTCATTTACAAAAGCAGAAAATCCTCACATTTAAGAAAACACTTCTAAAACTATTAATCACATATCAAAATATTTGGTGGTTAATTTTCTTTCAATCAACTTATCATTGCAGCTCAAGATCACAACCAAACCAAGAGCGGTCTTTGTAATATACAGCTGTAATTAGTTATTAGTGTGACAGAAATATACAGTTTTCCTAGACAAACACACTTCAGTGTCACCGCCGTGACGGGTCAAGCTGTTCTTACAGCACAGTCTGGCAGCTTATGCTCACTCATTTATTTTTTATTTTAATAATCCATGTTGATATAATTCCTGATCCAGGCCATAGTTGTAATTTAGTTGTAAACCTGCAGGCTTCTTAAATTATTAATGATTTAATATTGTAAAGCAAAACAACAACAAAAACAGTTTCTGTATTCTGTGTAATGATGCCCTGTGCTCTAGAGTGCTTAATAAAGGTGGCACAGGCTCAGACTGTAGTCAGCCAAAAGGGCCTGGAGCAGTTTGGGACATCTCAGACTGTACACCCCTCACGTTAACAGATAATCTGGATTGAGGATTAAATCTGCCCAATACTCAACAGCATGGAGCATAATTAGTCAGCTCATAGTGGCACAAAAACGTACGCACATATCTTCACATTCTGGGAGGAGAGTTGAGCAAGCAGACGAGCACTGTCTGGTGACTGGGTAAAAAGAATTGTTGATCTGTTGATTATTATTCCTGGATTAACTGATAAACTGTTTAGTCGATCAGTGTTTCCCAAAGCCCGAGATGCTGTCTTCAAATGTCTTGTTTTGTCATTAACCCGAAGATATTCAGTTTACTGTCAGAGGAGTTAAGAAAAGGACTCAATCTGATTAATCAATGTAATTAGTTGTTGTTTAATTAAATAGTTGACAACGTATCAATTCACTGTTGCAGTTCTAAAGGTAACGTTGCATAGAAATATGAGATTTCTCATATTTCTATGCAACATGACAGGAATAAGGCTGGTATGGGCTGTCTGCAGCTGTTGCTGGGCTGGTATGATAAATAACTGCATGTAGATATGAAATATGACATTATTAATCTTAACAAAGCTCTGTTAATTGTGTTTATCTTTACTGACCATTTTATAATCTACATTTCAAACTGGATTAGATTTTAACTGCCATTTGCCCAGGTACAGGGCAGGACAGGTATACTGGAATTCATATACTTGTCTCCCGGTGCTTAAACCCATAAAGTCAAAGTTAGACAAGTAAACACAAAAAAGTTGAAAAATCGACACTTAAAAAAATATTTTCAAAAACACATTAATTTTAATAGAATATCTTACACATCAAAGACTGGGCAAAAGATGACCTCATAACCTCCCTCGTCCAGCTTACCTCTGATGTAGGACAGGCGGAAGCCCTGTGCTTGCCCTGAGCTGTTGGCCTGAGAGTGGAAATAGAGCCAAACACGTCCCCTGGTGGAGATGAAGGGTGGAGGCAGGACGGAGCCGCACAGCCTGGACTCCCCGCTCCACGCAGGAGTCAGCAGGAGCCAGTCTCCCAAACAGCTCCCTGACTCAGCCACGTCGAAGTTACGGAAACTAGGGCAGAACAGATTATGTCAGGTGCTCTCACGACAGCTTCCATGTGCATGTACAGTGTGTGTGTGTGTGTGTGTGTGTGTGTGTGTGTGTGTGTGAGGGGTTCTACCTGATGGTAATGACCTCTCCCTGACCTCCCTGGATGTGCCAGCTGCAGTTGACTCCAGAGGGGTAGTTTAAAGGCCAGGAGGGACTGTAGATCACACCCCTCCGCTCTGTGTGGACCTCCACCCGCTCACTGCAGCCTGCTGGGTAACAAAAGAGACGCATGGAGATGGGAACAAATACATCATGGATGTCAGTCTCTGCAGTCCTTTTTCAGATGTTGATATATCACCAACAAAACACATTATAACCTTCGTAGATCTCAACTAGGAACTCTGACAGTTGCCAAATTTCAGCAACATTTTATCCTGATCTTTTGTTTCCGACCAGTGCTGAAACGTTTAAAGAAGGCCTCACACGACAAATGACCTTAGTGCTTTCCAGGGGAGCTCTGTGCTGATCACATGGGGCCTGAAACAGAAGCAGCAGCAGTCAAACTGGCAGCCAAGGCAACAGCATCGCCTGCTGCCATCACACCATTGCTCCAGGGAACAACACACAGTGAGAGGTGGCCAAGGGGAGCACCAGGAATAACACACAGAGCTCTGTGTAGAGAGCAGCCAGTCAATCCCATTTTTCTGTGAGAAGTAAAGGCATCAGGATCATGGATAGATTTCTGAAGTTCGAAAATAGGAAGAGGAGAGTGAGGTGTTACTGACTTAAACAGGAAGGACTTTTATTCTGGCTCTTACATACACCTACTCAATGTTTAATCATCGTATTACTGCCTAATGGCACAGCAGGAATGAAACACACGCAAGAAGTAGCTAACAAGCCTCTTAATTAGCAGAACCACAGAGACAGAACATCAGCTGAACTGCTCGACGATGATGATCCAACATCGTCACACAGCAGTGAGTCGGCTCACTTTTGCTGAGTGTGTGTGTTTGTTTCTTTCTTGATGAGTCAGTAAAGTCAGCTGAGTGAAACAAGGCGGTGGGGAAGAGGAATCATTTAGAGCTCAGTGATGGATATCGACTACCCAGACATGGCTTGCTTAGCACACACACGAAACTGGACTGGACCACGTGGCCAGCGAAGAAGAGCCGCACAGTGCTGCCGTTTGGTGCAGCGAGTTTCCGATCACCGTTAAGACTTCAATAGAATTACTAATTCCTCAGAATTGCATTCAAGCTCAAAGTCAAAGGTGGCTAAAAAACTTGATGGTGCCAGCTTGGACAAGTCGGCATGAACTACAATCTCCAGGATGTTCTGAAAAGTGATTTCACCTGTTTTTAGTTCCTTCATGTGTAGATGTAGCATTGGAGGCAAAATGGGGTTAGTGTTCATTAAACTCCTGTATTCATGTAGTGTGTTGCAGAGATATCTACTTAAGTTAGCATGCTAACCAGCTAGCCCCAGAGGTCGACAGGCTCCTGTTCTAGCGGTGTGAGCAAATTGTAGGCATACTTGGCTAGCTAACTGGACAGCTAGCTACACGGCTAAGTGCGCTAACAAGGTAACAGTGGCTACAGTTAGTAGCAGGTATCAGTTACTCTGGTGATATGCTGACCCCTATTTGATTGTAGTATGATTTCAACTGGAAGCCAATTCTTAGATGTTTCATTTATTCTTTAAATAAAAGTACAGAGATATTATCAGCTAGCCTCCACCAAAGAGACATTTCTCATAGACATCTAAGGACATTGTTTTGAAAGTTGGCACAAGTCAAAAGGGTTGGAAACAATGCATTGTATTTTACATTGTCATCTTTTTAAGGCAAAATCTTAAACTCAGAAGTAATAGAGTTAAAAGGAAAATACAGTTGTGAAAATGGATATGTAGTGGAGTAGTGCACTAAAGTAACATGAAGCTAGAAAAACGTACAGGGCGCTAAAATTGAGGAAATGTACAAAGTCGAACCCCACCACTGGTAACAGAACAGAGCGTACCTGAAAGAGGAACAGGTGGATTAAGTTGGTTTTAGATTTCATTTTGCTGTGCCAGTATTAAACCCTTCAGTTTTTTTTTATCCATGTTGTTTTTCAGAAACAAAATTTAATCCCCTGAAGCTCTGAAGCGTGTCTAGAAATGTTTTGTAAAAAGAGAAACGGGTCTCACCAGGTGCACTTCTTTCTCAGTTATAAAGCTCTACAGCTGTTTAGAATGATGTCTCTCTCGCTCTGTGTGTGTGTCTGTGTGTGTGTGTGTCTGTGTGTGTGTGTGTGTGTGTGTGTGTGTGTGTGTGTGTGTGTGTGTGTGTCTGTGTGTGTCTGTGTGTGTGTGTGTGTGTGTGTGTCTGTGTGTGTCTGTGTGTGTGTCTCTGTGTGACTTTGATCTTTGCAGTACTTTATGTGTGAAAAGCAGCCTGGTCAAACAAGTACAGACCCGTGTTCTGCGATAGTGTGTGTTTAACGATGTGTGTGACAACTTGTTCTCGAGGTGTCTTCCCTCCTGCCCACATACCAACACACTTGTTTATACTTTTGGGGACATAACAGACTTACATTCACTTCCTGGAGACTTATCCTAACCATAACCATAACCATAATGCATATTTGCTTAACTCAAACCCTTACCTTACCTTACACTCACCTCAAACCAAGTCTTCACCCTCAAACTTAATGATTTACATATGGGGACTTGCATTTTGTCCCTACAAGGAAGAGAGTCCCCACAATGTATAAACAGATTAATGTCCCCACAACGTCGGTAATACACGTCCACACACACCTCTAAAATCTGAAAGCGTTTGACCTGTCTGCTGGTCCTGCAGCCTCCTCCTTTTTTCTCATGCCAATAAAGTGCAGGATATGATAATAGAGAGAGGGGGGAGGGGAGGGGGGAGGAGAGAAGAAGAGGGATTGACTGGCTGCAGAGAAGCAGTGATGTAATGCTGATAGCAGCATCACATTTGTAAAAGAGCATCCATGTTTCCACACTGACCCTGATCATTTACCCACCACAGATCAATAACCCCCGGCAGGTTTCTGCAGCATGATAGCCTCATCTTCTCACTGCAGCCGATCACAGCAATGAAAACAGTGTGTCTTCATCTATCAGATCACTTTATCAGGAGTGACACAGGGGACAGCAGCGAGCAATAACATCCTCTCCTGTTCGGGTGTGAACATCAGGTTTCATAGGGCTGCTCGGCGCTGGTGTTAGAAATATTAGAAGCTTTGTGAACAACAAAAGCTCCAATGATGATAAACAGGCAAACGACCACTGACAGCAAATCTACTCACTGAATTTATCGATGGCTTAAATCTCTGTCATGCACTCACATTTCCCGCAGCAGGATTAACAGCACAGACAGATGTGTGCACGGATCTCCATGTAAACATCACAGCAGTGTGGACGCATTGTTGTTCTCACCTGTACACAGCAGAGCAGAGCGGAACCACAGCAGTCCGAGCAGCAGCTCCGTCAGTCCCATCGTCCGGCCGCCGGGGACTCTGCTCTGCTATTATCTCCGACACGAACTCCACGGTTTGCTCGACATCTGTGTCCTCCAACAAAGCCCCGACATCTGCTTTCAGGCGAGACAACCCGCGAGCACAAAAAGCTCCTCACCGTGAAAAGGCATTGTGTCCCCTGCAGCGAGCCGAGAACCAGGGGTCAAGGTAGCCGCAGCGAGCCACACGACATCCGGTCACTGCCTTCAAAATAAAAGACATGTTCAATCATTAAGATGGAGCATTTTGAGCATCAGTCAACATTTTCAATAAAGAGTACATTATGATAGCATACTTGCTGGAAACCCATATTCAGCTGATAAAGTATACATGTAAATTTCATACTTGAGTTAGTTACTTTAGTGAACTTGTACTTGTAGTTTTTATACCTTAAGTACTTTTATTGTCAGAAAATTACTTTTGATGCTTCAGACACTTTTGTATGGGTGACTTTCACTTTTAGCAAAGTAATATTTTAACACAATATCTTTAATTTTATTCAAGCGCAACTTTTGCGTATTTATCTTACAACACTGTTTAATAGTTCTGTGTACTGTGTGACTACACAAGCTGACCACAGCACATTTGTGCTCAAAGATGGACCATATACAGATGTGTATCTCTTCTCAAACACTGGCAGTGTTTTTTTTTAAAAAAGAATTCAATCAGAGAGGATGTTATTTAAAAAAGGAAGAAAAAAGATTACGAGGAGACAAAGTCAATAACAACTGATCTAAATGTCTTACAAATATAAACCTCAAATATTACCTCCAGAGGTCTGTACATACGTACGTTAGCTGTACAGCCCTCAGTCTTGTGACCGATCTGTATATGCTTTGCAAATCTGTAAAGAGATATAGTTATAGATTATATATGAATTCAAAACGTTCTGTCGTTGATCAGTAACCGCCATGATATACACCGATCAGGCATAACATTATGACCACTGACAAGTGAAGTGAACAACACTGATTATCTCTTCATCGTGACACCTGTTAGTAGGTGGGATATGTTAGGCAGCAAGTGAACATGTTGTCGTCAAAGTTGATGTGTTAGAAGCAGGAAAAATGGACAAGTGTAAGGATTGAAGAGTTTGACAAGGGCCAAATTGTGATGGCTGGACGACTGGGTCAGAGCATCTCCAAAACTGCAGTTATTGTCGGTTGCTCCCGGTCTGCAGTGGTCAGTATCTATCAAAAGTGGTCCAAGGAAGGAACAGTGGTGAACCGGTGACAGGGTCATGGCGGCCAAGGCTCACTGATGCACGTGGGGAGCGAACATACAAGCTACTGTTGCTCAAATTGCTGAAGAAGTTAATGCTGGTTCTGATAGAAAGGTGTCAGAATACACAGTGCATCACAGTTTGTTGCGTATGGGCTACATACACTGCAGACCAGTCAGGGTGCCCATGCTGACCCCTGCCCACCGCCGAAAGCAACAATGGGGGGAAATGGCACCAGGATGCACTATGGGAAGAAGGCAAGCCAGTGGAGGCAGTTTGATGCTTTGGACAATGTTCTGCTGGGAAACCTTGGGTCCTGCCATCCATATGGATGTTACTTTGACACGTACCACCTACCTAAGCAGCATTGTTGCAGACTATGTACACCCTTTCATGGAAACGGTATTCCCTGATAGCTGTGGCCACTTTCAGTAGGATAGTAGGTCACTGTGCCACAAAACCAAAAATGGTTCAGGAATGGTTTGAGGAGCACAACAATGAGTTTGAGGTGTTGACTTGACCTCCAAATTCCCCAGATCTCAATCCAATTCAGCATCTCTGGGATTTGCTGGACAAACAAGTCCGATCCATGGAGGCCCCACCTCGCAACTTAGAGGACTTTAAGGATCTGCTGCTGACATCTTGGTGCCAGATACCACAGCACACCTTCAGAGGTCTAATGGAGTCCATGCCTCGACGGGTCAACGGGGACCAACACAATATAAGGTAGGTGGTCATAATGTTAAGCCTGATCGGTGTAGATCAAAAAGCCAAATTCTAAAGTGCACAAGCATATTGGAACAATTGGAAGAAGGTGAAAAGCTTGTACTTGGGTGTCTCTTGATTTAGGTTATGACACACTCTTGCATTGTGTAATGGTTGTGTAGGATTTAAAAAAAATAAATGTTTAGGTCTTATTTTGAAGGCAAATCTGTCTGACTTCCGCACGTCTTCGGGCCTACTGTGGTGGGCTTGCCGCACCTAACAGGACAAAGTGGTTCATATTATTCTTTGTTTATATGACTTCTTCCCTTCTCACACCCGCAGTGAATTTAACCAACAGTTGAATAAAACCGGCAGACATCGTCCTGAAGTACAGATTGACATCATAAACCGCGTTTGAGTGTTGATTGAGGAATACATCCGAGATACGGTTGCTTCAGGATTTTCTTCAGCCAGTCCCTCCATTGTAGTCTATAGATTCTTGCTTCAGGAGGTTGTGTCACCGCCCCCGTGTGGTCAGATGTGTGTACTGCAAATCTCTCAGACAGAGTCAAAATACAGTAGATTTACATTCAATTTCAACATTTTCACACTAACCATGAAGCATTTATTGAAAGGTGGAAAATGCTGATCGTCTGACGTTTGTCTATGTCAAATAGAGCGATTTAATCTGTCTTTAAATAGGTCCAACAGTACAATCGCGTGACGCGAAGTCAAAAGGCACCGCTGGGATTCGAACCCAGGATCTCCTGTTTACTAGACAGGCGCTTTAACCAACTAAGCCACGGCGCCGGTGAACTTCGACGGTGAAATAGGCGTTTATGAAGAGTGTCATTCAGGATGACTTCATACATGTTGAAGCGACGTGACGTTGATATTTGCAGTCGTTTGATTTGCGCTTTCAAACGGTGTTAATATTTGCTGACAACAGCGATGTCTCTGTTGAAGCTTCGGTTTCCTCAGGCACACATCACCAATGAAATATGGCCGAGAAATATCTCATGCCTGTTTCTTTTTTATTTTTTGTTTTTGTTTTATTTCAATGCATATATTCATTCAAATATATTTTCTTTTTTAACTTTTAATTTAGGATGATTTTACTATTTAACTGCCTTTGTTCTAATCTAATCTAATTGAATCCAATACCATTTCACATTCACTGACACACTGGTCACCTCTCAGCCAAATCACTGCAGTGTATCTAGCAGTAAAAGCTGCTCCCAGCAGAAATATGAATACATCTCTAAAGAGTAAACTGTCTCCCTGAGGATTCAGAGCAGAGCCTTTAATTGAGTGAAGACAGTTTATTGATCTAGAGTTTAGAGCCCCCTTCATGTTCCTTTGATTTGTCTTGTCTTGTGTCTTCTAATCTCTTGATTTGCTTGTTTTACTAGAAAAAATATTGAGGTTTAAATCAGGTATTGTTACTCTTACCCTCAGCTGATCAATTTACTCTTGTCTGGGTGTGCTGGAAAATATAAAAGGGCAAATAAACCAAACTACCAGCATGACTAGTACAAACCACCTCAGGCAAGTGGAAAATATGTTAAAACCTATGCAAATTTCATTTAAGAAGAATAGAAGCAGACTTATAAAGAGGATGTGATGATTATGTGCCTCACCCCTGATGCCTCATCGCCTGATGTGATCTCAACAACAGACACCAGTGTATTGTTTGATAGTCTTTTCCATTTACTCAGACTGCATTGATGATGTGTGATCTCATCCACTTTAATGGGTGAACTGACTAATGACAGAAACTTTTGCGTAAGGACATGGATCTAAAATGAGCGTGAAGGCATTTTGGTCAGGTGGTACTCACTGTCATCAGGTATTGAATATAGTTCACAATTGATGCTGACTTCATCTGTGGATGAGCTCTCTGCTTGACTATTTCAAATCACTAGGTATAATTTGATTTATTTTTGTGCTTATTGAGAATGAAGAAAAAACAAGGCATCACACAGTACGTGATATTTCAACAATTTATTCAACAACTTCATAGACATTTTCTTAGGAAGTGTGCTGCTTTATTTGATGTTTTGATAAGTGCGGGAACCAAAGCTTTTTACATGCACATGGTCTCAGCACAGATACAAGGCTTTACATTTGTCATTTCACTTGTCTTTTTTCTTTTTTGGAAATCACACAGCTTTGAATACAGCAGCTGATGAAGCTTACCAACAACCAGTTCAATGATATACACAATAACCAATTTTCGGTTTCAATTAAAATATAAAGAAAGAAAAAAAAATGAGTAAAAACCTACAAAGAAAAGGAAGCTGTAAAAATCAGACAAGTCCTACGAATGGCGCCGAGTGGATGAATCCATGAGTCCAAGGATCTGCACGTCACATAGCTCAGCTGCTTTGTATGCACATCGGTTAGTTTTTAAATTAATAATTGTAAATACTATGAAAACAAAATGCAAGTCACACACTCAGCAAACAAGAAACATTCCTGTCTTTAACTGATCTGGAGCTCCCATTAGCGGAGGGGAATGAACTTCAACAAGGTGAAGGAGAAGTAGATGGGTGTGGGGTTCAGCTTGAACACCAGATCATAATCCTACACGGCGTGGCGTTCACTGGAGCGACCTTCAGTTTGGATACATTTTAAATACTTAATATGACTTCTACCTGAAGCTGCTGTTTAAAGTGTCTAAATCTGATTCAGGTGCAGTGCAGAGTCTTCGGCTGCCCCAGTGCCAGTCCCTCGGACAAAGATCAAAGTAATCACAGCATACAAGTCAATGACAATCAATAATTGCAGTCTCCACAATTCAATGTGTTTATTTGATCTGTGTCTGAGGAATCACCATGCCTTTTCACGCTCACCTACGTCCTTGTTTACTCTGCAACTCAAACATTTTCTCCCCAAGCAGAACATGGGTCGTGTGTGTGTGTGTGTGTGTGTGTGTGTGTGTGTGTGTTTGAGAGAGAGCATCTGCGTAAGAGACTACTGGTGGGCACACTGCACCCCCGGTCCGTGGTGGCCACCCTCTTCATCGGAGCTGTCGTTGTAGGCCTCTCTGCGGCCACCCGACGACGAGCTCTGGCTGACGTCATAATCCTGCAGGTCCACCTCCTCCGTGTCTCCAGTGATGATGGGCGGCTCTGACCGTGATGGCAGCATGTCCTCCAGCTCCTACGAGTGGAAAACATTCATCACAATGCAGCTTCGACAGGCATCCTCATCATGTTTTCTAACCACGGTGTAGTGTCAAACAGCTGTGGGAGCATGAGCGCAGTAGCAGCTACTGATGAAGAAAAAAAGTCAGAATGCTAAATCTCCAGGGAGAAAGAGGCGTGACTGTTTGAATGCAAACTGGGTAAGTAACCCATTTATGGCCACAATAGCTCTAATCCCTCATTGGAATTACTGGTATAAATAGAGCCACAAATTCTTACTTGTGAAGGCCTAAACCTTCTCATTAAAAGTGTGAAAAGTACAGCGAGATTACCCGCTTTCACTGATCTACACTGTAACACAGTTACACATTCCTATACAGTACCGATAAATTCATGATTTGGCTTATTCATTTTTTGTGTACATTTGACCAATAAGTCTCACTGTACATTCTTCAGGATACCTGAAACCCTAGCATATAAAGTAAGTGTGTATTTTCGTTGTAATCTACCAAATAGTTCCAGAAGATGATGCATGATGAGTAACATGTCGTACCACAAGCTTCTCAGGGCTGATCCAGTTGTTGTCGGGGAACTGGACATCAAACTTGACATACAGATCTCCCTTCTCAAAAGGGTTCCGGTACTGTGGCATGCCCTCTCCTCGCACCACCCTGACTGAGCCTGGAAAACAAGCAGCATGTAAAAAGAAATAAAGGTTTAGTCACTATTTAATAAAATGTCAGACTTCCTACAGACTAAAACTTTTTCATGCAGCACACTGAATTATATCTGATTCCACAGCTCTCAGCATAAAGGCCCTGTAAATGGAGGATACATCTAAAGGTGTAAGAGGGATATGTTTGGTAACGTCTTTCCAGAACTCCCACTGAGGATGCTGACGACCCCACTGTCCCCTCATTTATCAAGAACTGTGTCCTTGTCTGAGCAACACTGAAACTGCTTAGTGCCTTCAAATGAGCCTGGTATTTTTCTGCTCTCAGCAGGAGTCCACTCTGCGACCATTTGACATTTACACTAAACACAAAGGTGTAAGTGGAATACCTATGATGTTTTTGTGGTGAGGTACAATACATTCTTTGCACACACACTTAGGTAATACAGCACACATGTTAGTCTGGAGGCCTGGCTGGGTGTGAGAGCTTGTCCTGCAACCACGCCATCACAGCGTTCTCCTTCGTAGTTTAAATGTAATAAATCTTCAAAGTACTTTTTCCTGCTGAAATACTGTTAAAGACTGAGGAGAGAAAAAGACTCAGTGTCAATAATGCTAACCTGGTTCAATGACTTTGCCAGCGGGGTACTTCACAACGATCTGTCTTCCATCTAAGTGTTTCAGCATGAACTGGAAGCCACACAGCGCCTCCACCAGCCCGATCTTGTGGTTCATGAACAGGTCGTTTCCGTCTCGCCTGAATGTCTGAAAAAAAGTGGTGAGAATATGCTGGTTAATAAACTTTTTATTAATTTGGGAGTTTATCCCACATCATGGATAACTCATCTTTGTCGATGCCTAAACACATCCTTCACATTTAATGTAATAGAACAAAGTAATTAAATGACTTTGTGATAACAGTCTTGACTCGATCGACAGTTGGCAAACCCACAGTCTGAATGGAAAATGAACTTGCCTGTCAGCACAACGGCTGCTTGCATTTTATTTTTCATTTTGTTGAACAAATAGCTGACACCTTATGTCCATGTATTAATCATCGGAGTGGCATGTCAGTAAGTACTTGCCAATTGTATCTGTTTTGATGGAGCCAGCTGTAGAAACCTATTTTGCTTCCAGCAGGCACTCACAAACATCACTAATACACACCTCCTGGGAGGTACAGCCAGGGGCATTGCGACATTGCTTAGCCTGTTGTTCCACTCAGACAGATTTTACATCGTCAGGGGCAACCAGGCTTGTAAGAGTTAGCATTCACTGCTAAGGAAACCTACAAGAGACCAACCGTTCAAATCTAGCTGTGACAATTGAGTCTTAACCACTGGTGAACATTGTGTAGGTGCACAATAAAAAAACTACTTAATCATTAATCAAACAACACGTTCAATTCAAATGTGGTTACATGGATTTAGCAGCAATCTACAGAAATGTAAGGAACTCGTGGGTCCGCTTTACTTGAACGTTCTCTTTGATATAACTCAGGTGAGGACAATAGGAAGACCCTGTTATTGATGTCACACTAACTTTAACGCCTGCCAACAAAAAGTTGTCTCTCAGGTCATTATCATAGTCGAGATCGAGTCAACACAATCTGTTTTTCACTCAGAGTCGAGAGGCATGAAGCACCACCAGCTGGACCTGATCGCTGTGACAACCTGCTCGTTTAACTCAGGAACCATGTCCACAAATTGTATATCACTCATTTTTCTGTACTATTCAACTCACATATGGCCATAACTTCTCAGACAGGTGGCACAGTGCAGTGACTTTTGTGATATTAAATGAAAAAAATAAAAACTAAAACAGAACTAAATCCAAAAGCATGAAAAACAGGTCAGCAGTGCACTAGCCCAGAATTAGCCAATGTGCACTGCAGTTAAATAAAACCATCAATCCATCCCCAGAGGGATGGGGTGCAGCCAAAAGGTACGACTGAAAGCAGGGAAACACAATGTACAGGTACACTGTCTGCTTTAATGCCTGGTGGTAATGTTCAAGACCCGTCCCAAAACCAAAACAGCTACACTGAGCTCACAAGTAGTCTGAAGGAGGAGATTCCATTTATTGTGAATTTTATTTATTATCTATATCTGAGGCCACGCATACACTTAATAAACTGCTTAAACCGGATTGAGATAATAAAAAAAAATCTGGCTCACAAAGCAAGAATACAACCATCAAAGCTAAATAACAGGAATAGTAGACAACAGCTGTCAAACAGCATGCAGAGACTATGATGTGATCTCAGTGAGCTGTCACAGTTTGGCATTTACCATGAAGCAGCTGCGAGAATTGATGAGCCGGATTCACTGATGGTAATAAAGCTCTGGTGAGTGAGGTTTTACATCAAGTCTGCACTGTTATAAATTCTGCAATTGTACATCTTTAGCTGCTGCGAAGGTTTTCTCTTTAATAAGATCACTAAAACAAATACTTAACTTTGTTTTTATTCAGTTAAGATGGTGATTTCTATTTTTGTAGGAATAGCCCATCAAGAAAAATTACAAACCCATTCCAAACTGATTGTAGGGATTTGTTTGGATGTACATATAAATATAAAACAACTTCACTCCTGTGCAGTTTATTGTACAGCGTATGTACCAGGTATAGTCGCTGTAGTGGCCATGTGAGGGAAGGTTGCACAGATTTGGTGTCACCTTTTCATGGGCAGCAATAATTTGTTTCTGACACATAAAACTATGATATAAGCAGAACTGTGTCCTAAGCAATAAAATAAAAAATAAAATAAAAAATCCCTTTATGACACAGAGTCCATGTCGGGTAAATAAAGGTCAGCTGACGAGCGGTATGATTATAGTGTTGGGAGACTGGCCCACCTACCTCATTATCTTTTTCCTGCAAGACGAGGACTATATCACCAGGCTCGACGCCTGGTGCCTGGTCAGCCTCCCCTCCAAAAGTTATTTTCTGCCCGTGCTTCATGCCTTTGTCCACGTGTACCTCCAGAATCTTCACCTCCTTCACCACTTTCTTGCCCTCGCATTTTTTACAGCGGTCTTTCTCACTGATAACTTCGCCTGGAGTGGGTCAGAGAAACAACAAGGTGAGGGATCCGTGCAGGCCAAGCCACAACCACACACAGAAGAATCGCTGTTTACATCACGGAGCCCCGTACCTTCTCCGTTACAATCAGTACACACAGACTGCATCTGTTGGACCATCCCTGGGGCCAGCTGTCTTATCATGATGCGCATACCACGTCCCCTACATGTTGTACATTTCTGTACAGCGCCCGTCTTGCCTCCCTGCCTGCAAACACACACACAGACACACACAGATGGATGCATTGTTAGAAACTTAGGAGATGTTAAGATGATTAACTAGACAATGCTACGATCAACAAAATAATCAAGGATACATCAAGGTGGACAACAGCACCATGCTGGTTGCACAACTTACCCGTTACAAGTGCTACACAGTACATTCTTGCTAAGTTGCAGTTTAGTTGTTTTCCCATTATAAAGGTCCTCCAGTGACACCCTGTGGAAAAAAGAGTGGTGTTTAGATACTAGCCAGAGGAGATGGACTCCAATCACATGTGCTGAACAGCAAGAACATTTTAACTCATTTCCATACAAATGTGTGCAAAAAAGAACGTAAAACATTTAACTCAAGCAGCCTATGTGCGAATGTCTCACTTGAGTGGGTGGACCATGTCCTCTCCTCTCCTCCGGCCTCCGTTCCTGGAGCGACTCCCCTGGCCACCCATGAAACCAAAGAGTCCACCACCAAAGATGTGGGAGAAGATATCATCCATCCCTGGGCCACCCCCACCTCCTTCCCGCAAGCCTTGTTCTCCATAGCGGTCATAAAGTTCCTTCTTTTCAGGGTTGGTCAGCACTTCATAGGCAAAACTGATTTCTTTGAACTATTGAGGACAGAAAACAAAGATGTGACAAGATGTCATTTCAGTTGTAGGAAGACTGCAGCCACACAGCAAACCAACAGTACTTTAACCATAGGACACATATAAAACAGCAACTGACTTAGTGATGCTACAGTGGGGATTTACAGAAGCCTCTGTAAGAATATTCAAGTGGTTAACAAAAAAAAAAAAGGGTTCAATTAGGTTCATACTGGAAGAGGAGCCATCAACTATTTGTGAAAGACACTCTGGTCATTTACAAGCTCAGGACCTCGGATGATTTCCAATCATTTTTCATCTCAGCTCTGATGAGAAGCTCAGGGTACAATATTCCTTATCTCAGGGAAGTTCCACACGTAAGCCCATGCCTTGTTTAACAATTCAAGTTTCAAACATGAAAATCATTTTTCAGTACACTGTTCAATACAACAATCTAAAAACAAAGGTAATTCAACAGGATGCCAAAGACCACAATAAAAAGCCTTACTGCAGAGTTGAATCTGCATCTCTCTCACATCATCTTGTCACAAAGTCAATGACGATGACATGGGTAGTAAGTCAGTCTTAATTTCCTGTTGCTAACATTGTGATTCCCTGCTGAGAAAATGGCACTGTGCCGTATGGACAATGACGAAAGAGATGCACTTAATTCCTAACGTTTATGACAGTATTACAGTATTAATGACAGTATTATGTGGAGCATCAGGGGGTCTGTGATTATGTCTTAGGGCCTCTCAGGAAATTTAACTGCATGATCAAAAAAAACTTTAATAAATAATGGTAGAAACTAAGACTTTAGCCAGATTGCACAAAAAAGAAAAAAATTCTACTCCACACTGTCACTGTTTGTATTTAATATGAATCTTTTTACACACTACACCACAATCCACTGTAATAATACCAAACATGGTGTTGTAATTTACAACCTGGCAACGCCCTCTCCAAATTATTATAATTTTTTTCAATACTGGACATTACGAATTATGATAACACCTTAAAGACATCTTAAGACAAAGAAAACGCTAGAAAGGACAATGCTTTGGTTACAATCACCCGCATAAACTACGGAAGCCTTACACAGCCATGGGTCAAACATATCATTATTTCCCTTTTCACACGATAGAGTAAAACATGTTTTTGTTTTCCTGAGATCCAAAAGTTATTTATGCCATTATGACAAAATAACAAATGCTGTTTTCCCCCACATAACATATTATCTCAAGAAAACAAACTTTGTTCATGTCATTATAACAAGATAACAAATGTAATTTTCTAAAGATAAAGAGATCATTTATCTTGAGAAAACACCCGACCCATACACACTGCTCTGTCAGGTGGTTTTGGGAGTTTCAAAGCAGACCATATGACTATAGATGAACTTTTGCCATTTTAATGTTTCAGCTCCTGATTTAATGACAGTATTTACATTATGGATAGTGTGGGGATCGAGAACAACAACTGTATTAGTGCTTATAGAAGCCTGTGGTGCTTGTTTCTAAACAAAAAACGTAAGAAAACGTGAGACACTTGCGGAGTGTGTGGCTCGACTGTTCTGTACGCCATGTATCTAAGCCTGTGACAGATATAACAAGCAGCTAAAAACGCTTTGAACGTCCATTCTGTGTACAAACAGAGCAGAATGAAACACCAGTCTTACTAACAGCGATCAACTCAAAGCAGGTGTGTTACTGTCCCCTGGGCTTCACCTTCTAGTTACTGTAATAAACAACAATGGCCGTACACGCCACTCTGACCAGCACATCTTGCAAGTAATTCTTGTTTCCTCTCCATTTACATTTAGACAGAAACACCCATCCACTTCTAAACACACCTATGATGAGTAACTTCAGTCAATATGCAAAACAGAGGGGACTTTCACAGATGTCTCACCTTGTCGCCAGCATTTGGGTTCTTGTCAGGGTGGTATTCTTTTGCAAGTTTCCGGTATGCCTAGGAGAACAAAAGAGAGAGAGCATGAGCTTGCATCACTGTAATTGTACACATGAGTTGTTAGCAGTAATCGCACACCGGCATGACTCAATTAGACAATTTACCAAGGAGCCATATCTGCTGTTTGCCGTAATCACATGTGTCTCTGACGAAACCAGATGTTCCAACCGGCAAAACACCAGCTACCTGTGATGGCGTCACGCTTTTACATAGCGTGGAGTTTGGGTTTAATGGTTTACTGAGAAGCTAACTGTCGCATTCTCCAAAATTGGCCACTGAATTACACACTACTTTACCAACATTACACTCATCGATACAATATTGAGATTTTAAAAAATGGCAACTCCAAAATGTCTGACAAATTAATCACCGGCTAACGTTTAGGTAAACGTGCGTAAGCTAATTAGCATATCTTGCTAACACTAGGCAAAGATAGCGCTGCGATAACGCTACCGAAAGAGACAAGCGTGTTCCATTCTGTCAAATAAAGTAAAGTAAGAGACTGGGAATAGAGATGACTTAAGGCTGATTATGTACAACAAAAGACGTGTAACCTTAGAGGCATAACTCGGCAAGCGCACAAGGGTATGGTTATGTCGGCACACTGTGGATCGTCAGCTAGCCAATGCTAGCGGACACTGGATTTATCAATGTAACTTGATGTTTAGGATTAACGTTATGTGTCGTATGCTGGCTCGAAAAAAATATGAAACAGTCAGGCACCACCGCAATGAAGCCAGTAAAACATGACCCCACTTACTCCTATTGGTAAACGTTAACATTGCTGTCCGGCCGAATTGAAACAGGTAAGCTAAATTAAGCTATTCAAAAGATCAAAACATCTATCAGCTTATCATGATTATTTTGTCACACCTATAAAACACAAGCGCGTCTGTCAGGTCGCTAACTGTTTATAGATTCCAGCCTCTAATAAACCCCAGCTAAGTTGTTACCCTTTTCCAGCACCTTCGATGGGCTTCAGCTTGCTAGCTGTGTGTCAAACACCTGAGCTAAAGCTAACGTGAGGTCAATCACTTGATTCATAACGTCACAGGCTAGTGTTGAGTCAATGAAACCTCGTTTTTTGTCAATGTTACCCACTTAAACGTTGCTGTTTAAGACATAATTTCCACTTGTCTCTAGCTTAATACTATTAAAAAACACCAGAGTTCACAAAACCCATCATCGTTACGTTAGTCGTTAAGTTACAGTGGCATCGCCAGACGAACATCCAGGCCAGTTAGCATGCTAACAGGCTAGCCAAACTCACAGCTAACATTAGCTAGCTGCGCATAGCAACGCATTTCCGGATTGAAGACATTTTTAACACTTTGAAACTCTAAACAGACATGTATTGTAAATCCGTAGTTCGTTGGTACTTTCTTGCGTAATTACCTTCTTCAGCTCATTTTCTGTTGCGGATGGAGATACTCCGAGAATGTCGTATAGTTTTGTATCGACTACAGTCGCCATGGTGTTGCTGTGGATGTTCTTCAGCAGGGAGCTGGATGGACAAAGAGACGGAGCCGGTGGAAAATGTTTTGCTCGGCTGGTGTCTCAGTTTCCGGGACGTACGCACGGTGTGTCCGCTGCTGCCTCCAGGCTGCTGGTGTGCTGAATGACTGCTCATCCGAACTGGCTTACCACCACAGAATGCACAGCCTGTGACTTAAAGAGCTCATCAGTAGAAAACAGTCTCTCTGTATACAGTTTGTGTTCGGCTCTTCTAAATCGATTAGTACATTTAATGATACAATCCATCATTTCAGTAACATGACAGACTGGGTGTGGTGTAAAGTAACTCGTTTAGTTTGTCAAAGGAGCTGTGCTGATGTGTTGGTGAATTTATGTAATGTTTTTATCATATCCTAATAGTAAAAAAAAAAAAAAAATGAATAAAAAAATGTTCGCGACATTTCAATACAATTCTAATTGATTGAGTGACAATCGTACCATTGATATAACACTGATATTATGGCAAGCCGTTTTGACATTTAATCGAACCACACTCCTATCTGTAAATTTTAGATAGCCATAATAGCATTTCTCCTCGTCAAAATTGTATTCTCACCAGTCAGAATGGTAGTTAAAAATATCCGCAATAACATTCTTACTAGTAGAAGTTGTATTTCAAGATATCTACAACTTTGATTGTACTAGTCAAAACTAAATTTAAGACATCTAAAAATCCTTAAAAAGTATAAGTGGCCGTTTTAACATTTAATAGCTAGACTGGATATGTATTACAGATATCTGTAATTCAATTCTTCCTAGTCAAAAGAACATTTCAGATATCCACAACGTCATCCTCCCTAGGACAAATGACGTCATGTTTGCCATTCATGTGTTTTGGGCTTTCAATTTCAGACAACCACAATTACATTCTGGATATCTAGAATAAACAATCTGGATATCTGCAATTGAATTCTTACAAGGAAAAACTCCCATTTCAGATATCTTCAATCCAACTCTTACTAGTTATAATTTTCATTCCAGATATCCAAAATGAAAAACTTCCAGATATCACGAATGTAACTTTGAATATCCAAAAATACATTGTGACTAGTAAAAATGTCATTATGGATATCCACAATATACATACAGATGTCCACAACTGCATTTTTACTACTCATAATACAAATTGTGGATATCCGTAATGACATTTTTACTAGTCACAATGTATTTTTGGATATTCAAAGTTACATTCTGGATATCTGGAAATTTTTCATTTTGGATATCTGAAATGAAAATAATGACTAGTAACAATTGTATTGAAGATATCTGAAATGGAAGTTTTTCCTTGTAAGAATTCAACTGCAGATATCCAGATTGTTTATTCTAGATATCCAGAATGTAATTGTGGATATCTGAAATTGAAAGCCCAAAACACATGAATGGCAAACGTGACGTCATTTGTCCTAGGAAGGATGACGTTGTTGATATCTGAAATGTTCTTTTTGACTAGGAAGAATTGAATTACAGATATCTGTAATACATGTCCAGTCTAGCTATTAAATGTTAAAACGGCTTGCCGTACTGATACAGCTAACAGAATATGATGCCCTGTTTTACCATGTTATCTTCATATTAACACTGCAGATCCTGCAATTTATTTTAACTTGTAAAACACAAGGCTCATTCTCTTATTATATTCTGACACCACAAAATGATACATTCTTAAGATTTTCCATACTTTAATTTATGGATTCTCCAAATGAATATAACTTCAATTTTTAATCCAGTTAATGAACTAAAACTTTGAATGAGTGACTCATAACAAGTCATGTAAGTAATATCCACTTACTAATGAGTCCTAAGATCAATTAAATATATTCTTTATTTTACAAATAAAGCTATCTTTGTTGTACTTTTTGAAAAAACAAAAAACACAAAACCAGTCTTTGAATCATCCTGT
Organism: Lagodon rhomboides; assembly: GCA_039737535.1. Classification (NCBI taxonomy): domain Eukaryota; kingdom Metazoa; phylum Chordata; class Actinopteri; order Spariformes; family Sparidae; genus Lagodon; species Lagodon rhomboides. The sequence goes on along the minus strand of CM077784.1, from coordinate 1,729,240 downwards.
TTGAATTATAAGCAGCAGATTGCTTTATATCTGACACTGGGACCGGACTGATCCCAGATTCAGGCTGGTCAGAGACGACAGATGAAAACTAGCCTCTTGGCTAATTCTGGCACAGAAATGTTGAATAATTAAATCAATGCACTGTCACTGAGAAATAAAGAACATTTAATCAAAGAAAATTAAAAAAAAAGCTGTTGTACAGTGTGTATATTGTGTAGGAAAGCCGTGCCTGTGAGATGCTTGAGACTGTTGTTTATGCTGCTTGTAGGTTTCAGCACTCTGTCCGCAGGTGTGTCTACATTTTTCCAACTGCGGAGCCTCTGGGGGATGGTCATGTGTTTTTCTGTGATGTCAGAGCACCCCTTATTAGATTATGGCTGTAAAAAAATAGACTGCAAGGATAGTTTTTCCCCACGTCGACCACATGGTATTTTATTATGTAATCTGAGGCCCTTCACTTGAATTGAACACATTAACATTGGCCATCTGATGTGTGTATGTACTTATTCAGTAAGTGATGTCTAACCTTGAACATTCAACATTAAATTTTGTTGTGGAAACAAATGATTTATGAAGCTATGACCAGTGAACTCTGCTGCTCAGCAATATTTGACTTTCATCCCAGGATGATAATGGATTATTCCTGTAGGTCTTGAAATCTTCAAGGCTCCTGGGATTACGAGCATGTGTCAAAGAGGAGCACATCACCACGGTCTGATCTGTGTGGCCGTGAGTATGTGAAGGTAATGTATTTTAAGAGGATGCCTTGAGCTGTAGACGGGACAAATGCATCATGACAGCAAAGGGTGAGTGACAGCCAGCAAATGCTGCAAAGATTCACTTATCTAACGGTCCCCACTTCAGAGGATCTGCACTGTTTTTATGCATTTTGTTCAGTAATTTTCCAACAGATTTGATAATACTGAAACAAATATTCAACCCTCAACTACATCTTAAGATTCATTCAGCATTAGGTGGATCAGTCTTAAAGCATTCGGGCATGTTCATCTCCATCTCTGCACACCAAACCGTGCTCACTGTTTCTATCAGTGGGTCTTACCTTGTTGTGACATCTGCAGCCTCTGAGTGGTGCCCTCTTCATCTCTTTGGTTATAGTGAACAGAAAATCTCACACAGGGGGGCGAGTAAGCTCTCATTTAATTCAACAAAATGAAATAATACAAACAGTGGTTAAATCATAAATGAGTCCCATATAGGCTACATGTCTGTCTCTTTAGGGAAACAGGTTGTGCTTGTTTTACACACACTCAGTTCATGGGGAAATTGAGAAATTACATTGACTCCTGGTTAGAGTGGGGACAGGGAGTGGTATGGTTGCTATTCTGATTCAGTCCCGGCCACACAGCTAAACGTTTTGTATTCTGTAAACAACCAGTCATTGCCAGAATGCCAGCAGGCTATGAAGCTCACAGAGCAGAAATAGACTTTTCTCAATTTCTTACCAAAATAAGACAGTCTCTTCATGTGCTCTTCCTGAGGAGAGACTGAATGGAGCGTACCCTCTGTGTATGTGTGAGGTAACCATGAAAACTACATAATTATAGTAATATCACATCATTATCATTGTTATTGTCATATTTCTGTTCATCATCAACAACAGCGACTTCATCCTCATCATCATCATCAACACCACATGTCATGGATAAGCCATCTTCATAAAATCATCTGAGCAACATTTGTAAAAGATTAAAGAGTTAAAAGCCAAGCATCATCATGAGGCTGGATATATACTGGTTTTAACAGTACAGTACACTGACAAAAATAAAGACTCAAATTATTAGAAGACGCACTATATATCATATATCTGTGCATGGCAGGTGAATAAATGTAAAAACTCAGTCTAGGTAGTCTCTTTGTCTTTCTCTCTCTCTGTTTCTGAGCGGTACCTGGTCTTCAAGGCTAGCAAATAGAGAGAAGTCTGGGTCTGCATGCGAGAACCCTTTCTGACATGTGTCTTATGAAAAGGAGAGTTTACATGAGTGTAAGACTGGAGGAGAGACATGATGTCTCCACCCTCTCTTCACTCTACATCCTTCAGTATCCTGAAGAATGGAACATTTTTTTCCTTCCTTCCTTTCGTTCCTTGATTCTTGTCTGCTAATTTTCCAAACCTGCAGATGAGACTTTGAGAGAAGACCCTTTAGTGTTACCCACAATACTTTTAACACTGCTCTGAAAGCAAAGGCAGAGGAGGGAAGAGAAGTGATCAATTTAACATTTTTGTGATTCTCCTGTCTTCTCTTCTTCCTTCTCTTCTTCTGATGAGTGAAATGCGAGCTCTTTCTGCATTCCTTCCTCCTTTTCTTCCTCCCTTCACCATCTAGAAGTCCATGGACATGGAGCGCTGGTTTGGATCAACTATGTTGGTGCTGTTACGAGCGCTGTTGCCGCGGATACTAAGGGTTCCGCAGGCTCCTGCCATCCCACCACCGATTCCTCCAGCGATGCCACTCGGCCCTGCCATGCTCACTCCTCCCGACATACCCATTCCCCCTCCCATTGCCATCCCTCCTGTTATCCCCACAGCTCCTCCAATCCCTCCTCCTGCAATCCCCGATGCTCCTCCTCCTCCCATTGCTGCTCCACCTGTGGCTCCTCCTCCTGCTCCTCCTCCACCACGGCCGTAGATCTCACATGGGATCTCTTCTGTGACACGGTCCTCAATGACCTGCTGGTCGCAGTCGTGAGTCTGTGAGTGCTGCTTGTAGCCGTAGCAGCTCTTCTTATAGCTGGACGTGGAGTTGAAAGTCTTCATGGGTGGTGGCTTGGAGAAGTCGTTGTGGTAAGACAGCTCCATGGAACTCAGGGTGGTGCGGCTGTGCTTCATACTGCCGCCACCAGTAGCCACTGAGCCTTGAGAGCCGCAGTGGTGCTCGTGGACGCAGCGGGACATGGTGGAGGAGCGTCGCAGCTTGTGGAAGCTGTCCAGCTCCTCAGACAGGTCGGCTAAATCTGACGACATCTCCTTGTCGCGCAGAGAAAAGAGCTCGTAGTGTGGCGGGTCGAAGACTTCCTGGAAGCCTGCCTTGTTGAAAACACCAGGCCGGCGGGCTACAACCTTGAACAAGAAATAAAGGGATATTACATTAGTCTTTGAACAAATCAGAATGTATTTATTTAGTAATGTTACCAGACCATTGTCAATAAAATCTGATCAACAACTATACTTCTAATACTCTATATTAGATTTGAAATCAATTCAACCACCTTAAACAAGCACTCAAAACAGCTGTACAAGCTGTTTTGAGTGCTTGGGTTGCATATGTCTTAGTTTTTAAATTATTTTTTAATTACTGGATAATCATCAATTTTATTTTGTATTTTTTCCAACTTTCTGAAACATTAGCTGCTCAGTGAAAAGAAAAGAAGTGGCTTCTGGGCATTGTGGGGAAACATAATCTCAAGTTTAAATATCTGAGACAGGTTAATATAAAGTGGTTCCACCAAAAAGAAAATCATCTCAAAACTAAACCTCTCCTCTGATGAACTGTATTACGTCTGACGTGTGCTGTAATGGTGTAAAATCCATCTTCTCTGTCAGCAGCGCTACATGTGCCTCCATCTAGTCTGGAGTCCCACCATCCCCTCAGTTCTGTGTCTCTTCTTCTCTGGCTCGGTCTGCTTTCCCACTGATCGAAAGGTCAAACACAAAGACTGATTTACCTTTTTCCTTGGCTGCTTCATCTGGACCAGGATGGAGATGATAAGGAGAACGAGAACGATGCCTGATGAGACTCCAATGACAGTGCCATGGGTCTTAGTGATCTGATGGAAAAGGCCCTTAGATCGCTTCTCTGGAGGCAGAAGGGGTGAAGAGAGGAAAAAATAAGAAAACTAAAGAAAGTAATAGAAAAAATATGTACAGAAAGAAGGAAATTGAGTACTAACTATCAAAACTATCAAAACATGCTAAAATAAACCCTAATCAACTATAATCAGCTCATTTGTGAATAATTGGCAGAAAGAAGATAATCACCTTTGCAGTGGTTTTCATCCCATGGGTAGACGCAGTTCTGAACCCCATTGCACACCAGGGAGTTGTTAATACACATGTTGCTGTGGCAGAAGAATGTGTTGCCTGAGCAGGGGGCTGCGGGGAAAAGACAATACACAGAGATAATGGAATTGAGAAAGAATAGAAGGAAAGCGGCTGTCTAACTGTGCCGAGCAAAGATGAGTCCACTGTGGAAAAGACCCGAAGCCTTGTTGATGGTAATAACAATAAAACAATAATAACAATAAAAGATTGTCAATTTGGCTGTAGAAGTCTGTAGAGGCGCGTAATAAAAAGATATAATGTTCTATAATGTCTCGAAACACTAGAAGTCCAATGGAGACAGTCCACATGAGGCCATACATCATCATTTCCTGCAGACACAACATCAGGGGGTGATGAGGGGAGGAGATGGCAGCTTCACTGAGCTGCAGCCTTCATGTCAAGGGAATTTGAGGAGCAGGAGACAGAGGGGAGCGGGAGGTTGGAAGGGTGAAGAGCTGGGAAAAATGGGCCGAGAGGACGAATATGAAAAAGATTCGATGAAAGACAGGGGGAGGGGGTGGTAGTAGAAATGGCTTGGGCCATCATAGGGGGCAAATGGTCAGACAGGTGCTGAGAGATACCCCACATTAAAGTGACTGTTAGCATTTCAAGGCTCTGGAGGCAGAGACAGAGATGACTAGTAACTGATGCCGGCTGCTGGGCTCAGGAGATCGATGCACCGCCCGTCAGAAGGAAGGGCTGCGACACTGAGGGAAGATGCAGATGCCAGGCTTTTGATATAGACGATACGGAGCGGTAGCCAAACGCTAAGTCAAATCTGGCTTCTTTGTGTGGAGTGGGGAGTGGGTGGAGCTGGTTGGAAAGCAGTGGCAAAATATTTTTTATGTCATATGCTGTGATTTTTTTGTTATCAGGTTTGAAGAATTGTGTAGCAGACAGAAAGAAAATTAACCATTGACAGTGTGTTTTAGTCAAGAAGTTACTTTTTGGCTTGGATATATTGGAGGTCATACAAGAATCAAACAACAAAATCAATCTTAACTCTCAACTGAGTCGTCAGCCATCTCTATTAGTTTGAGAACATTCTCAAATTAGCAGCAATACAAATCAAATCAGTCCTGAATGATAACCAATATCTAACTCTTTACTCTCAGCCCTTTGTTAGGTCTAACACATACAAAGAAAGAAAAACCTCAAAGACAAAAGGGAACATCTTTCTGAAACATTCCCTTGGTTAAATGAAGAGCAGGATACATTATAAGCATGTCTGACAGATGTACTTGGTAGTGTTCCACTATTTCACTTTTATTACAATTTTGCCATTTTAAGGTAAAACAAAAATACTCACTTAGAGTTGTCTTGTTTTCCTTTTGTTACCTTTTGTCTATTAAGTCAATCATGACTGTTTTATCTATACAGCTCAAAATAAGTGATCATGAATTTGCCTCAAAGGGTATAGTTTGTCACCCTCTATCCTTGCAGTCTCATTTCTAATAACATAGAACTGCCCACAAAAACCTTTGACAAGGAGGAAAAGGGACACATCTCAGAGAGAGACTCCACCAGAGGAGATGAACATCTTCAGGACTGACAGACATACAGTACAACAGAGGATGTGTGTGTGGAGCAGACCAAAATAACAGCAGTAAAATTATAATACAAAAATGATACATAAGGTAGATAGATTACATTACATTGTTCAACACTGTTATAATGATATGATTTGCTATAAATGAACAAATACTGATGTGTCTATACAGACTCCTCTCTCCTTCGAGTAAAACTGGGCTTCACTGGATGGCCATGTTGTGTTAACACAGGCCCAAGTATCCAGAGACAGATCTGGTAGGTCAAATGTTTGCATGCTGAGAGTGAATCCTTGGCGTTTGTAAATGAAAGTATTTTTCTTATTCATCGCGATTCATGGCCTTTTGCTCAGTTTATAATGCATGTTCACATCGCTAAGTAGATGAAAATATGATTCATAAATCAGCAGCTAACAGTCCCAATGCTCTGTCATTTTTCATCTTTATCAGTGAAAAAGAAAGCATTGCAACTCATGCAGGCAGATCTTGCTCCCCACCACACACAGGATGATATTCAACCTGTCTCTTCTGGCTTGCTTTCTTCTCCAAACTGTCCTCTCTCTCAGCCCTTTTGACAAAGATTTTCCACCTCTCATTTTTTTTCCACACACAGGATTGGCAACCTCAGCCGCACTCTGACTCTTTATCACAGCTGAAACAGACTGTGGTCCGCTCCAGCAGCTTCACCCCTGCTCCAGGGTCCGCTGTGATGAGGGCTCTGAGCCTCCACTCCCCTCTCCCTGCATGCTTCCTCTGCCTCAGAGTTAAATACGTTTGACAGAGGGAGATGCATATGTGTCTAAGGGTATGTATATTAAGTGAATGTGTTGGAGAGTCCACCCTATCTATCTTCCTGTGAGTCTGTAGACAGGGTCGCTCCCCTGACACTGTCATCACTTCCCAACCAATTATGCATCTCTCGCCTTCAAAGTATAGCCTCATACAGGGTGTCAGCAGCGCTTCACTCTCCTGCCCCCACCCTCTGTCCATACACACACACACACACACACACGCACAATGCATGTCTGAATGTATGCACTCTGTGTGTGTGTGTGTGTGTGTGTGTACATGAGTGTGTGAGCTAGTCGTAATGTGTCTGGTTTACATGACAGAGGGGGTTCTGTCGGGAGATTAGAGCACATTAAGGATGATCGAGTGCGAAAGGCAAAACTCATCTTGTTCTCTGAGTGACAAAGATTAATGGTTCCCCCCGACCTCCAAGCAAACTTCAGTCGCTGACTCTGACCAAATAAAGTTTGGGAGTTATTCAACAGACTTCAGACTTCTCTGAGATGAACTGTGTGATCAGAATTAATGAGGATCCAAATGGTCTTAAGGACTTTCAGAGTAAAAAAGAAAAAAGAAAAGCATCCCCGATGAATTTAAAAGGCCATTAGGTTCTGACTGCAATGGTTATGGGTTTGCTGATGAAAACAACATTAGCATTCAGCCAGGGTTCGGCAAGTGTGCAGGAGAATGTGGCAATTAATATTTCAGTCTATTCAGGCATTTAATGAAAATATTACGGTGCGCTAACAGAAAAACTGTTTCCTGAATGGCAATGCCAGCTACTTTATGTGCAACCTTTAACAGCATCTGGTTTTTGTCCTTCAAAAATTCTGAATCTTAATATAGAATTACTTCCATTAGATCCAATGACCCTACTCAGCTCGTCTTTTTCGCCAAAACAGATACATTCCTATTTGCCTGCTGTAAGTGAGTTATAATAAGCACAGCATCAGCTGTGGCATGCATTTCAATAAATCATTTGATGCAGTTATTTACAAATGCTGGAGTTAAAAATTGGTTTTCTCATATCTATGCTCTAAACACGGCACAGTGTGATTGGCTTTCCTCGCTGAAATGGCACTTTAGTGTCTGTTAGTGACGACTGATGCAGGCTGAACGCAGGACCTCATGAATCAAGATGTTTTGTGTCAGTGTCTGTTTGCTGGCAGATAATGTTGGTAAAGTAAATAAATGACATCGGGTGCTTTTCCTCATAGTCAATGACATATTGTTACACAGACCATGAAATGGACTGGAGTCTTTCAGTGCTGTCCGTACTTCCAAACACTCCTCCACAGGGTGATCTGATCTACCTCTATCAATGGATGTGTTTGAACAAAAATAAAGCAGAACTGTAATATTTTAACCTGAGCCATATTCTTCATAATGATCAATACAATAAATATCTCCAAGGCCAGATGTAGGCACAGAATTCAACTGAAATATGAATGAAAAACAGGGTCCAGGCTGAATAATGCTGTCAAGAAGACTGAAACTTACGGTCAACAAATGAGGTGAAGAGCATGCGGAACCGGCTGAGTCGGCTCTTCTCGTCGGCCCACATTCGGACGACTCCAACACCGTTATCCAGCATCACATCGTTGGCCACGGTGCTACAGAACTTGGCCTTCAGGTTTTCGATAGCGCTGCTGCCATCGTACACAGCCACAAAGTTCTTCTTACACTCATTAGAGTGCTCCATCTGGTACTCCATGAAGCGCAGGTAGATCTGCAGGTACAAAGGATTTTAAAAAAATCTATTTTGAGGTCTCAGCTAAACATAATCACCAATATACTCAAGAAAGAATAGCAGAATTACATCAGCAACAACAATCTACAAGGATTCAGACAAAGATAATGAACAGAATAAAGATTAGAGAAGAACCCAATGATAGACTGGTGACCTGCCCACCTTGTCACCAGAGCATGCTGGGATAGGAACAGGACACACAGCTTAGAAGATGGATCGATGCATCGATGGTGAACGGAATCAAATAATTAAGTGAATATAATCCAAGTTGTGATGCAAGCATGCATCATTCTTACACTGACAACAGGCTCCTTAGAAAAGTCAGTCTCTGAATATATCTGTCAAGGTGCTGCCTGCTGTCTCCCTCCTCCTCCTCTGTTCTCTAAAACATGACTCAATTCAGAGAATACTTCAGGGACTGAAGGCTAGTGAGCTGAATCAGACATTTTGACTCGCCATAGTAGAAAAGCACGGGTGTTGATAATAACATTAATGATTGCTCAAGTGTCCCAGTAAGTCATGACAGTCAAAGACATTGGGACAGCATGTACAATACTTGGACCCTGACACTGATGCAGCTAAATGGAATTCTGCCATCTTTAGTTATTTATAGCTGTGCTTTTCCTAGTGTGCAAAGGCCTTTAATACAATTTTTATGAGAAAATTAGCACGTAAAAATGCTCTAAACCCTGACTGAGCTGTGTTCATGAGGTGGATTGAAAAGTATTAACAAGCAAGCATCATCAACATAAACGCACATCGTAGCATTACACTGAATTCCATAAGAGCCGATCAATGCCAATTGTACCTACTCCCATTAGAGACAATAGCCAGATGGTGTTATCAAAAGTGAGAGTAGTGAGTGTGACAGGGGTATTACAGAGCCTGTTGTTGGCACCTGTCCACTGAAGGTCCTCAGTGAGTTTTTTGTCTCTGTAAATCACATGAATGCCACTGGGACCAGGCACCTGCTTGTACAGCAGCTTCTCATTTGCTTAAGCGATTAGTATCAAGTTTCAACCTGCAAAGTAATGAGAAAATAAATGTCTTTGCATTGTGTGAATAAGTCAAATCAGCAGAAATGAGGCTGTAAGATTTTGCTCACATGGGTACAACAGCTTGTTTGAAACTTCAGCAGATTCGGCACACGAGCACCTGTAACCACACAGCAGCAAAGTAGCTTCTTTCACACTGACCCTGAGTTTGCTGCTCTGTTCCTTCTGCTTCGCTGAGCTAATATCTGGTTAGGCAACTCAGTGCAGCTGCTAAATTCAGATCATCTTCCCTGCTGCCTCACACTGCACATGTCGGCCCGATGACATGACTGTGGTGACGGTGTGTGTTTGTGCGAGAGAGAGCGAGGTCGGGCAGTGCATGTGTGAGTCATGCATGAATGTTTACATTTGAATGCATAAAATATGACTTTGTCTACATGAGTGTATAATGCGTGTGGGTAATTTCTTACAGTACTGTACATGACAGTGCATTACGTAATTTGTGTCAGCAATGCATCTGCTGTTTTATACTTAATTAGATGTGCATTCATTTGTGTGTGCATGTCAGTATACTGTGGCCAGTGAGTAGCATAGGAGCATGCTGATGACTCATTTAGTCATCAGGGAGAAGCAGAGCAGCGATGAATCAAGGCCGGCCAGGCCATGGTTGTAATTTCAATGGGATTTTGGATATCCACTCATAAATATCGGAATTTATGAGGCGATCACTGGGCTTTCACTCTTGGCTTGAAAATCTACTCATGAGTCTCCAGGGCTGTATTTTATAAATACAATTTGTCTGCATTGCTTTCCCCCATGCTGCCTCTCTATGTATTTACACTAGTTATACCAGTTATGTCTTAAATGACAATCACAGCACAGTCATGACCACTGGAGGAATTGTTCTCACTTACTGGAGCAGATGATGCTACTACAGACAGTACATTCATACAGAATATTTAAATCAGGAAACTCTGACAGACTTATATCGATATACACATGCACATACACTACAGTCAGACCATTAAACCGATGACGAGCAGATGATATAAGTAAATGCTCTGACAGAGTCATGGAACCAAGGGTTTTTGTTTTGAGTGAGGTACAAATCCATTATAGAAATATAAATATAAACGGTAAGTCAATGACATGGCACAGACAACAATGAAATTATGAGCGCTACTACTGATCAGTGCAGTAACAGAAGACAAATATAACTCACAACAGTAAACAAACATCGAGGTAGTAAATAGATTACCAGAATACAACTAGTAATCTAGAATATGACATTGTAAAAATAAATACAATGCAATATGCATTAAATAAATGTATTATTGCACCAGAATAGTTGCAATACTTTGAAAGTAGTGCACAAGGCACAGGAGTAAATGATGAAAGAGGATGTATATAGCACAGAACATAATTATTTAGTGGATTTAATTTTAAATTGTAAAATACGAATGCAATTTTCTAAATTATGCATGTTGATACAATAATTTGTGCACTGACATAACATTTGATATTATTTAAAAAAAAGAAATATCATACTAAAACTGATGTTAAGATAGAAAACACTGTCAAGGTGTCAATTCCAGAGCAACTCTGTTGACAGTAAGGTCAAACACACTGAACAGAACAATGGTACACAAAACTATTCAGTCATTTAGAGCTATTTTCAACCTCAGAACAACATTGTTTCTCCATTATTTCTTCTTAATGAGTGTCTATTCATATTTATTCTCCGATGGAGTGCATGCGTCACCAGTGGGATTAGAGTTTGTATCACTTGTTCGAAAAAAAGCAACTCAATGCAATTTTTCTCCATTTAAACTGATTACAATAGTCAGTGCAATAATAACAAAACAAAAGGCTTTATCTGAAAGAAGCATGCAGTGTCAACAGAGCTTTCAGAATTCGCTCAGAAGGATGCTCAACAAAATGTTTCAGTGTCTTCAAGGGTAGAAAACATAACTGAGAGCAGCGTTGTTGATGATTCTTCTTTTGGTGGAGCTACAAATAACCCCAAAGAGAGATGAAGAAACGTCCTTGAATACTTTGATATGTCATGAGATCTCATGATGTCTGTAACTACTTTATGTTAAGCTCTGCATTTGTCAAATGTTAAAATGGCTGCGAATACAATTACACGAAACTAATTTATACCCTTTTTTAAATTATGAATGAAAGAATTCTGAAAGTACCAAACATGGTTTGAAGATTAGGATAGAAGCAACACTAATATGGTCCCTTGTACTGACCTTGGACTGAGGAGGAGCCCTGATAGTCCAGATACAGTCCAGAGCATCACCAGGCTTCACTCTCTCTTCCTCCTCCACCTGACTGGAGCGAATAATCCCATCCCATCCACCAATTTCAAACTGACAGTCTGTAGAGAAGAGGGGAAAAGAAAGGGAAAGGGAAAGGAGGAAAGTGAAGGTGAACGACAGGTAAGGTGAGAAATTGGTCAGGGAGGGAGAAGAAAGAGCAGAAGACAGAGAGGGGAAAGGGTAGGGTGGGAAAAGGAGCAAGACAGAGAGGCAGACAAAGGATTTTATTTAAAGAAGGAAAGGATTTAAGGTGAAATTGAAGTAAGCATGACAGATTAGTAGATTAATAGATGTTTTGCATTGAACAAGGACAGCACTTAATTTCGTTGTATCTGTTACAATGACAATAAAGATATTCTATTAGGATAGAGGACAATAAGGAGACAGAGGAACAAAGGCAGAAAGACAGGCAGGAAACAGCAGGATAGGTGTGTGTTCCTCCATGTGTTTAAATGTGTGCATGTTTGTGAATGAACATCCTTCCACTTTATGTTCAATTGTGTGCTTGTCAAGGCACATTTGTGCGTTCAGCATTAACGTCAGAGGCAGAGATAGCCTCTGGTAAGCTCCTGAGCACAGAGGAGCTCTTCAAAAGGGATCGAACACAAACCAGCGAAATACTGAGGAGCTTACCTGGGATGGGGTTTAGCAGTCCGCCCACGTGCAGATGGAAATCAGGGTCTGGAATGATAAGATTTGGGAGACACATTACTCTCAATCCACACAGCAGAAATAGGTAAGCAGAGAACACAAGATAAGATCCCATTAAGGCAGGCCAGATAAAGCAGAAAGGGGTCTGCTTGAAGCTAATATCTGTTGCCTGATGGGAGACTGATTTCAGGGAATATTGTGTTTAGACTCGGGAGGCTGTGATGATGAACGTGTGTCTGCTGAAGAGGAAGAGAAGTGTGAAAAAAAAGGCTGTGATGTTTGACCCCCATGAGATACCAAGGACAACCTGTCATCTTTCACTGCTGATAAACACCAACAAGATGGGCAATGCAGAAAGTCTTTGTTTTAGGGACGAGTGGTATCTTTTCTGTCACACTGACATCAGAGTTGCCTTCATGTTTTGGTGGATTTTATCAAAGCAAACTAACCAAATCCAGTTCTCTACACATCTTACAAAAGGCATTTGATGTTTCTAGAAATGAGCAAAAAGAGTCTGACGGTGTATGGAGGAGTTGCACTCATTGCAAATATACAGTTTGTGGTTTCCCTACCTGCGATGAAGGTGTACTTGATGCGGAAACCAAGGCCTTCCAGCTCCTCGTCGCTGGTGAACTTGATCCACATGAAGCGTCCCGTTGATGTCACCAGGCCCGGGTTCATTCCACCGCAGAAGCGGTCAATGAGTGGAGAGAACCCAAATGGCCCATCGCGGATTTCGATGTGATCGAAGCGGCACTCAAATGATGGCTCGATGTAATAGTTCTTATCAAAAACCAGCTGAATCCTTTGTCTGGGGAGCGCTGTGGTGAACAGGGGAGCGGGGGAAAGAAAGGAAACAAAAGGGGTAAATCCATGAAAAGAATCAAATTAAATCCTGCTGTTTCAGGACTACAGAAATCTGGATGGCATTCTGATGCATCAATTAAAAGTTGATTCAAATATGAGTAAATCTGGATTTGGGGTGTTACTTCTCACCCCTCAGCTGACTGCATGGAGAGTGAACTTTTCAGAAAGTTGGCTCAAACTTAGAGTGGGTGAAGCACACTGTGGGTAACTAAAGCCCCTTTCAGTCAGAGAATATTTGACACTGCTGCCTTATCAATCTGTTAATGTGGTGGCTTTCTGGCATACAGGCTTTCACTTCATTTAAACTTTCCTGACTTTAATCAGACATGACAGGACATTTTTAGAGAAAGCCACAATGATCGAGGGATATTTAGCACCTGGCGCACAAGAGGGAGTGACGTCACTGCTGAAAAATAGGATTGGGTTGAAAACTATGAATATAAAGGAAGGAAAGTTTTCTGTCCTCTCACAGGCTGCATCATTAATACATTTTGAGACGTTTATTGTCATATAAATTGTAACTCTGTGTTGATGACCGACGGAGAGGTTGAATGTTCTTTTACTCCAATACTTATTTTGGCACCGTTTGAATCTACAGCTCAAAGTCAACTAAACATCCATGACTGAGTGGTATGCTGGATAAACCCTATGAAATACTTTCTCTGCCTAAACTTCCTAAGATTCCACCGAGATGCTTTACCAAAACAGAGCAAAAAACAACTGCACTGATTAAAAACCATGTTTAACCTAATGACTTCACCCAGACGTGGGCTGAGAAATACAAAACGCTTTGATTGTTCTTAACAATTGTGTGTATTATAAGGTGACTTCTGCATCTCTGAAGAACTACAGATCAATACAAGCAAACACCATCAGTTTCTTTGTTAAACCATAAGGGCAAAGGTTCAAATATGCACACATGCATCACACAGCTGCATGCATTATGCACACAGATGTATATAAGCAGACAGAGATACAGTCTGACATGTTGTTGTCTCTGTGTCAGTGAATCCAGAACATTGCAGTCACAGCATTAATTGTACTTCCCATTTTCATGTGTCATTGAAAGTCAGAGTATATCTACCAGTTTACACTGAGTGGACAGAGCTCTTTATTAACATTAGCCCTCACACACAGAGAAAGTGTTTAACAAGGGCAGTTCAAGGCAGCCGTAGGAGATGAATCAGACTAAATAAAGATGCTGAGGATGGGAGGTGGGGCTTTGAATCATCTCTGGCAGAGAAGCCAAGCATGCACCATTGGAGAAAAAGGAGCAAGGTCAAGGGTGGTACATGTGTACAGTGTGTACAGTGTGAAATAAGCTAACACAGATGATTGTTGTTTCTCTGTGTGAATTTGTGTCTGCTTCTGTCTTTGAATCTGATCCTGACGTTCTCCCTTTCTGCTTGAATGACTGACTTATATGCCTGCACTTCCTGCTATCTGTGTGTTCATTTACTGGTGTGTTGAGTCTCATTCTCTCGTTAAACTTTCCCGCACACACACACACACACACACACACACACACACACACACACACACACACACACACACACACACACACACACACACACACACACACACACACAGCTTGATACAGAAAGAAGAGAAAGTATAATCACTCGATCTATTAAACTGATGAATGGGGGGACATGACATAATCAATGAGCCTCACTAACCACAAATTATAATTACAAAGCAATCTGATTACCACTTATGCCAAACGTGAGCATGTCTCTGTCTGCAGGGAAGAATAAAAGGCTCAACACTGGAGCTCGCTTATGAATATGACGAAGGCCATTCAAGACCAAATAATAGCAAATGATAGGGTCCATCTGTCGCTTCTCAGACACACTGCGATGTACTTCTGCACACACCAGTAGGCTGCCTGTGATGGAGTCATGGCTTATTCATCAACAACAGTTCTGAGCTTGAATGTTCCACAGGGGGAGCCCTTGAGCCATGTGTAACTCTGTCCCCACCACAGTGAGAGAAGAACCAGGCACACATCTCATCTGCATGAAAGGTTGTAAGACTTCATGGTCAAAAAGTTAATCAATTTTCTATATGTAAGAAAAAAAACATCCAATATTGCAACGCTCATCTTCTTTAACTACGAATGATGCCTTCCATTTATCTCCTGTTCAGCAGGCCACCAAATCACTGATGGGTGTGATGTTTCTGGTAAACACTCAAGAGTTTACAAGGACGATTGCAATTCAGTGAACTGCCACCAAAGCTCAGCTGTGCAGCAGATGTTCATCTCTTTTATGTTTCATTCAATAGCAGCGTCTTCTGGCACACCATGCCAATAGAGATGAACACAGCACTACCCTGATGAGGCCAGAAGTCAGGGGCTACCCACAATGCACCGCTCTCCATCATTTTCAGACGGTTATCTGTGGGGTGAAACAAACTCAGGATGGCTCATTCGGAAAATGTCAGGCTGATTGCCCGCCAGCAAAGGAACAGAAAATCGGATAGGGGCACGGTTATATAAAACAATGTCAGTCTGACTAATGACATTCACTGAAGGAGGCAATATGCAGAAAGGCGGGAAACTGTGTCAGCTGTTGTGATGAAAATGTTACTCAGATGGGAAAGGACCCTGCCTTACCTTCCAGGATGTAGACACACTCTTTGTTGGGCGGGTAGGTGTTAGGGTAGTTCGGTGACGTGAACACCCCACCGTTGATGTTGCGGACCCACGTGCCACAGTCGTTCTGGTTGGGGCTTTGGCCGCCATGCTCGCTTGGGGAATCTTAAAGGAGAAAGGCAGAGAACAGACGAACAGATGGGTTATTGAGTCGGGGGATCAATGAGGGAATGATTGGAAGTCAGAGAGAGTGGAAGAAGGGTTGGCGCGTGAAAAGGAAAAAACAGGCAGAGAAAAGAGGGAGGTAAAAAAAAAACCCTTTGTCTGATGATGGCAGAAATAATTCCTCCTTCTTTCAGACAGCTTCAATATGGATGAATCACCTTTAATGGAACAGAAGAGCATTTGAGCTCCAACTTACCTTTAGTTCTCTGTGCCAGAGCGAAACCCTCTTCTATTAGAAAGAAGAGTAACCACGCTGAAAAACAGAGAAGTTACATATTAGTCACAGGTGACATGATTCTACATTTACATCCTCGTGTTCAACAACGAAGAAATGGAAATCACTAAACAGCCACAGAATAAATGTGTGGGATCAGCTGCAGTATTGATTTCACCTGACCTTGATGAATAGAGATAAAAAAAGAGAGAGAGAGAGGAGGAGTAGTGCCATGAGAGAAGAGATAATCATACGATTTATATCAGTATAGGCACTTCTTAATACTGGTGTCTTCAAGATATAATGAAGAAGAAGAAAAATGACTTTATTTATCTCCGTGGGGAAATTTAATAATCAAATCATTGTGAATACAAAGTGTTTATGAAAGGGCATACTGAAAAAATATTGCAGATGCATTTGGTGATGAATCATCTAGTATCAGATAGAGCTCCGAGACTGAAAGAGATGCAGGGAATTAGACAACTGTAGCTGCTTAAGTGAGCATTTCTAACTTCAAGCTCAGTTGGGACAGATGGGTTGTCATACCTACATATATCAAATGGTAACAGTGATATTCAGCATTACTTCTTCTCAGGAATAATGAAGAAAATGTGAACCCTCAGACAGCAACTTCTTTTTAATAAGGGACACCATTTATGAATTGTTTTTCATAAATTTATTTGTGAGAAAAGTGCCAATCCAATATGCATTCCAAATGATTTTTTTACAGCTCTATTGACAAAGAGAGGATGACATGCAGCAAAGTGCCACATGCTGGATTCAAACCCTCGGTCGCAGCGGCAAGGACAGTTTCTGTGGTGCATGCTGTACCAACTGAGCTACAGGGGCACCCCAACAATCTCACCATTATTGATTAATATCATCATATTCTTAATTAATTGTCTATACCACATCAGAAAATAGTAAAAAAATAAAAAAATCTTGCTATTTCATAAATCATCTTCAAAACTTTCTTCAAAAAAAGTCCAAAATAAAAAACAAGTGAGAAGCTGGAACCAACAAATTACTACTACTACTACTACCAATAATAATAATAATAACAGTAATATTGATTAAAAATAACTGAATAGACCTAAAACCTAGGGCATGGGCCTAATTCTAATTCGTCTTGCAGAAGACCAAATGTGGCAGTAGAAGACCATTAATTGCAGGAAAAGTATGATAAAATGTTGTTAGTTTAGTTGTAGAAACATGCTGATATATTCTGTCTGTGGTTGTTCTGGGTTTAGCACATCTTTGTTGACTTTTGAAGCAGCTGGTAAAATATTTCCAAGATAAGTATCATAGTCTAATATAACAGCTCTACCTGCAAAGACACTGGCATTAGCTGTAGGTTAGTGACAGCTGACACAACTTCCACCTGTAGTGGCACCAGAATGAAGACATGCAGAAGCAGTTCTATCTGTAGCAGCAGATGTGGCAGGATTATTGGAGGTGGCACAGCATTAGACGCAGCAGAACAGTAGCTGTGAAGTGGGGATGGACTCGCAGTAATCATGACAGCAGCAGAGCAGCAAGTAGTAGTTCATTAAAGCTAATTTTAAACCGTCAACTCACATTCAAACCTAAGACTCTAACCTACTAATCTGCATCCTCTAGGCACCAGAAACATAAAGCATTACTAGAAAAAACAGGATTACCGGCTCCAAGGCTTACAGCGCTGATGAGGAGACAGGCATTTGGGCAGAGCACTGCTACAGACAATAGGTGAAATATGTTTTATTACAATGATATCTGCACTGAGGCCGAGCATGTTACAGCTTCTGACACTGTCTTGCTCTGATAAGCCGCTGTAGACCTGATCCCCATTGAGTTCGTAATAGGTTGGCCCGCTCACATCGAATTAGAGAGCGAGCGTGTGCCAGACACGTTGCGTAATGGCACCCAGGAAAGGGAAGGATAAAGAGAGGGGGAGAGAGAGAAGGAGAGAGGGTGGGTCTAATGAAGAAGAATGCATGGTTAACATAAGCAGTGAACACAGCCGCGCCAATGAGCATGCATGTTTGAACGGACTCATTTTGAAACGCACACACACACACACACACACACACACACAGACACAGCCCCGAGGCTCCGGGTTCCTCATGACTTCCATCTCCATTATTTTGCAATAAAGTATCATAGATCGGAATAAGTACAACTGAAGGCACATTTAGAGAGCAGACCACCCAAACTCAAGAACCAAATCACAGAAAGATGCTGCAGGCTCTCACTGAGTCATACAAAAATCGTTCCAATAGCAGGAACACTGTAAACTACTGCTCCCCTCAACAGAGCTGGGAATCTTTTCTAGTTCCTTCCTTCCTTGCTCTTAGCTCAGAACATAAACAAAACAGACTCTGTAGGAAACATACGGTATGTTTGTTGGCAACCTCTCACCTTGGTCAACGTGTAAGAGTTTTAAACCAACGAGCTATCTTGAGCTGCCATGGCAGAAATGAGCATCAAGCATATCAATAATTAATGTAGTTATTAGACAAACGTTGCATATTTCATGCAGCCATTTGTAAACACTTTTGTAACATTATAAATAAATCACAAGCAAAAACAGACTTGCAGCCATTGTCACTTTACCACCAAGAGGACGACTTGTGAATGCGTCAAAAAAAAAAAAAGATTGATGAAGAGAACCATCCACACTTCTCACTGCTCGACAAGGGTATTCATCCTACAGCCTTTGCAGGCTGGTCATTCATGTGAGGCTCTTGAAGTGGAAGTTTTATTGAAGAAATACTTCCAACATTTTGAAGACGTCATCATAATTGTATCTGACCTCTGTTCAGTTGAGAGGACGAGGGGTCAAAATACCTCGGGTTCAACTCTGCGATTCTGGGTCACGTCATTTCATTTTTACATCACTTTTCAGTTCAGCTTACAAGCCAAGCTAAGGCTGTAATCTGTTTTTTTGTCTGGAAACTGAGTAAGCAAAAAAAAAAAGAAGCTACCACAGCCTGGTGTACTGGCCAACAGACCTAACACAGGACTGGAAGTGATACTGTGGACTTCTGCTGCATCCTGTCCGAACAAAGAACTATGGCTTTAATTAAGTCGGGCCTAAGGTAGGGTACATAATGGAAATTAGCATCCAAGCTACAAATATGCTACCAGACAATTGACCTTTGTAAATAATTTAGCTAACACTTGAATAATAGAAATAATAGGTTATAGGTCTAACACAAAAAAAAGAGCCTCATAGGCTTATTGTTCCCGAACTAACCCACAGTTTGTTTTAAGTTTAAAAAGGCCATTTTGGTATGTGTGAAGTTGATATCTGCAGTAGGCAAACCTGTGGCCACTTCAGAGCTAATTAGAGGAGGCTATATATTAATTACTCTAAATAAACGACCTATTAACAATTAAATCTGCAGTTAAACAGTAGCTTATGCCGCACTAGCACCCAACTTACAGATATTTACCTATGTAACCACGTAGTTACCGCGGGGAGCCGCCGACACCGACATCAACGCCGCTTCACTGAACTCATCAAGAGCTGTTGCCGCCGTGTGCTATCGCGCGCGCCTCAGGTGTTGATCGCGCGAGACAGTGGCAGGAGCGGGAGTCACTTGAGCGGCAGCAGCAGCAGCACGCGCACAGGCTGCGCGTGTGCAGGACCACGGACGTCAGTGTCTGCCTGTGAACTTGTGGACCTCTCTCTAACACGGAGCAGAAACAGCGCGTTGTCGGAGGAGCTCAGGTGGAAGAAGCGTGAAGACGTGTGCGCTCGTGTCTCTTTCTATGCGCCAAAATCATCTGATATTATTTAAATAATAATACAAATAAATAAATTAATTAATAAAGGAATATTTGTCGCCAAAACCACCAAACGCGCTTTTTTGCAGCCACATTCTTGGAGGCGATATAATATTTGAGACACACTACATGTTTTCAGTGGGATGAATTGAGACGGAGAAACGGCTCCCCTACAGAGACCACTGAATGCCCCCTGGTGGGTTTTTTCGCCCCTGTATGGATTTAAAATAGTCTTTGACCTTTGTTGTCCATTAAAATCACGAATCCTGATCAGGTTGCGCTCCCGTAGGCTGCTGTGGACATGTAGACACACCTCGCAGTGCCTAAATTGGCCACTGGCAGGAGAATCTCTCTGGTTTTGGTCTCTTTTTAGGCGTCATTACGCTCAAATGCTCAGGGAGAATTACACGAAAATAATTCATCCTTTAGGCTACATTTGATGATATGCTCGAAGGAGGACTAGTGAGACGTTTTGGTAACCATTTGGTGTTTGGTAATTGTTTTATTTTATTATTACTATTTTTCTTTTTTTAACGTTGTCAGGGCTCTCTGGTCGGTTCAAACCAACCAAGCCTGACCAAACTCAGGAGAAGGTGTCTGGCTTTTGCTGAATCTGTCAAATTTGGACGCAGACCAACAGATGTGGGAAATTAAATCGGTCCATTAGCCGATAAATCACTGGTTAATGGCGATGTCGATCGTTGATGTGGGCAATAAAAAAGGATGATTTTGCCATAAACAGTCGCAAGAGGGCAAGTTGATGTAGAAGAGACATTAACAAGACAGAAATACCGATGTGGCAGTTTACATTTATTTACTCCTGTCCAAGAGAAAGAGAACAGAGATGCATCAATTCCAGTAAGAACATTTTAACCTGTACTGAAGCTGATCTACTGTGAGAAATGTGTAAATGAATGCCGCCCTAATTGCTCTGGATGTGTTGAAATCCAAAGCACCTGCAAATTAAAGTCAAAAGAACACGTATAATAGGTGAATACATTTCATCCAGGCTCGGACTGAACTGTCGGTCGGATCTTGACGCACATCGCGGACGCAACTCACCTCTGTGCATTTCCTCTCACGGTGTGATTCCAACCCAAAAGCACCTTTTCTAAAAACGCTCTCCTATTCTGTCCATTTTAGGGCTCCGCGAGGCTCTTCACAAAATCCAACTTTTCTCTGACAGCGACAGTAAATCCATTACGCAGAGGCACGCTCCAAGAAGGGCAGCTCTTCTTCAGACGGCGACCCCGCTGCGTTTGACGGGAAGATGAGCGCTGCTGCGAGCCCTTCAGCCAGGCATCGTGTCTGTACATACAGCTTCCAGACGGAACTACTGCGGAGCTGACATGTGAAGGATGGATTGATCCAGGGGGCTGACGCGCTCTAGGTATCCAAAAGACGCATATGGATGGATGATGGATAGAGAGAGACCGAGAGGGGAGAAAGAGAGAGAGAGAGAGATGGAGGAAGAGTGCGGAGGAGACTCCGGCTCCGTCTGGTCTGCTCTCCGTCCGGATCTGAAGTAAGAACCGCTCCTGAACCAGGCTCATTTAAGCCGTGGGCGCTGCTTACATCAATGAGTGGCTTGTCACGAGCATCTTCAAGCTAGACGCATTGGACGCGTCAATTTCCGGTCACGTCTTTCAAAATAAAACACAACTTGCGAACTTGTTGCAAGCGAGGATAAAATCAGTCGAAAGCACTCAGTTCAGATCACAGTTATTGTATTTTTATTGTGTATATATGCCTCGTTTATATTTCTCAGGACGCGAGGACATGTTTCATATGAGCATAAGGGCTTAACGATTTAAGAGAAAGCTGTAGAGCCATTTTATGCAAACCCATCTGTTCGCATTTATGACCAAATACAGAATAACACACACACATTTGACTTCTGAAGTGCTACTCGCCTCGTTTTGTGAAATAGACAAGGCTTCTGACTGCCTACAATATTGGTATTAATTTAGCAATTTTGTTTAGTTTTATCATTAAGATCAGTAAGTGCTGTTTGATTATGATGAAGCAAATTCCAATTCTGAAGCAATCAGTCTTTGTTCTTCTTGTATGGTCTGTGGCGTTTAATGACAAAACTGTTCCATGTATATTTTCAATTTTTCGGTGTTTCCATGCTTTTACTTTTAAGGCTAACCCCCTGGTTTCCGGTTCTGTTTTGGCTCTCTCTCTATAGCTTAACACAGCTTGTAGCGTGCGCCACCTCCTCCTTGCTTTAAGTCCCCTTCTCTCTCTCTGTCTCCCTCCCAGCGAGCACACACACACACACACACACACACACACACACACACACACACACACACAGGCAGATATTGACTATCAATGATGTACAATTTAATTGTACACGTGTATAGTGACAGTAAAAGAATAGTCTGTTTTCCTGTACGTTAGCCCCCACACGCTTCAGCATCAGTTGCGATCTGCTTAAAAGCTGCCGAGCTTGAGACAGTCTTATTCACATTTGCCATGCAGGGAAGGTTTACTGTCTCCATGCATTATTTAGCAGGGTGGTCCCTGATGTGGGGTGTCGGGCCCAGAGGGCTGCTCAAAGGGGCCTCCAGGGGTCATCTGGAAAATTGGAGGCAGTTTAATTTCACTGCTGCTTCACTCACTACACATTTAGCTAATGAGAGAATATACAGATGATTATTTTGAGTGTAATTTTCTCTGTAGGATTCCCGCTAACTAAGCAAACAAAATATGTTTTTAGAAAGGAGTTTGAAAGTGTTAATTATGGGTTTGGGACTCAATGTGTTTCAATTTTTTTTTCACAAGCAGAGTGAAGGAGAGTACAACATAAAAAAGACATGAAGTCTAAAAATACACAAATGAAGCGGTTATTGTAGCAGGAGCAACTTTTATTCTCAACCTCAGTAAGTAAACACATTTAGTAGTTTAAACATTCATTGGCAAATCAAATCCACAAAACAAGATACATCACATACACCTGCAGGTGATCATTAGTTAAAAAGTGCAAACAATTTGGAAAGGCATGAGCTCGTTCTTGTAAAATAAATACACAAAAGACACCAGCGCGCTCGGCCTGATTAACAAGAAAAAGACAACGGAAATTAAACTATATCTTCAGTAAACTGTGCCTCGTTCAGCAGGGCAGGATTTCTTCAGCCTGTCTGCGGAGCCTCGATGCAGTAGCATTAAATATTTGCAGGATGCAACATAGAACCTTTTTTTTGGCACTGCCATCATGCACTGTGAAATGATCAACTGAGAAAAAGATGGATTTGCACTCAGCAGACTTGAAGGCCATTCATCATTTTAGGTGAGATTTGTAGCAGAAAATGTTCCACAGAATCATTTTGTGTCCGAGCACGTGTCCGTTCTTGTTCGCTTTACTGCTGCAGCTGCAAGGCTGAGACGGATATCACAGAACACAATTCAGAAGTGAATCAACTAGACAAAGACAAGACAGTAACACAGATATGGATTTCAAGTAACGTTACACATTTCAACACTTCGTGCCAAAAAGTGCTTCCCTTCCAGTGAATAAACAGTTTACAATATTGAGTAATTTGTTGGCTGATTCAACAGAAATCTGTCATTTAGTAAAATAATAGTCTAACAACACCACTAACGATCGTGCCAACTGCAGCCAGTCCAGAGAAATCCCTGCCTTACACTCGTCAGTGATCTCCACTAGGATTTCTCTCTGTGTCTCCACGGCCTTGTTGCAGCTCCTGTACTTCTAACACGGGAATGAATTAATGAAATGGGACATAAATATTTCACGTCTGACTGGAGGACTGAAGAATATCAAAAAGAAACATTTTGGGGCAAATGAGGATCCATTTATTGGCCCTTGAAATGAGTCTGGGTGTAAATGAGTAAGTGGAGGAGGAGGGAGTGTGCGGTGGCGGAGGAGGACATGAGAGGATGTTCTCCCACGACGCAGTTCTCTCCCATCACATGGCATCGAAATGGAAACGGTGGGCTTCCTGCCTCTTCTCTCGGTCATCTGCTTTCTGAGCAACACACAGAAACATATACAGTCAGTATATTAGTAAATTAATAAGTAACATAATCCTTCAGCTTGTTGTGTGTGTGTGTGTGTGTGTGTGTGTGTGTACCAGTGTAAGTTTACAAAACAAAAACTATGAACAAGTCACAACTAAAGGGAAATGTTGAAAATGGACACATGAACTATAATGCAGTCCTACATTCATCTGAAAAACCATACAGTGTAGCTTGTGATTGGTGGAACAGCATCCTCTTTCATTTTCTATAAGTAAACTATCAGTTCTTGGAATGAAAATGTAGAAGATGTTATGACTAAATTCAACCCCAATCCCGCTAGAAATGAACTGAGAAACAACCCAAGCTGGAATAAATAATGAAAATATGAAAACCATTTGTCAAAATGTATGCTAATGTTAACACAACATCTAGGGCTGTGGTTGTAAAGTTAGTGTTTTCAGTAGGCTTTCTTTCTTTCTGCAGCATCTCCCTCATCACCTAAGCAACAGTTTTGCATTAATTTAGCTGCTTGTTAAAGCAAAATCCAGACGGTAATCAGCGGTTTAGTGATCATGTACAGCTTCTGAGTGGTGAAGCTGCTCAGTGGAGGACTTCAGTGATGACCAACAGGAGGGACAGCTCCAGAGTTTGGTCATGAAGACTGTATTTACTGCTGGGCGTGAAGTCTAATTGATATTATTCCTAAAGGGCAGTGGGACGTCAAGTGGATGTGCAAACTCTTACACACTCGGCTATAAACAAGTCGACAGTACTTTTTCAGCTAACCACCAAACACACACAAATAGCAACACCTATAACCATGGAAACTACAGAGAGTAAAGATGACAGCAGCTTTATGCCAAAACTTTAAAGACTAAAACTGCACACAATTAAACACAGCAAAAACTAGACTAGATGACTTTAACAGTAATAAAATGACTAAGTGACTCAAGCTAATAATCATTTTGAACAGCTGACTAGGCTAAAACCAAATCAGGTGTCAAACTAGAACGGCACTCAGTAGAGTGCAAACCTTCACCAAGGCCAAACAGTCGCTTTTCATTTAATCAAGCCTGATCCAATTTTGACAGCCATGTATCAGATTGTACAAACTCACATCTGAATCTACCTGACTTTTTCATCAAGGTCCATGATTTATTCCCTGAGAAATGAACAAAATAAAAAAAACTCTTGCAATGTTAAAGAAAGTGAGAAAAAATCCCTTTATCCAGCTCAGCACCAAAAGAGTCTGCTCACAAACCGACCAACACATGGATACAGGTGCAAACACAACCTGCTGTGGAGGTAATTAACACTGATATGTATTCCTGTGTGGATGTGAATACAATACATTATTCCTAAAGCTCCAGCTGAGAAATTCAAGCTGCAATTCAGTGATCCCTTCAGGCTGATTAGAGGTTTCTTATGTTAGTCAGGACCGAATGTTAAAGACAGCTGTGTGAGGCCAGGCACACTAACACTTATCCACTGCTTTAACATGGACACGAAGCTACATGGACCCAAAGGTGGTGGATTAAGTGAGAACGAATAGAAAATAAATAAATAATAAAATAGGGTGAACTTTATAGTCTCCTAATTAAATTTGAGAAACCACAAGTGAACAGATGTATCAAGTGTTTAATGAGACTTCTGGTGGGGAAGTAAACCTGTTAATATTCAATAACAGAGCCACAGGTAGAAAAAAAGTCACCTCAGTCATCCATCATCTTGACAAATCCTTTTTCTCTTAAATAATCTCAGCAGAAATTCAAATAAAAATGTGGACAATAATATTGAACCATCACAAAGCACCTTACACACACACACACACACACACACACACACACACACACACACACACACACACACACACACACACACACACTCTGTCCTTATGTGTATGTGAAAGGTCTTCAAAGGACAAGACTTTATAAAGGAACAACACGTGTGTTTATAGCCAACAGCCCGTCATCATCATCTGGGCATCAGGACACACAGGCAGGTGTGACGACCGGAGGCGGCGGCGTTCGAGCCATAAGCTGAGAACACGGTGTGCAAAAGGCATCAGAACACAAGTGGTTGTACAACATAGAATGCAATAAATAAAATGCAGTGTAAAGAACAGAAAGTCTGAATAGGAACAAGCGTTAGATGTCAGCTAGAGTAATAGTTGTAGACACAACTGAATTGAATCAGGGAGTAAAAACTACCTTTGATTGGTAGTCGACAGTGTGTGGAAGACAGTATTTGGAGATTTTACTGGAAAAGTATCAATACTCCACTACTAGTGAAAGTTATGTATTAAAAACTTTACTGAGTAAAAGTTTAGAAATATTAAATGCTTAAAGTTACTGCTTATATATTGTAATTATATTGATATAGTATTATATGTATTACACTATTGGATTATTACAGGTGCATCAATATGTATGTGTAATATGTACGTCACTGTTATCGTTCCTCCTTCCCATACTGGCTGTGTTGTGTTTTGAAGGAATATCTCTTTACTTTTTTTTTTTAATTAAGATTATTTTTTGGCTTTTAGTCTTTCATTTGATTTGACAGTTTAGAGAGTGACAGGAAACGAGGGAAGACCTGCGGGGGATCAGGGTGTAATCAAACCCGGGCCACTGCTGAGGACACGTCCTCCACACATGGCTGCCGGCTCCACCCGGTCACCCAGTGTCTTCATTTTCTAACACAACTCCAGTGTAGGTGATGGAAGATAAAAGCCAAAGTCCTCATTATGTCTACAAATGCATATCCTCCATCTCTTACATTACAGTCACAGTAGGATCTCTTCCCAGCAGATATGGACAGAATGGACATTTGCAGCAACTAATGACTCTTTCTACATTTTAGCATGTGGACATTGTTTTAAGAGTTAGAAATAAGAGCCTTTTTTTCAATGGTGTTGGCAAATTACTTACTGACTTTCTCCATTATTTCATCGATAACAACACATCATATTTTAGTTGATTAATGCTGTCTAGTAACTTGTAACTATAGCTTTCAGGAGTTGGTAAATTCTCCCTTGAAGCCTTCAGGGTGTTACTGTTGAAAAGCTTTTTTTGTTTCGTATGGGATATCACTTAAAGGAAGGTCTTTCATTATAACGTCGAAGTCCTTCGGTTCGTAACACCGTCTGAAATGAGGTTTGATGGTTCCAGGACTGAATGAGTCAAATCTCCTCATATTTCTGTCATTTGACAATAGTTGAGCGAAAAAGATGCCACGTAATCTGTCCTGGTGACAAAGGAGTCAATAATGCATTTAGGTCTGTTGTGCGGGATCAGTGACAAACTGAGGATGGGAAGAAAATAGCCTTCAATTGTGATCTGGATGGGACCATCTCTTTTGTCCCTCAGCGCTGACTAAATGTTGCAGCTGAGCATGTATGGACAGGACTGAACTCAGTCTTAGCAGAGGGATCTTTAGAGAAGACTGTTCCCTTTTAAAGGACAGCCGATCCTTCACTGATGTTGACTACTCTGCTGCAGCCAAAAGACAGGCAGCAACACATTTAGTGCATTTTTTATGCCGTCAGTTTTGATTTGTAATAAAACCTTCATCTATCATCCAAGTTACGGGCGCTTCATATTGATTGATGTCCTTTTTTTCTCTTCCAGGGAAACATTTTTGAAGGAGCAGATGGATTGATGTGATGTTCTTTTCTTTAAATAACTGATCCACGGAGCTGCGCTGCTGCTGCTGAAGCCTGATCTAATTGACTGTCGAGGGGATACCACCAAATTGTCATCCTAAGGCCTGAATCATCATTAGGCAGCAGAGCATCGATTTGTGTCCTTCTGAAGGTTTTAATGACACAGTGGTGCGTGTGCGTCTGAAGCCAGGTGGAAAGCTACAGCGAGGCATGGAGCAGTCTCACCGGGCTTTAATGTCAACTCATTAAGTCTGGTCTACATGTCCTGCATGAAGAAGACGCAGATTGATTACATTCTGCTTCATCACATGTTTTTCTCATCTATCTCTTAAATATTCCTTTCCTGTCATTCATGTGATGAACACCCATCACCCCAGCTAATACTGCACTGCACACCAGTTCACAGGAGATGTGTAAAACGCCCTGTTAGCTTGTTAGGCAGGACAGCACGTCTTTGCCCCTGTGCTTCTGCCCTCTACCTGACTTTGTTATTAGAAGAGCAAATACCAGAGGCGGCGGTGCAAACACGCAGAAATGCCAAATGTCAATCAGCAGGCTCGCCCTGACCTTACTGGATGCCTCGCTGTAAGAGAGGTGGGAGAAGATGAGATATGAAGGAGGGTGTTTAGCGAGAGGTATATAGGATTCACCCTCAATCTTAATTCCCTGGATGGTGCAGGAGGTTACACCACATTAGCCTGTCAGTCCAGATGTGTGTCTTTCAATTG